>OX595989.1:2476879-3031381 GCA_951394045.1 Nitzschia sp. DOCU1
ATGAGATTCAACGTATTTCCGATGAACTAACGAGCAAATGCAATGTCCCCGAGCCCCCGTATCGACTCAAGCAGGAGGATGTTGACAAATTCATTGATCCAAGTTTGCAACACAACAAGAATCGACGGGCTGAAGAAGAAAAAGACATGGAGATTATCGCCACTTACAATGATGGCAAGTGCGTTGTTCGTGCCTATGAATCGGAAGAGGAGGAGGGATCCAAGTCTCGCGAACGAGAAACGGCGTTGTATGGCTGGGCTATGAAAATCTACTGCGACTTTCAATCCGGGAAGGCCTACGAAGAATTCTACGAATGGCCTGATCTTCCATAATAAATCAATACAAGAAGTATTGTAGAAGTGCTTACATGTCATCAAAGCTATAGTCCTCCGCTTGAGCAAGCTTGGCTCGAGCCGCTTTGGCTTCGTCCATTTCCATTTCTTCTTCGCTGTCCTCTTCCTCATCGTCATCATGCATTTCGTCGTCATCATCATCACTGCCATCATTCTTCAAAAAGTTTGCGAGCTCTTGCGCCGTTTCGCCCATTCCACCAGCTGAAGATGATTCCTTGAGTGCTACAAAATCCATCTCATCGCTCTCCTTGAGACTCTGGAGCACTTCGTCATCAAATTTGGACAAATCAAATTCCTCAGCAAACTTGGAAACGATAACTGCGCCACCCTTTTCAACTTGAGGTTCCGCGTCCTTGGGTGGCACGGTGTAGTATGGAATCTTGCCGTGATTCCAGTCCTTCAAGACGGCTCGGGCCGCGCCAATCTTGTCCGGGACACCTCCTTTCAGAACGCGGCCATAGCTCTTCGCCACCATGGCCAAGAACACCATAGTGTCTCCCGGCGGAAAGGCGGGGATGTTATATGTCATGATGAGGGATTGGGGATTGCATCTCTTCAAGAGGGCGTCCACGGGAGGAATCGGGTCCTCGATCGATTCGGCATCCACACAGTTGCCCAGTAGGGCGGTGCTATCGTCAAAAACTACCCCAGGACTGTCCAGCAGTCGAACATTGCGATCCAACACCACTTCTTGCATGCTTGTCGTAAAGCCTGGACGAGGGCTAACACCAACCGCTCTGCATCGTTTTAGGGCATTGATAATGGACGACTTGCCAACATTTGGGTATCCAATCACTCCGACGACAATGGTCGTCTTAGCTTTGGCATTCGCTCCACCCGTTCGCGCATAGTTCTTCAACAACTGCAACAGAGCCTCCATGCCCACTGGGACATTGGAAGTGGTAGCGTCCTTCTCGGCATCCTCGTTTCGTGAGGCCATATCATTGCTAGCTTTGATGGCAATGGTGGGGTGAGAACGACGCAACACCGTCAACCATCGCCCCACAACTTCTTTGGGAACAAGATCAATTTTGTTCAACACCAAAACCATGCGCTTATCTGCCTTGCTCAGAATAATGTCTTCCAGCGTCTGATGGATCCTGGAACCGATCGGGTCACGACAGTCCAAGACTTGCAACAAAACGTCGGCATTATCGACAACTTTCTTCAGTTCACGGAGATAGGCTCGACGAGACTGCTGACCAGCCGCGACGGCTCCATCACTTTTTGATTGCACATCATTCGTAGCAACCCCTCTTTCATGTTTGGCCTGAAATGCTTGCCGATCTTGAGTGGCACGTTCCATCAGCTCCTGAATTGTTCGCGCCGTTCCACCGGACTCCTGATGTTCCCTCAACATATTGAGTTCCTCTCTCCTCTTGTCCTTCTTTTCTTGTTGTTGCTGCTGCTGGCGTTCACGGGCTCTCTGGATGTCCTTTAGCAAATCTTGCTTAAAAGGCCAGGAATTGGGAATGCCAGGATCCCGCTTGTCTTGCTTCACTTTGACGGTGCCATTCTTCACAGCGCGCTTTTCTTCTTTCTTTCGCTTACGACCTGTCTCCGCCACTCGTCGTTTGATCTTATACTTGTCTTTTAGCGTGATACGCTTGGACTTTCCCTTTTTCTTCACCATCTTAGCTAGTAGATACCTCTGCCGATTCCCGTTGGTATTGAAAGGCAATGCCAGACAGAAAATTGTTGACAAAGAAACAATATTGGTGTGTTGGGTGGAAGGCAAAAACGATCTCGTTCGGCGGGAAAGGATTGGCGGTGGTGGCAACCATTCTCGAAAAAGAAAAAGATTCCGGATTCCTCAACCCTGTCAGTCTTCGTGAGTGAGTCGTCGGCTCGCGCGCGAATTCTAGGCGAACGGTGATCCTTCCGACCCTCGGAACGAAATTCCGAAGAACCTTTTGCGTATGTACCGAATGGTGCCCTCCTTGTTTGAAAGGCAGTAGGAAATCGTAGCGGGATTACGGAAGCTACAAGATCTTTGGCCACCAACCCGGCCGGAAGCAGTTGGCAACGCAACCGCCTGTTCCGCTGCCGAAAACACCGTCTCATGCTGGGGTAACGACCGAAAAACTCGGCCTAGAAAGGTGAGAACGATACGCAGTGGTATTTGAAATTACTCTCTTTCCTGTCCACCAAGACGTCCTGTGACCAAAAGTCGAGTTGTCTCGTCCTCAGTGATATCCTTGGTCCGACTCTGCTCGTGGCGATCGGCGGCATTAAAAGAATAATATCGATTTTGGGACGGAAGACTAGGTATCGCATCTTCATTTGAAGATAAACCACGAAAGATGGAGTCCAAGTCGCACGAGCAACATCCCGACAACAACGCATGGGCGAGTCTTTTAGGCTTGCTTTCTCCGTCCGAGTATTTTATGACGGTTGACCACTCTGTTCTTTGGTACCGACATGTGGCATGGGCCAAGCCCAAAGGAGAAGATCTCAAAGCCTATGTTACGCAGAGATTTTCCTCCAACATGGTGGTCCTGTCTCTGATGCTGGGGGCTCAGATTAACGTGTTTTTCAATAGTTCAGTGGAAATGACTCAAATGAGATCTTTGATGGCGCAAGAAGCCTATGGGGATCTCAAATTCTGGATCGGATTTGTCATTGCATTGGACGCCTGTGTAACCATCATGGCGCTTGTGGCAACTTTCACTCTCTGGGGTATGATCAGTGCCATCTCAGATACCAACGCCCATGCTCTTCTCAGATCGAGCATTGGGCAGTATGTGATCAGTATGCCCCCTCGATTTGTTGTGGCGGCGTTGTATCTGTTCGTCTTCTGGTTACTCTTGGCATTTCTCGATATGACAAATGGTCCAGCTCGTATCGTTTTGGCCACAATGGTATTTTTCCTTTTCTTTCAGGTGGTTGTTCCTTTGTCTGCATTTGGGAGGTTGGTTATTCATACAGGTGCCATGTCATCGCGTCGGGTGTTGGATGAAGAATTCGAGAAGGAGCTTTTGCCAAGTGGGCTACATGCGTCTTTATTGATCCGCGCGACTGGACAACGCAACAAATATGCAAGCGTCGTTCATCAGTATCAGAAGAAGTCGAAGAAGAGCCCTTCAAGCTCCACCCGTGCACTTCAAATCAACAATATCAATGCGATTCCATACGAACGAAGCGAATCAGTCAGGTCTCGGATGCAGTCAGTTCGTTCAGAAGATGGCGAAAGGATGTCTGTGATGAGTAATACAGGCAATAGTGGTAGTGGTGATGCTGATGTAAATGGAGGAATGGGCATATTCTCGCCACATGATTCACATTCAGAGCGACTTGACTCGTCTGAAGGCCCCGATTCGCGCCAAAGTATTTTTGTAGCTTATCCTCGAGCATCCATTTTAAATTCTGTCGGCGATTCAAATGAGTTGAGGGAGGTAGTCAAACAAGCTCTCTCGGAGAGTGAACAGCGGACGAGCGATCAAGCCACTTTGGAGACTAAGATTGGTGAAGAGGATCACGGAACTCTGTCAGAGTTGCCGGTCATCAAACCTCGCCCTGGTGGCAGACATCAGAGAGAATCAATAACATTGTTGCGCCGCCCCAACAAACGAGATTCGAATGTTTTGATCAATGAATGGGCAGAGGAGAACACAGTTCGGCATCTTTACGACGAAACTCCGGCCGCTATTTTTATCATCCCCGAAGACGAAGCAGGTAGAAAGGCCGTAGAAGAAGGATCGAATCGCCTCCGCCCTTCCACCTTAAATCGTGCTGGGGATCTGCAATCGTTGGCGGACCTACTAAAAGAGGGCTATCTCGCGACACCAGACTCTTCCATTGGAGACCAGGAGGAGTTGTTGCGGGACCATAGCACTTGGGGTGGGATCTTTGCCACGAAAAGTGATCAACCGGGACCCGTTGACACCGCGCTAAATGTCGAGCAAAGTACTGTTGTTATGCAGCAGAACGACATTGAGTCGGCGGGTGGCATTCACTACGGAGGTGAGAAGCAAAGTCTTCTAGGAGATGACTACAAGCGAAGCCAGAAGAGCAGTTCCTATTCAAAACAAATGTAGATTTCAGCCATATGTACCGGCTTAGGAGCCGACTTCAATAAAAAGCTCTCTTTGCTCTCTTTTCCATCCATCGCAGTCTTTCTTGACACTAATTGCAAGCTCGTTGCGAACGCAACAATATATTGAGCATACCGGGATACTTCAACCGTTTCTACGCTTCGTAGCTACCTCCACAATCAGAGGTGGTGTGGCTTCTTTCGTGTCCCTCGAAGGCTTGTGGAGTTGATCGGGGATTTGAAGCTCTACTATCGTACCTTGAGAAACAGCCGCACTGTTGCCATGTAACTCGTCAGCAGACTTCCAAGACCGAACCCAATCCATCAAATCGTTTTTGATAACGTCACCGAATACGGATTTCGCTTGCTGTCGTTGAGACCAGGTGAGAAAAAAGTCCAACTTCTTCCGAAGCTGACGCAATCGTAGAATGGAATCTTTTCTGGATTCTTGATCTGCCGCCGAAGGATCTTCTTTTGTTTTTAGATACTGAATGGCAGCCTTGAGCAAATCATTTGCTTCTAATAACGCTCTCCCAACGAGTCGATGAGAGACGAGAATGAGTGCACAGTCCTCAACAAGGACTTCCCACTCAGCGTTGCATCCGTGGGGAAACACTTTGGTTGACAAAGTGGTACATTCTGAGATAACTTGCTCCAACGACGTGTATCGAGCGTCCTTGTTCAAAACAGCAGAGTGCTGGAGAAATGTAGCGGCGGCATCAACCGCCATATCATCGCCATCGATGCGCTTATCGCCATGCGTCGATGGTTTAGTGCCCAGGACATCCGGAAGACCATGATACAGTCGAAGTGTCCAGCAGAACGAATACAGGATATCAATCAAATGGAAGAGAAGATTTGGAGAAGACTGTTTCTTTTCACTGATAGCAGCAGATTGGGGAACCCGAAGCAAGCGTTCGTCCAGAGTATTGTTTGAGGAAATTGCCCCGTTGGTATCATCGGTACCATTGTTCGAACCTTCCAAACTATTGACGAAATGCCGCCTCCACCACGGATGCCATCTTTCCAGGAACAAATCTTGAAGCTTTCCTTCCTGAACATCCCGCTGGAATTGAGCCCTCAATTGTGGAGGCATCATCATCATGATCTCTTCTTGCGACAAATCGTCGACTTTTCGTTCGTCCAGCATCTGTAGCATTTCATAGAGTTGATCTGAAAGATCCGTTTCTTCGTCGTCGCCGTATTCCTGTGATATCGTTTGCTGATAATGTTCGTTCAATAAGCGCTGAGTCCTGTCCTTTTGTTCTCGAGCTTCCAGGTCCAAGATGGACGAAACCCGATTCTTGTAAAACGCTTCCGAGCACGGGGAGGTAGCGGATTCATTTCCTATTCCAATGGCGCTGGTAGACTTTGTATGGTTTCGGTAGCATCCGACAGAACAATACGGCGTTTGACAACGCGGACAAGTATACCGAGACTGGTGCTCTTGGCAGACAGAACAAGTTGACAAAGAGGCCGTACTACCGCGGGCCTCAAGGGTCAAATCGGTACCATTCGTTGAAGGAACCTCGCCACCCTTCTCACTTTCTATTAGCAAAGGTGGCACATCTTCAGACACCCGCTCTGCAGCCTTCCATCCTCTCCGTGCAGACAGCAGAGGAATAATCAGAGATGAAGCCGTTGCTGGGGCATCTCCAGTAGACATTGTAATGGAATACTGCAACGCTTGCTATTCTCATTGTCGTTCAGTTGGACTTTGTCATTGTGTGGCTTCAGGTTTTGGTGTTGGCGGCGTCGGCGGGGGCTTTCGCGCGCTTTTTACCTGGAGTAGACTACTTCGAATCAAACTACTGTTCTCCAAAAAGGTCTCAAAAGAAGTTCATGATCAGTCACCTGCCCAACATATGGAAGCACTCGAGCTACGATGCCATCGCTATTCCGACCGACGAGAAAATAATGTCGGCTACTACAGCGCCTACACACTCAATGGCATCACGATGTCTGCTGCGACTATCGAAAATGCAAACAAATGCACGAGATTGACGACTGCCGCTCACTCTTGTCGTTCTATCATTTTCTTTCGGCATTCGAGCTTTTCCCTTGATACCTCGCATCCCTTCACCAATTACACCAATTTCTGCTGCTACTGTTAGAAATCATCAAGTTTGGGTTTGATGGAACGATTGGGTGTATCTCGCCGTTGGTAATAATTCACCTTGTTATATTACGAGCAATTGTTAGAATGCAAAGAAGCATATCATACGTTCAGTTTCGCGGTGAAAGATTCCAAACATGCTCACCTTGTTCCAAGTACCCCTGGGTCGCCAAGGTTTATTGGGCAATTCTGCCTTGTAGCGCCAAACTTTTAACCGGCGTGCCATCCGCGTAACACTATTCGACATGCGTTCTGGGAGAGCTTCAATCGGTCGAGGCAATCTCAAAATGGGTCGATCCACTACAGCATGACCTCCCTCCGGCATCGGTGCCAGGTACAGTCGAGGACCAAAGTAGTACGCCATGGCAGCCCCTCCAATAGCACCACCCAAGTGACCCCAGTTATCCACCATTGGATTCATAGCACCCACAACTAGATTGATAAGTAGCGTTTGAGTAATCGCATCCGAGTACGCCTTTCCTTGCCTACCCAGCAACCAATCATGCCGACTCAAAAAGACGTAGAAACTCGCCATGACACCAAAGACAGCTCCACTCGCACCCAAAGCTGGATTAGGTGACTTCAGGGCCGATAAATAGTTCCCTGCAGCTCCTGCCACCAAATAACTGGCAATATACCGACCCCCTCCAAACAATCGTTCTGTGATCGGCCCGACATTATTGAGGGAATACATATTGGTGAATATGTGAAAGAAGCTCCCGTGCAAAAAGACTGGCGAAATCAAGCGATATAGATCTTCTCCACGTAAAATCCGGTCCGAGAGCTTGACCCCCCACTGTGTGACTTTGGGGTTAAAAGCTTGAAGGGCAAACATGGCAATATTGGCAACCACCAGTCGAGACGTCCACGAGTATTCGTTGGGTCTCCGGCTTTGCATCCGAAAATCCCACGGACGATTTTTCTTGTCTGTCATCCAATTTGGATCATCCAAATAATGCTCACTGAGAGACGACACCACGGGCACTGCATGGTGTGATGATGTTCCTGTCTGCCGATTGCTGTAGGTTCGGGCTGGCCGCTGCCAGGGCTGACGTTGTTGGAAACTTTGTTGCGCCAACGACGAGGAGCAGTTTGCCGAAACCAGGGCTGTCACCACAAATAATTTATTCAAGATTCTCATAGTATAGTAGTGCCTCTCTGTAAAGCTCCTGAAAGTCTCTCTTCGATGGTCACTTTCAAATGTATGCCATTGTCGAGGATGATGGACAACACGCTGCCAAGATCGAAACGCAACGAACGACGAAGGAGCGGTTCGATGATTGTCTTTTCAGTTGGCTTCCATGACGTCACTGCTTTCTGGGACTCAAACGTCGTCACAGTCGTGATTCAAACTTGATGCCAAAAAAAGAACGCTCGCCGGGTGTCGTCCCACATGATGTGTGACAATGATGGCTTCCGTGTAATCAGAACTCCACTTCACCAAAACGAGAACACCGTGTAGTCCGGCTGGGAGAGAGTATTCGCTTGTGAGAAGCCGCCACGAATCGAATCATTGCGATTACGTCGCTCCCGGGTGCCATCGCTGGCGTTGTCTCTCTACTGCAGCTTTTGCCAGCCCACCATTTTATTGTCGAGCGGGAACCAATGCATGAATTTAGAGGCACCATGACATGTCACAAAAAACTACCCCCAACACATTGAACTGTAATACTTTTTCGGACTCACGATAACAATAGTCCAAACACACAACAACACAACATTAATGTCGCCAGTAACATGGGGAACCGTACAGGTCGCGGAAATACCACCCTACTCGGACGAGGAAGCAAAAGAAGTGTGGTATGACGATGAAGAACTACAAGATATCGCTTCTATCATGTGGAAGACAGTGGAGCTTCTGAATCGCGACAAACCTCCCCCCGCAAACAACGAAGAACCTATCGATCGTTGTACAAGAGGGCTCGAAGAAATGACACTAAGAGGGTCTCTTGCCCGAATAGTCGCAAAATATAGCACGGATCGAGCCGTTTTAGAGGAACAAAAGAATCAGAGAGCAAAAGGTATCCATGACGCGGAGGCCCTGGCGAATGCTTCCAAAGCGGAATCAGAAGTGCAAGTGCACAAGGCTCTGGCCTTTGCACTCAGAGATCAGGAATACGCAGATCGTTACCTGAATAGATCCCGAGAGTCAGCCAACAACGAATCTCCGACACCGAAACGCCGTGTGTGGTTTAAAAGGGCACCGCGGAGGGAACGGGACTGTCTGATACGTCCCCGCCTCGGGTCGGGTGTCAAGCTGAGGCGCTTGCTCGGTATGAAAGGCTGAGAGCCACATAGCTGCTTCAAGCTTAGTTACGCTGAAGTAAGCTGTCGTTCTATCTAAGAGTGCACGGGAATAGTGCACAGTTTTGAATAGCCCGCAGTGCATCAATGAGGGGGAAAGACTTGCTGTCCCGAGTAAAACTTTGTACAGGATGCACTGCCGGGATCCATATGTAAACAGCGTTGCATGTAACCTTTGTGTCCATTCATTGCCTCATTCGTTCCTCAAGATAACAGAGACCTATGCATAGTTCTCCTCTATGAAGAGTTTCTGAACCTCCATCTTAGCCGCGTCCTTGACATTGATGCAAGGAGTCAAAGTCCACACCTCCAGATTCGAGATTTTGAATTCGTTGCTCGCTGAGGTTTTCCTACAGAGACGAGGATTAGCAAACGTAGCACAAGAATTAGTCTCGCCTCCCGCCAAGTCTCCGTCAATCATGAAACCAATGCCACGAGGTTCATCTGGAAAGGGAGATGGGTTATTGAGCCAGTCTCCTCCCCCCACGGCAATTGTTTTGGATGTGCAGTACTGGACTAGGTCATCATAGCCCGTGTAAGGATAGACTTCCATTTCATTTTCAAAGTTGGATCTCTACGCATTCTTGGCCGACGTAAAGCGTGACTTCTTCAGCCTCCAAAGAAAAGCTTCTCCGTTGCCAAACCATCGAGTTCCCGTCCGCCAGGGAGTCGCCGTGAACGACCCGAATACTTCTCCGTCGTTCGTTTCGACACCAATGATTGTGTGTGTTGACGCCCGAATAGATGATAGTAAGGTCTTCAGCGAAGCCCCATCACGCATCAGACTGAACTTGAGCCAGAAATTTGACTCGCTCACGACGTACGGGAAAAATCCCTGCAAGGCCTCCATGATTGCAGGGGTGAGCACGCGGGGCTTCAAACGAGGATCATCGGCACCCAGAATTCGAAACGGGTACTCCGCCGACTTGTGACCCGACCAACCATCGAACCGCACAATCTGATTTGCTCCGCTGTCGCTCCCTTCCTGTTGCAGGTTTCCATCGTTTCCAGACGCACTATCATCACCGTAAAAATGGTTATCGTCGTCCTCGTCCTCCCGAACGAAGAGAACGATATCGGCCGGGGTGTCAATGTCATCGGTGGATCGTGGGTTGCATGGATTCGTCAAAAACGGACGGTTCGCCTTTGGCTTTGAGCGCGTGGCGTTAGTTTGCTGTGTTATTTGGTTTGCTCCCGGTCGTTCGGCATTTTCTCGGCGCTGCTTGGTAGCGGCAGTCATTGGTGAAGAAGGGGGCCCTCTGCTTTGGCGCTTCTCAGCAGCTCCCTCAACCTGAAATATAGGGTCGGTTTCGAGTCGCAGTTTTGCTTGTTCGACTGCCGAGAGTCGACTTTCGGTGATAACCGAACCTTCGTCCACCACACTTTCGTAATCTCCTAGCAGACTCAGAATGAACTCCCGTTCCAGAGGCTCCATAGTCTTCTCTTTCATCATTAGAGTGCTTTTCAACATTTGACATGCAAGGATATATCTTTCCTTTGTCACAGAATCAACATCGCTTGGGACATCTGACAAATGGTCTTCGTCGTTCTTCTCTCCGCGGCCATCTTGTTTAGCGGACTTCCGTCCTTTACTACTGCTTCTTCCTTTCTGCAAAAAGTCATATTTCCTTGGCTGCTGTTGAAGAATCATTTGCTCATTCTCGTTCTGTACATTTTGTTGCGATGCTCGACTTCGGCCAGGTCGAAGTGGTGGCATTGGATCGGGTATTCGTCGATTATGCGTCTCCTCATAATCTGCAAGATTCAGGCTGGCCTTGTGTGCGTATTTGGCGGATGGATCCCGCCGAGCCGGTGCCTTTTTATGTTTAGCAGCATCACCGTCGTCATCCAGATATTCCTGGCTTGCCGCAGGCTCAATAGCAGTGATTCGTTCTGAGGGCGACTCTTGGCCCACGATGCCACCCGGATGTCCTCGGCCCACGTCTCCAACATTTGTCCGTCCATCCCCACTTAACGGAGTAGGTGCCATTTTGGCACCGGGCACGGATACTTCGGGTCGAAAGATTTGCATGGTCGACGACGTTGCAGCAACAGCAGGGCTTTGTGGTGGCGTCGACTTTTTGTGTTGTTTGGACGCTGGCTTGACACCCCCATTCTTTAGAGTATTCACCAAGGGGGGCTCTCCATGCTGTAGTTCATATGGCCGATGAAGAGGAATTCGTGGCTCCAATCGACTTTTGGATTGTTCCAAGTTGCTGCTTCTGTTTGCATTTTTTACAGAAGCAGAATTTCGTGGGCCGCCATCTTCGTCCCGACTTTGCTGCCGATTTCTCCACCAGCTCACCGCACGTTCATCATCGTTCATGTCGCCACCATCCTTCCTGGACGGCGCCGACTTGCCACGACCCGAAACAGCATTGTTGTTTCGGCACAAACGACACCACGGCATCGTAGCGATTAGGGCGCCTGGGGCGGCTTAGCACCTCTATGGTCAGACCAAGGCCGGCGTCTATAAATCCTTTGCCGTTGCTGGTGACGACAGCTGATGATGCCTCTATAGGACTGTTTGCTCATGCATGTAATGTCACAATATTATACAACTCTCTCTAGTAGAGCTCCTCTAGTAGAGAGGACCTTTTACTACCGAAAGAAGCCGAGAAGCATTCCTTGCTCGACCAGCCGGGCGCTGATTTTTAAACGGACCGCGGAAAATGAGGCATTGTGGACGGAATCGGAATCAGGAATCTTAAATCGTCATTTTTGACGCACGTATCGTGCATCTCAGATCCACGCAAAATGGCAATTCCCTCATTCATTTTTCCGACGACGATCCATGTTGGCATCAAACTTCTTTTCCTTGCCTGTTCAGAAGTCGATGCAACATTTAATCAACAGCACTAGCTTCAATTAGGCAGTCGACTCTTCAACATTCAACAAAGCGCCTTGAAACTTAATCCGAACATGGTCCTCTACGTCATTGGATTGGGCTTGGGGGACGAGAAAGATATCACCGTTCGTGGACTGGAATTGGTCAAGTCCTCGGATAAAGTCTTCCTAGAGGCATACACTTCCATCTTAGGAGGAGTCAGTAAGGAACGACTGGAAGCCTTTTATGAGAAAGAAGTCATTGTGGCAGATCGGGGACTAGTCGAAAATGAAGCCGAAGATCTCATCATCCAGCCAGCAAAGACCCAAGCTGTCGCTTTTCTAGTGGTGGGAGATCCAGTTTGTGCCACGACGCATACAGACCTAGTCCTTCGAGCAAAAGAAGTGGGCGTCAAAGTTGAAATGGTGCATAATGCTTCTATCATGGGGGCAGTTGGGGCTTGTGGGTTGCAATTATACAATTTTGGACAAACTGTCAGTATTCCGTTCTTCGACGAGAAGTGGAGGCCGACGTCGTTTTATCCCAAGATAAAGTACAACCGTCAAGGTGGAATGCATACTCTATGTCTTCTGGATATCAAAGTGAAGGAGCCAGATTTTGAAGCAATGATGAGAGGGAAAACAACGTTCCTCCCCCCTCGGTACATGTCGGTCAGCGTGGCGGCAGAGCAGCTCCTAGAAGCAGAAGAGACTCATAGCGAGCAAGTTTACGACGGGAAGAAGACTCTGTGCGTTGGTCTAGCACGAATGGGACAGCCCGCGCAAAAGATTGTGGCTGGGACTTTGGAGGAACTCACCAAAGTCGACATGGGTGACCCACTGCACTCGCTAATTGTCTGTGGAGTCCTGCACGACTTGGAACTTGAGGTATTGAAAGAATATTTGGTGGAGGGATCGACGTATGAGCTCGAGGCCCCAGATAGCAAGGAGACGAAACCGGCTGTGGATGAGAATGAGGAGTCATGATACGCGTTTCGAGTGAGTCACACGGAACGCTCCTTCCTGAAAGATCTCAATCCGGCATGAGATGCTGCAGCCAGTCATCATCCCGTCATAGTTGCGTTGTCAGCCCTTGATGTCTCCGCAACGACCTTCTCTAGAGACGTATCTAAATGCACACGGATATAATACGCGAAAACCACCCAGTTCTAAGTGTTAGAATCCGTTGATAACCATTACGGATTTAGGCAGCTGTAGGCATTACAGCCGCCCGTTGAGGTTCAGCAAACGATTGTTTTGTAGTGTCCTCAATTGAAAGATTGAAGTCCGAGACGGATTCGTCAAAACCGCCTTGGAGATAGCGAGATGCTTCTTTCGCATCTTGCTTGGCCATACGGAAAGCGATATCTCGGCACTCGTGGACTTCTCGTTCGTAAACAAAGGCGATCGCTTCTTCGTTTGTTCGGTCCTCTCTCCATTGAGCTACTTGCTCATTCCAGACAGCTGTTAGTGCCTTTAGCTTGTTCTGTTTTCGCATCTTTGCCCCCGCTGGCGTTCGGAACTCGAGACCTCGAGAACACTGATCTTGATCCAGTGGCTTCTTGGCCATCATCAGACGGACAGTAGCAACTAACGTCTTTTTGATACCTTCGAACTCGACGGGACTGTACCAAGTGGCTTCAGCTTCTCCTTCAGGCAACTCATTTCGGTGAGGAACCTCACGTACGTCAATATTCCCGTTGAAACGAACTTTCTTGGTCAACGGTAGTTCTACCAAGGGCAACTTTGGCACCGAGAAGGAATCCGTTGTGCAATCCGCATCATCCCACTGCGTTGGGCTTTCCGTCATCGACATTGGTGGCATTGGTAGGTAACTTTTGACAAGAATTAGCTTTCTATTTCAATGGCAGTCTTCGACTGACTCCTCTCGGGTTATTCCAAGATTGTGATGCTAGTCGGCCTCGGAGGTGTTCGAAAATGGTTTGCGAAGAGGGCAAAGGATGCGGCATCAAAGGGCCCAATCAGTAGGAATTTACATGAGCTTTAGTATTGGAGCGTTTGTGATAGAATCATTATGGGCTTTTCTGCTGGACAAACATAAAAGCCCCAGTGTCTTTTAATTAAGGCTCCGTCATTTGACGACCAAAGCGGAAACTTTTCGCCAAAGCCCTTTCAATACCTATGGGGGTTCACTAGGATTCTAAGACTAAAGGGATGCTTGTTCTTTTGGAATGAAATTTCATCAATTATTTAACATAGATTGTATGGTACATTTAACAAACGACAAGAATACAAGATAAAGACTATCCAGGCAATAGAAAACTAAGGAACTCGGACATCTTGCACCATTCTTACGCCATCAAATTAAGAGCCCCTATGTCGCCCTGTACATTTTCTGGTGATAATTCGCAATAAATAATAGCTACCATCGGTTTAAGGTGGATGCCAGCATGACACTGCGTCGACAGTTTTGTATCTTCGATTTCACGAGCAGAGAAGAGATGCTTGCTATTGGGGGCAATGACTTTGATACTGCACGAAACAAGCCTCCCTCCGGGTCCCATTGATGTCAATTCCTTCTGTTAATAGCGCCCTGCATGATACTTATCACTGGTTTTTGCAAAACCACGACCAAGGAATCCTTTGCGCGAATCCGATCTGCGCAGTCGGGCAGGACAGGACGGCGGGCTCTTGATTTTCGGAAACGTATCCCTTCAGGTATGCTGAATCATCAAGTATATACCAGCGCATTCGCAACTATTGCGGCCTATTGCTCGGAATCTCCTTGTAGTACTGCACCACTGCTCTATAATCCGCCTACTTCTCTAGAAGAATAGGTTAATGATTCTTGCCCGCCACGAGAATGGTCTGCTAGTGATACTAACGCAAGTGGTGGCCGTCCTCGTCGCTAGCCCCGAGGAACTCCTCCCCGTCTTCTTCCTCCATGCTTTCACCTAACAGCTAGAGTAGGTAGTGGAGGTTATTGGAGAGCTGCATTGCAAAATAGTTTCATCACGAAGTCCTCTCCGACAAAGGGGCGAAAGATGTAGTAGTAGCACTGACAATGCCGTTCTAGTCCTAGGTCGACACCGGACGAGAGAGACATCCATCGCCAGTTAGCTAGTCGCCGAACCGGCTGTTGATAGCTTGCAGATCGAGACATTAGTCCTGTGGACTCTTAAAACTATTTCTTCTACTAGGGTACCGAAGTCGATGCGAGTAATGTGCAAGTTATGAATTTAGATCGACGAATCGAGGATTATGTGCAAAGATCGAGTCTACCTGGCAACTTGGTTTGCCAGCAACTCCGATCATTGAATGACTACTCCTTCGTCATGTGTTACATTACGCAGCAAATAACAGCCACAGCTAGCTGTTTGACCAAATGGTACACCCTTGCCCTGAGAACCAAGAAAATTGTTCCCCCCAGCAGACAGCCGTGACGGTTTCGGATTGCTCCGCCTCCGATGCTACAACGATCCATAATATGACATGAATTGTTTCCCCATGTGAAGTTAACGTTCAACCAAATCCCTGTTTCTGGCTTCATGCGGCCGCTGACAGCACTCGCGGCGATTCCATGCCAGAAACATCATAGGCAGCAGATGCTTCCGACCTTTTTTGGAGGCCTCTTAATGCCGATGCTTTCACATCTTCTTCACTGCCCTCCGATTCTTCCACAGGTTCTTCCGCAATAAAATCTTCTTCATCGACTTCTGCCTCGGAGATGGTCGATAGATGTCTCACATGCTCATTGACATATTCCTCATCACTTTTCGCTGTTAGAGATGCTTGGAGCCGGCAGTGTGCACTGGATTGGATGTATAATTCGGATATAAATTCAGCATCAATCCTATTTCTTTCCCACTGGCGGTCCTGTTCTCGAAGAACCGAATCGATAGAGACTAGTCTGTTCTTGTGCCTCCTCTTATTGCCCTGTGGGGTCTTGTGTTCAAGACCCCTGGGTTCTTCGTCAGCTGCTAACGGTAATCCTTTTGCCATTTTCTTTAACGTGGGCATGTACGCCTTCTTCATGTCTTTGAAATCATCCTTGGTATACCAAATAACATCAAATTCATCTTCGGACATGTCACACCTCCTTCTGACGCCCCATGCATTAATTTCATTGGAAAACGAGACCTTTCTTCGTTGCACCGAAGTTGCAGGAGTTTTACGATGCTGAGCGGAACAAGAGGCTATTCTCCTAACTCCTCTAGTTCTAATACATGGGCTGCCCTCTGGGATACGTGAAACATGCTCACTTCGTGAGTCCAAAGAGGTCGCCATGGTTGCGACAGCGTCTGGTGGACAAGAATAACAAAATGGGGATGCGTAGCCCGGGTGAGAAGAGTACCGTGGTGGGCGATGGACTGTTCTCGCCGTCGCGTCGGCGATACTCTCATGTGGATGCATGGGAGTCGGGGGAAAAGAAGGGTGCGCGGCAATGGAAAAGCTGATTCCGCCCTTCAATCTTCCCCTGTAGAGTTTAGTACAAATCGTACTGCAGGCCTTTCTGTACCTGGTAGGGTGCAAGTGGCATATATTCATGAGAGAAGCGGTTTCGATATTCTCTTTCGAACTTCTTATTCGTCCGGGTGAACTTCTAAATGTCTCTTTATTAGTGTGTCATCACGATTTCTTCCCAGTTCCTCCGGCACAACTCTACAGGACTCCAAACCAATGGGATGTTGCTGTGTAAACGGTTTTGATACTAGATTTAAATAGCAGTTCCTTGAGTCACGACAGACCGTGCAATTATTTAACAGAACTTGAAAGACTTCGATAATGTCTAATTTGTCAATGGCATTGTGTCTAAGTATATTATTTTTGCGTTAAATCAGTTTCATCACAAAAATCAACATCGCCATCATGATGTCATCATATGTGTAGTTTGGTAATGCATAGCATACGTATCTCACCCCAAAATGCAAATGCAAATTCTTTCGGCAACCCTCTCATGTTCCTGGTGCTTCATGAGGGTGGACGGGCGTGTCAACTCTGAAAATAAAGACAGCTAAATGCTTAATGAAACTGACCGGCGATTTTACTTTATAAAATATAAAGCTAAATGCTTAATGAAAAAGATTATTAGCCGTCTTTTGACTTGTTTGACTCTCTTTCGCGCGGGTTTTCCCGCCGCCCCCAAAGTTACCAGGTGCTGCTAGTAGTACACAGCTAAAAGTAGTAGCGATAGATATCTGTATCATACTCCAGAATAGTAGTTTGCTGCTACAATATATTATCACCAATATACTATTAGCAGTAGTGGTGTGGTGCTAGTCTTACTACTAGCTAGCTACTACTACTACTTGTAGCTAAGACTGGTGTATCAGCAGAACTCACTCACTAGTAGTAGCTAGTAGTGGAAGAATTAGCTACTCTACTGGTGCCACCACTACAATAGCTATCTTTTTGCAACCACCACTGCCGCTAGCTATTGCTATTAGCCTCTTCTTACTCATCGGGCTTTTATCATGGAGTTGCCAAGGCACAACGCCACCCAAGTAACAGTCCTCGTGTCCCCCCCTCGTGCTTCATGAACAACCACCACAGTTTTTGGTAAACAAGCCACCACAACTTACTATCTGCAGCTAGTATCTAGCTAGTAATGGTATCTGTATTATACTCCGGAATAGTAGTTGGCTGCCAGTAGTGGGGTGGTGCTATTGCTTCTTACTACTACTAACGTCAGCACCTGTCGTTCTCCTCGCTGCTTGTGCGTGCTATTAGAGTATTCATAGCACCAGTAGTACTAGCTAGAGTATCAGCAGGACCTAGCTAGTAGTAGCTCCTAGTGGAAAGTAGGGTAGCTCTATAGGTGCCACCACTAGAATAGTATTTTGTGACAGCCACTATATTATGAGCTACTGGTCCTCGTGTGCTACTACTAGTAGCGCCCGCCCTTCTTACTACTTGCATTGGAGCTGCTGCTGGCTGCTGGTCATACTAGCTCATTGTTACTAGTATGGTGGTAGCTACGACAGTAGTCTTGTTATGATAGTACTGTAGCTAGGTAGTACTCGAACTCATTCTTGTGGTGGGGCCAAAGACACAGTATGGTGTTTCAAATGGGCAAAATGCTCCCCCCTAATTGCAAAGAATTTCTCCCCCTTCCCCCTTCTTTTTTCGGCCGGCCAGGAACACTAGAAAATTGCCATTCTTTCAATATATATAGAGAGAGAGGAGGGAGTTGGCGACTCCTCTAGTACCTACGTACCCTCAGTAAAGGCAGCTATCATTCCCGTCTCGGCTCATGCTATGATGAGTGAGAGAGCTAATAAGATGGATCTGTCGATGTACTATACCGGGTACTAACTGTCCTATTACTCCGAAGTCTACCCCTTCGAGTAAAGAGTCGTAGAAGTAGATCGAGCTCTGCTGGGAGCTCGAGGGCCGCCACGCCTCTTTTTGCTTGAGACTAGAAGCTCTAGTCTTAATTCTTGCTATTGAACAACGGCATTGCAACGCAGACATGCAAAAGTAGACAGATATGACCGAGCCTGCTGATACAGGTCTCGGCGTCGTGCTGCGGCGTCAGAACTCAATTAGAAAATCGGCTCGGCGTTCACTTGCCACCGCCGTGTTGATCTAGCGCGGAAACATCGAAGGTAGGAGCCTTCTTTCCAGCCAGCCGCTCATAGGCCAGGCGAGGTGGCGCCGTCTTATAGGGATCTTTCTCACGTGCTGCCAAGATGTCGCGAAACCCTTCTTTCACCGCGTCTTGGACACTATTGTACAATGCTTCACAAGCCACCTTGTCTTTCGGATCAAGCGTATTGGTAGATATCGGTCGACCAAACAAAAAATAGGTTCTCGACGGAAGTCCTGGTGCCACAATGGGGGGCAAAAAGTTTTCATCTTCGTTGGCAGTGTCAAAGCGCGCCGCGGTGATGTTCTTGGCGAATTGTCGTGCTCGCTCTCCTAGGAGCGGAATATTCACGATTTCGGAGGGATCCAACAGTATATTGAGTGAATCTGCCATGCCAACTGCGCTAAGCGGAATAATGGTGGCATTGAATTTGGCTGCCGTACGTACAAAGTCAACCTTCTCTGGCCACAGCAGCTCGTAGGCTTCGTCGCGGCCGTGGAAGACTTCTCGCACACCCCCGGGGAAGAGCAGGGCGTTCTGGCCTGACTCAAGCAGACGATAGTAGTTTCGCGGGGTCACCTTAACTGCACCAAAGAGCTCAAAACTGGTTGTGCTGGGACCTGCGTTTCCCTTGGGACGATTCTGCAAACCCGGTATCCTCCCTTCCAATTCCACACGCTGGCTGTTTGGCTCCTGAAAGACTACGGGATGAGCTAGTCCTCGAACCGGCAAATCAATTTCAATGAACTTGTTGATCAACATGTTAAGGTCCAATCCCACTGAACAGAAACGTTTGGTTGAGCCAACGGCGCCGATACTCTTGGGCAAAACACACAACGACATGGAAGAACTTACACAGTTGATGGTTCGAAACAAACAATAAAGGACCATCCCTGGGCAGGTTTTCGAGACCAAATGAGCGCTTTCCTTCTGCATCGGTGCTGATGTAGATTGGACTAAATGCTTCCTCCAGGGAGTTGACACTCTCCTCTCGCACTTGATCGATCACCTTCTGGGGCGGTAGTTTCCAGTCGAGGATCGGATCGTAGGTTTTAGCTCCATTCAAATTCAACGGATCCAAGAGCTTTGAATAGACCATGGCCTCTGTAAGGTTGACATTTCCATCGAGCACAATGTGGCCAGAGCCTTTTACTTCTAATTTCGCACAATTGGGTATCGTCTTTGTTAGCCGACGCACTTCGTTTCCGGAAGGAAGGAGCTTATCGTCTGTGCCCACAACAACTAGCGTAGGCGTTTCTAGCTGCGAAAGCCGTTGGTTCACGAGAGGAGATCCGACCAAGATCCAATTCTTGATTCGATGTTCAAGTAACGCGGGAGGATAGACGTCGTTGGTCAATCGAAAATTATCCAATATACCTTGAAAGGATTCACTAATACCTCCCGGCTCCCGAAGTGATGGCAGACCCATGATAGTACTCAGTAACTGCTGAAGCTGCTCCGAATTTGGAATGATGCTCGAAAGTACCAACCCTCCAACGAGCGAATAGGCGGAAGGTAAGTCAAACGGCATTTGCGTATTTTCCGTGAGGAATCCGAAGGACGATAAGGCTGGCGCGTAGATATCCCAGCCGCTTTCATCAAACGACGTCGCAGGGTTGACTAGCACAAGACCTTTGATCGGATTGTTTGTGCCTTCTCGTTTGCATTTCTTTTCCATTCGTAGGGCGACAGCTGGAGCCAGTAACCCTCCAAAGCTCTCCCCAATGACATAGACAGGTCGATCCGTCGTCTTGGCTACGTTCTCGATGAACTGACACACTGTTTTCATCAAGTCACCAAAGGACGTTCGATCTTCTATTGCAATCGACATGCGCCATAATTCATAGGTTCGAGACAAATCATCAAATTGCCATGTCGCTGCCGAAATCCCAAAACCATCCAGACCTGGCAAGTAAAGCGCAATAGGCTTATCGTCCCCGTGCCGAGATACCACGTTGGCAAATAACGTATCTGGATCCGTTGCCATGAGTTCGATATCCGAATAGAAAACTTCATCGTCTCGCCACTCCAAACCGTCTGGAGGTGGAGTTACAAAGTTAAACCGTAGGGTAGGTGTAGCCTGCTGATAAACTGGAGCTTTGGTTCCCAGTACAGCGTAGAGCTCCCGGAAATCAGCACTCATCTCTTTCACCGACCGGGGCGAATATTGCCGATCCGGCACCGATGATGCCAAGAGGATGGTCGAAAATCGTTTCAGACCCCACATGTTTTGTTGGATGGATCAAATCCCAATGTTATGGCAATTCTCGTAACGTAGCGGCCGTTCTCGTCGCGAGTTGGTTGCTGGGGTTATAAAAGGCAGTTGGCAATCTTATGCTCAAACGATTGTCATTAGTGGCCGAGAGAACTCAAAAGACTATGAAAACGAGAGGAGAGGGAATGTGAGTCAGCATCGGGGTCATCCGACCAATTTGTACGATACTTCTGTAAAATGCCGATATTTTCATTTGTTGGCGGGAGAGAGTTCGAATCAAATCAGAGCGGGGGCTAAGATGACTCACAAGTTTAAGGGGTCATTTCTTAGGATGTATTTTTGTCCTCATTACGGTAAATAGTCATTAACCCCTGAACCCATTGTGCGAACAAGACTAAAATGCGGCGGCGGGAACGATGTCTTTTCAACTGATCATCGTTGAGAACCCGCAACGAGACGGAAGGGATGGCAAGGCTACAAGCACTTCCATATTCCGTATCGATACCACTTTGGCACTGCACAATATTGCAACATAATCTAAATCCTGTACGACATCCGAGAAGAATAAAAATGGGCTGTGCGTCATCGACAGAGGTATGAGATTATTTTGTTCTTTATTGCTGTGTGGAATCGACAAATGTCCAGCCGAAAGGCGTTGTCTCACTTGGTATTCTTGTCAAACGTTTCCCCTCGCTTTCACAATTCTAAAGATTGCTACGGATCCCAAGACGGGACAACAACGAGAAAAGCACAAACTTGGAGGAGCCTATCCTGGAATGCGACGACCCCAGTCAAATCCGTATACTCCTGGTGCTTCCGAATTCAACTCTCAGGGACAGGCGACTGCTCACTTTGTCAGTTATGGGGGTGGAAATGCCCTGGTCTTGCAGCAGAATGGAATCGCACAGCCTCAAGCGATTCCACAAGGAAAGACTCCGACGTATATTCAAGGTAAGATTCTCTTCTGGCGCATTCGTTCCATGGAGCAAAATGGCAAATTTCTCACCGTGTTGTGATCAGTCACATTACCCGATGGAGTGAATGGAGGAGACAAAATTCATGTACGAGCGCCTGATGGTAGATTGAATGAAATTATTGTTCCGGCTGGTTTTGGACCGGGTTCTACATTTACGGTTGAATTTGCGGATGATCCTCCTGCCAATAAGCCAGCACCCGCACCATATTCGTATGCACCACCCCCAGTGGCCCCGGCAACGTCTGCTCCCAGCTACAATCCCAGCTACAATAGCAGCAACAATGATCATGACGATGGATTTGCGTCGGGTTTTAACAATCCCAACTTTGTTCCGACCGCGGCGCCGGCGACATCGTATGGAAACGATGATGAAATTGATTTGAGCGCGTATCCGGCTGCAACGGATGCCAAGCCCGTATACTCATCAGCTGCCCCATACGTTAGCTCGGCTGCCCCATATGTTAGCAAACCCTACTGAGAGACGAGCCAATGATTTATGGTTCGATGAATCCTGTACCTGTGGAATGTCATGGAAGTAGAAGAAGGGCAGGCCAAATGTTCTAAACAGTCTATACAACTCTAAGTGATCTTTCAAAAGCAAATGTTCATTCCACTACCCCGTGTTATTGACAATGCCTTTGACTGTCGATCGCGTTTCGGTACCTTGATGCGTATCTTCCACAGTCAGAGTCAAATCTTCCTCTTCCGTAGGGCTCAGCTGGTGGTACAACAGTGCGCGTTGGTACCGTCTCCAACCAACACCGGCAAGCATCACCAAGGCGATACAGAACAGGACAAGGAAGCTTCCCTCCAATATTCGTGTCCTTTGTGATGTTGATACTTTTGTAGGGCCATTAAGCTCACTCCCCAAAACGCCATTTCGAATCTCGCCATCAACTATCGAGCCGCCGTTCCGACAAGGAGATATGATATTCCCGCTGTCCAACGATGGACCCAGACCGAATCTTACATTTCGTAGAACCAGCCGTTCGTTCCGAACAACCGGATAACTACTACTCCCAAAGGCCTTTTCTCGAATGGGTCGAAAATGCAGTTCCACTTCTCCATCGCATTCCCAAACGTCATTGGCCTCAGGAACTTGAATGGCCGAATCGATATACGATTGGACATTCCAGTGCAACCAAGTGCAGTCTGACGATGATTCATCTGTAGACATCCAAGCACTGTCCAGCTTCCAAGCATAGGTTTGATTGCTTCTCCAATCTTGCCCGGGAGGAATGAAGATTAATCGAATAATTCGACTGGATGAGGCCTCGTCCGTACTTTTTGCTGGTTCCAAATTGTTGTCTCCATCCAGCTGGGCCGATGCAGTATTGACAATCCACACTTCTGTTCCCAATGGGGTATCTCGTTTGACTGTCACATTGACGTCGTCATTTATCAGAGATCCGTCCGAAAAGGTGGCTTCCAGACTGGACATCTCCATCAGAAAATTGTCCTCCTGGTAGCGAATCATTATTCTTGTGACAAAATGTCTTGCAGGCAAAAATTGCTTCTCGAATTAGTTCTGCAACACGAGATGCTGTCGGATGCCTCCAACGAGAATGGAAAGAAGCTCCTTTCCGTCAATGAACAAAAGACTTATGTGACGAAAGTGGACCAGAATTTGGTGCAGAAAGATATTCGAAGATGGAAATTTTGCGCGATGCGTCAAAAGTGGCGCAAGAGCGACGGTTTTTAGTCACAGTAGTCATATTCTTGTGACCCATTCGACCCCATTCGATTCAGTCAATTGTTACCGCACGACCACGCGACGATGAGATGGCAATCTGCCACAAGCAGAGCAGCAAGACGAGCGCCACAAAACTTGTATGATAGCACACTTCAGAAGTGGTAAAGTTTACTGTTCCATTCGCTAGTACCGGACAATACAATGAGCCTTTCCTTTGTTGCGTCGGCCGTCCAGACGGCAACCGCGGACGGTGGCTTTGAAGAGACGAAAATTGAGTCGAAACAAATCGATGCCATCAATCAACGCAATGCCAGCAAACCCTTATTTGAACAGCTTCGACAGAACCAGGAAGAAGAGCAGGCTAAACAAGAAGAAATGCAACGGGAGATTATGAGAGGAACAAGGGCCTTGGATGACGAGGATGTGGCCCACTTGGATGCATTGGAGAAGCAACGATTAGAACGCGAACGCAATATTCAGCAGCGTACCCAGCACGAGTTGTTGCTCTTTCGAGCAGCAAAGGCTGAGAGACAACAAGTCACTCTAGGCGATGAGGAAGAGAACGAGGAATCATCAGATGAGGCAAACATTTCTTCTGGTGCCGACGGGGTTGCAGCTGCTGTTCAACCTCCTACTGTTGCAACTGCCATTCAACAACCCGTTGCCCCTAGAATAGTTGTCAAGAAGCGAAAACGAAAAGTGGAGTCTGGGAAACTAGATATGGACCATTCAAAGATTGTTGATAAAAAGAAGCAAAAGGAGGAACCAATCCGAGATGAAAAGGAATCTGCTGAGGCCAAGAAGTCTGCACCGCCTGCCACAGGCATTGGAGGTCTTTTGTCGGGCTATGGTTCATCAGATTCTGATAGTGATTCATGAACCTTACAAAGTACTGGGATAAGGGGTGTCTAGACTAGAGTTATTACTTTCCCGTCGACTTTTATCTTGGATTTCTTGGACTTTTCTGGCGCATCCTTTAGCAGTTTCTTCAGTATTTTCTTAGAGCTCTTGGGCAATCCCAATTTCTCCCCCAACAGCTTTCGGAGCTCTTTGAGTTTCATAGACTGATTGGGAGCCTGCTTTAGTGCTTTTTTCATTTCTTTTTGAAACGCCTTTGGGTCGATTTCCGATTCGCTGTTTGGTGCATTTCCCGATTTCTCAGAACTTTGATCACGAGCATTCGACTTATCCTGCGAATTCTCTTCGGCCTCCCCTCTAGAATCGTCGTCTTTTTTCACCTCCGTATTTTTGTTTGACTCTTTGGGCTGCTGTTGTTGCTTTGTCGCCTGCCGTCTTTCGTGCTCCGTCTTTAACAAAATCCAAATCTCCCCAACAATGGCCTCATTCTTCCCCCTGAGATTCAGTGAGTTTGCCGTAAAGTTTCGGAATTGTTTCTCCTTTCTAGGGATGTTGTCAAGACCCGACATTGTTTGCATGTAGCTTTTCAAGTGTCCCGGGGCGTTGTCGACGCTGGTCGCGACAATATCCATCCACTCTTGCTGAGGGTTTCGCTTCTGTGGTTTCTTCGCAAGCTTTCCTTCGTAACGCTCTGCTTCCGTGATGCAACTTGTGTGCGCTCGATAGTCATCTTCGAAATTGAGATATAAAGGGGTATGAGAAATTGGGTCAATCACTGTCACACCGTAACACACGTCGAACACATCATCAGCATGGCAAACTTCGTCCAACACAAGAGATTCCTCAGAGTTTAATTAAAACAAATTTGATCTCCCACTGGCAGTTGGCCAAGTCGAGAATCATCATTTGTAATCATTGGAACAAACCTGCTCGATTATCACGCAACCAATTTCAACACGATGACGACCTACCACCAAAAAATGATACTGAACAGTCTACGCAGCTGACAGAATCGCATCGACGACAACGACTGGCATGGGCATCCACATGGCTTTTCTTTAACATTTCCCCGCATCCATCACAGCTGAAGAAGACCATGATCCCTGTTAAGTTTGTCAATTGAACTTTTTGTTGGCAACGTAGATGGTCAGACTTTGATCCTTTCGGTAGCAGTGGCAAATTTTTCTTCACATCGTCTCATCGTCTCCCTTGAAAATTCTTTTTTTGTTGGCGAGCAAGCCGCAGTTCTGTCCGTCGACGGGCGTGGCCCGACCTGCGCGATGAGTCGCGTGCGTGACCGAACTCGAGCTAGACAAAGCCCATCTTTGGTTCGGTGATCGCACGTTGTCCGAACCTCGCCTGCCAACTAGTATGCACGCATCATAGACATGGAGCATCATACCACAAACATTACGAACTACCGGTAGCAGCAAAGGTATTTGAGGTGTTTGAGGAGGCTTTCAAATCAAATTACAGAAAGCATCGGACTAAACTGGCTTTTCCGTTAATACTACTAGAAGCTATCGGGCGAATGAATGGCAAACCCACCTCTGTAGAGTACAGTCTCGTTTCCGAACAGGATGACTCCGCATATAGTTCTACTAGACAGCCAGCCAACTGCTGCATGGGCAGACAATTACAGAAGCGGCGGGCGATGTGAACCTTTCGTTCAATGTTCTGAAGGGAAAGTCATGGATGATGTGTAGTCCTTGGCGGCGGGAGTGTTGCGGTACTCGTGCTAGTACCATGCGCAAAGATGGTCGTTCTTGGCATTGGCCACCGCATGTTTTGGGCGTGGATTCGCTGCAATGGCAAGGCTCTGTGGTGTTGCCTGCAGCTGCTGTAACAGCAGGAAGGTCTTTGCGATGTGTTTGTATCGAAAAGGATCGGGGATGTGAACCAAGACTTCTTGTCCTCTCTCTCTCCCCAGCATGAGCAACAATCTCGTCGTGCAATGCCCGTCGCCGTGCCCGAAGTGCACTTTTCTGGCTTATATTCTTCAGACACGACGCCATCTTTTCGTCATCGTAGGTATTGTTTTCTTCTTCCATTTGTCTATCGTGTTCCAGAAGGACGATTAAGGCGGTCCTCATCCTGCGAGCTCGGGTGAGTTGAAAGTTCGCTACGAGATAGTCTTCGAGCCCTCGGATGCAAAGGCCCCCTCTATCCGTTGCCCTCCCATTCTTTCTTCGTTTAAAATGGACTATTGTTCTCCGCATCTCCGCTTTTATCTCCTGAAAATCCGACCTCCGGTACCACAGGTCAGCGCCTTTCAATGGAACCACGTTCCTGACCAAGACCCTGGGGTTGAACGAAACATGCTTCGTGGTGGTGGTATTTACTTCTGTAACGCCACTTTTTTGGTTTTCTATCTTTCTTTCCTTTTCGCCGGCTTCAAGCTCTTTCGATGTCGCTACGAGATTGTCCATTGCTTCGAAATAATGACACGTTCGGGGCAAAAACTTGAAGAAAAAGTGAGCCAACCGCGGCCAGGAGGAACTGGCGAGAAGGAACCAAGACTAAGCAACAGCGAGCCGGTATATACTGATGTACTGGTTTTGTTGTGGGACATCACTCACGGCGGGCTGGCTCGGGCCGTCAATAAATGCTATTTATGGCTCGAGACATGTATTGATCTTGCGGCTTCAAAATACCATAATTGTTGCAATACCCCATGACCCACCACGAGCAAGTCATGCCATCATCAAGACGACGCGCATTCATTTTTCTTCAACTTTTCCGTACGTCTCAACAAAAATAGGACTGCTGGATTGCTTCGAATTTTCGCCATCTAACGACCTCAGAAATGTTGCCTGGGCTAGCAGTGGAAATAAGAGTGCAGAAAAGCGAAATATAGTAGTACCCGTTGAGGCTTCTTCGCTGCGGCTCAGAGGCCCTGCCAAACAAAATGAAGTAGGAAATTGGCAAAGATCTGGATCGTCATTTGCCGCATGCTGGTTAAAGCGCCCTCCTCCTTCTCTATGATATCAACTCGTTGCAAGGATCCGAATGCATGCAATTCCATGAGAAGAAAAGTACCGCATGATTCCACGTAAAAGAGGTGCGTGTCGAATTCGCCTCCGTTTATCGACCAGCTGGGACCGAACGTGCGCTCTTTCTTCATACACAGGAAGCAAGCCCTCCAATCAATGCCGGACTCGCTACTGAGCAGGGATGTGATCACTTCAGCTACTCCATCGCGCAAATTGCTTCCCAGGGACTGATGCACTGGGCGGACATAGCTTAGTTCAACCATTTCGCGGATGTACTCGAGGGTCTTCCTCGTTCTTGAGCTTC
Source organism: Nitzschia sp. DOCU1 (assembly GCA_951394045.1). Taxonomy (NCBI): domain Eukaryota; phylum Bacillariophyta; class Bacillariophyceae; order Bacillariales; family Bacillariaceae; genus Nitzschia; species Nitzschia sp. DOCU1. The sequence goes on from OX595989.1 coordinate 2,504,101, forward strand.
TCGTCGACAAAGATTTCCAAATCGCATCTTTATGTAGTTTTTCGGCAATTGAGCTCAGTTCGTCGTGAACAAGACCAGCAGCTTCAAAGACAATGTTATCAATGATATGGATGGCCACGTTGGATCCTTCTCTGAACATGTAGTCGGAAAGGTTTCGGCCTTGTGTACGGCACAAAATGATGAGTCGCATCTTGGTCGTCTCTACGGGATCTGGGGTCAAGAAGCACACGGCTTCGGGAAGAGACGAGTATTAGACTGCGGTTCACGACGAGTACGGCATCCGCACTAAATACTTACAAATGCTGCCTTTCACGCTGATGCCCCGCTTGAAACATAAACCAGCGCCACATCGGATCAAATCACGTTCCTCCGCGTCAACATGAAGACCATGCAGAAGTGCCACGGAATCAAACTTGTCAATCATCTTATTCTTGAACGATTTCAGGACAAGGTGGGCTTCAAATACACGGTAATTCAGCATCGGAATCCGCTTTTGGCGTTCGAGCGAGTATCTCTCCATCAGGCCACGTAGTGTCGGAATGAGATCTTCCATATTGATTTTTTCGTCAGGGAGTCGTACGGCTCGTTCTACCATGGACGCGGAAAAATCAAAGAGCAAACTCTCGAGAACGAGAGATCGCTAACGATTTGAAAATGGGTGGTCAGTCGATGGGAAGATCAAACGAATGGCGCATCGCCGCTCAACTTACATGCACGTCAGATCCCAGCTTATTCATGCCAGCAGAGTCTTTCTCCAAAAAAGCGGCGCTGATAACATTTGTGTCGGCTTTGGCAAGTTGATCTGCTTGAGAGCGCCTGGGCAGCAGCGCGACCCAACCTTGGCAACGGACAATGGGATGAGACTTGTTGTGTGACGATTTCGAGATTTTCACAACTGCCAAGCACTTTCGGCCCCTGATGTTTTTGATGTTCGATGTAAGAATCATAGAATTTGTCCTTGGTAACGTTTTTGAGGTCACAGCTCCGAGGAGGTCAACTCGTGGGGCGAACGTTGCTATCCATCTTGCAAAGACTGGCACGAAGGTATCAACGAGGCCGTTTGGGAACGGTGGGAATCGACAAGCGTCACTCCATATCATGGGGGACTTTGAAATGATGAATTCGGCCATTGAGGTGGAGATTGTCTGAATCGCCTTCCTTGGCCACCATAAACTCGATAACAACAAAGCAGACTCCCTCGCAAGGGAACTGTGCCGCTTGAGTCGCCAGTACTTCTGCATGCAGGCAAGCCGGAAATCGGCTTTTATTTGTGTTAGTTCTTCATCCTCTTCCTCTTTGTCCTTCTGGCGCTTTGATGCAGTGGGAGGCCGACCAAGCCTTTTCGTGCTGACGTCAGAAATACTAGATGCCGATTTTGCTATGGGATTTCGTCCACCGTCTTCCAGAGGACCCAGCGTAGAGGTCCTACGCGTCGGCCCAGAGTTGCCTGCGTTCTTGAACTGGTTGGTGCTTGCTCGTTTTCGTGATGCAGCGACCGCCTGCATTGCAGCTCCTTCGACGGATTTTCCTATCAGTTTGGGCCGCCGGATCATCACTGGCCGTCGGATCTTTCTTGAAGGTCCGGGCCCGCTTGAATCGCTTCGACTATCAGAGGAGAAATTCGGTCGCGTCGTAGGTTCCGCCTCGGAGCCTATTTTGGCTTTAAGAGAAGCTTTTCGTTGGTTCTGACTCTCTGCATTCAGTTCGACGACCTTGGTGGGGGGAGAAAGAACACGAAGGCTTCGAAACTGAAGAGTGTGGGCCGACCGCCCCGCTTCATCAAAATATTTTCGTTCCATATCCTGCAGACGAGAAGATACACTGCACAAAAGGTTAGACGGCAGCCCCGCTTCGTCAATGATTGGTCCAATCACACGGTGACTTACGCTTTGACAAGGGAAGGGTTCCAGTTGTAGGTAAACAGGATCCTTCGATTTCGTTTCACTGAAAAAATAAAAGCAAATGACCTCATGAATGCATTAAGATTCTGAGCTTTCAACGATTCCAGCAACTCAATTGAGGCGCTTCGGTCGCTGATGCCGTCATGAATCATCACTTCTCTCGACAACCGGATATGAGGGTCGATGTTATGTCTTGGGTCTCCGAATTGAGTCATCTGGAAGAAGCAAATGTACTCTGGGCAATCGATTGGAGAGTCATGGACAGCAAACTCTCCCGAATCGTTGCCCCGAGTGGCGTGTGCGGTGGCCACTCGTCTAATGGCATCCCATGACAACCTGACCAATGCCGGCTGGTTGGACCGCGAGATCCGAATGAGAGCCAAGTTGGGACGAGCCCGTTTCGATGCTTCGGCTATTGACGGATCCTTGAAGAGTGTCCCAAATAAGCACGTCTCCAGCATTTCCAGCGTTTTTGTAGATACCGTCGAAGACCTGATAACACCATGATTCTCGACTTTGGACACGGCGGGGTGTGGAAGCTCCTGAGATGATTGAAGCATATGATGAAGAGAAGGTAGTCCCGGGCATAATCGCTCAAGCAAATTTCTCCGTTTCTCGTTGTCATTGGTTGCAGTATCGGGCAAGCAATCTGAAAATTGCTCAAAGCCCGCTGTGAGCCGCGATGACCGCTCGATACCGCGTTCTATCACCCACGTCGTCAGTGCTTGATTCAAAGTAAGCTCGATCCATTCGTGGAGATGTTTCCTGCTCAGGGCGGTATCTGTGACCCGTACACGGACGCAGATACCACCCGATTTTTCGGGGAAAGAGCCGAGCCGTCGGAAACGGAGCTTGGATATGTCAGCGTAATCGGCGTCAAAATCAGCATGAACAGGTTCACCAAACACAACTTCATCGACTGGCGTCCCGTCCGCGCGAATCAAAAGGATCTCGATCATAGCGATACCACTTCCAACCTGCTGGCACAAGACAGCGCCTTTCTCTGTCAGCGTGCTTACGCCTTGAAAGCCCTGGTCAAGCTTTGAGGGCGCGTTGTTGTAGTATAGAGTGAAATCGTGTCGGTTCCACTTCAAGACACTTCCTCCCGATTCCAGTCGACGGGATTCTGTAATTGCGGGGCTGAGTCTTTCATAGCCGATATCGTTCAGCCGATGGAAAAAGGTAGACCCACAAAGATTTTGACGGAACATCAGCACGACCATACATGGGTCTGTAACAATCGCAGGGAACTCATAGTATTGTTCTTGTGGGTCGCTCTGGGCCTTGTCGTTCGTCAGGTTTGTCCACTCGCTGTCGAATGTTCGCAAAAAGTCAAGATCGGCCGCACCTACTCTGAAATGAGGATTCTTTGTTAAGACCAAGGATAACATTTCCACGGCAATCAAAAGGAGACGCCTCTGCAAAAGTGCTTTCAGTTGTTCGGTAACGGATGGACCAGGCCTTCGTATGCCGTGAACAAGTAACTCGACGTGTCCATCCCCGTCGATTCCACTACCCCTAGCTTCCAGGCTCATATAAAAGATCGCTCCAACTTCGTCTTTATACACAAAGATTCCTGATCTGTTTGAAACCGCAAAGCTGTGAAGTACGGTTGCTTCCAGCGTGCGAGCGACCTGGCTTGGGTTCGCGGCACACCTGTGGAATAACTCGAACATTGTTCTGAAAACAACAGGACAGGCGAAAGAACCGGGTGAAAACATGCTTTTAATCTCGCTCTCGGCTTTCGTGGCGGGTGCGCCTTCAATTGTAATCTTTTTCTTTTGTGAAGGGATGAGCAAGCTGCTTGCTGTGCGATTGCGGTGAAGACTACAGCAACCAAGAAAAGTTGAGCGTTGAGTTTTTTCGACGATTGGTGCGAGCCCGACTCATAGACACGGTCGAACGCCACATACCTGTTCAAAAGGAGCTGTTGGTTCGCTCGATGAATGCAATTACGAATGGCTTCATGGATTCTCGACATTACTTCAACAGCCACCTGTTCTCCTTCAGGGTGGTAAATTTGCGATGAAACGAGTCCCTCGTTCGGCTGAACGTAGACGAAGCACCAAAATGGCAGAGAAGGTTCGCTGTTGGTACCCGAAATGAAATAGCCACCAGCCTCTACAGTATTAAAATTGAAGACTTCGCTTCGTCGCAACTCTACGTCAAGGAGGGCAAAACCTTGACCTACCTGGGATTCACCACCTGCTGGCGCCGAGGCGGGTACCATCACATCGGATTTCGACACGTAGAAGAAAACTTCAATCGAAAATGACAAAGTGCTTTGGACTCGTTTCATGCACTTCTTCACGAGTTTTAGGTTTTCCTGTGATATTTCAGGACCATGGTGACGCAGCCTCTCGATGGTCTGTTCTGCGACGTACCATTTCAACAGGACATTGATTTCGGATGCCACCGCCTGGTGAGACCACGGAAGCTTTGTCCCCTCACCGTCTCGCGGCTTGGTGGTGTATCCTTTTCCAATCAAAACCGAGACTTCAGCCGAAAGTGACGCGCTCTTTTCGATTTTGTTCAAAGATCTAAACGGAACTGGTGTACCGTTTAGCTTGAACCGCACAAAAATGGGATGAACCGTGACGGATGCATGAGAGTCGATTCCTTCAATCACTGTTTCCCTGTCATTTGAGGAGCTTTTTCGCAGATCCAAGACATCCTCTCCGCTGAGTTGTACCTGCTCTTCGGTTTCGCCGACACTCACGTCGTCTGCATCAAGTGACTCGCTTTCGTCATCGCTCAAGTTGAAAGTCTCTTCCGGAAGCTCACTTCCACTGTAAAACAGGCATTCCTCGTCCCCCGGCACAGGGGATAAAACAGTCTGAATCAATCGAGTCAACTTGGAGTCACCGGGTCCCTTCGCTTGATCTTCTTGGTGAAAACCGTATCCACCAACCATTAGATTGGCTACTTCGATGAATTCCAAGGCGCTAAGCACTTGCTGAAAGTCGTCTTTTTCGAAGCGGTCAATCGACGAAAGGTCGCTTCTCAAAGCAAGGTAAGCAGCTGCTGAAAAGTTCTCCCTGGCGGCGACGTCAAAATTATCCGCGAATTCGGTGACACACATATACTCGCTTATGTGGCTATCGACTGAATCATCGTCATTCGTATCATCACGTTTGCTGTAGAGATCACTGATTCCACTGGTGAAAAATGTCAAATTTCTGTAATTGCGTTTCAACGAGCTCTCGCCTTCAGCTAAGCGATCGAGAAGAGAAAGGTGGAGTATGCTCATGGTGTGTTGATCGAACTGAACTATGAACCACAAGCCTTCCTCTTGTTCTTTGATCTTCTCCCGCTGATCGATTGTCAATTTGGCCGCACTGACTCCAAACGAGCCAGACAAAAGCAAGCGCTCGGTTAGGCTAGAGAACACGGTGTTGGCTCCCCCGGCCGAGCCGTGAAAGAAACGAATCTTTCTCGTGAGTTTTGATGTATATTGCAACATCCTTTTCACGCTTTCCACATGCGGCTCCTCTACTTCCATACGGAGATCTTCACCGGGCGCCTCAGAATCTTTCTGGAGTACGCTGAGCAGATTCGTCCGGCTTCTAAGGGCTCGCCCGCATTCTTGGTCTCTCCGTCGGAGCACAGCACACATCCCAGTGAATCGCTTTGTTTCATTCCCCGCCAGGCCAAATGGGAAAAATAGGCCACATTCGCTCTCCATGTGGAGATTGACAACAACCCTATCAGGCAGGATAGCTATCTGGTATTGAATGAGGTCACCGGGAACATGTTGTACCTTCTCAGGTACAATTTTCGCAAATATCGCAGAATTTTCATCTGATTGCACGAGACGAAACCTTCCGATCTCTGTTCGCCGTTTCATGATAAGTGGCAAGAGCTCGGGATCTTTGACCAGATCCCACGTTGCGTGGTGGTATTGAAACTCCACATTACGCTTCTTGCTCACGGAGCTGTTTGAGGTACCAACGAGAAAAGGCCCGATTTGCTTCCCCAGCACTTCAACGTCTCTCTGTTTCTCGATTTCAGACTTCAAATCAGCCAATGCCCGGAGCCTTTCTCGTGGATCCGTACCACCGAAGAACTCCAAAATGATTGTGAACAGTCTAGGCGCGATATGGGATTTTTTCACTTCGATCATAAAATAACCTTGACTGGTGCCGTCAGCCGACGAAGTGGTTTTGACATAGCGCGATTCCTCCTTGTTGATGACTTGTGTAGACCACTCTTCAATCAATTCGACAAGCTCCTGTTCTCCATTACCCGATGAAACGAATTCACTGAAAAAATCGTCTTTGCCGACGGTGTACGGCATTTGACCGGTGCAAATGACATCGAACTCGTCTACCCGAAAGTGGCGTCGCCGCTGTAACGTCGTCATTGCTCCGAGACGACGAGCAAATGGAGACTCAGGAGTTGCGAGTTGATCGGTCCATCCCGTCGGCGGACTCAAGTTCGATTGCAAAATATCCTCCCTTCGAATCCATCGCATCGATTGACACAGGCGAGCAGACACTTTCTGAGCCATTGTAGTTGGACGGAATTCCGGTCCCTGACGCAAAAAGTCATTTTTGACAGTCTGAACATAGGTTGCGTCTCCGGAAAGTTCGATCTTGATGTGAGCGGAGCCTACCATGTGATTCTTACTAGACAAAGACTTGAAAGACAATTCGTAGTGGAGGGCAGTTCCCAGGTCCAACGGCAACGTGAACTGAATGAAGACCTTGTCAGCATCTTTTGTGCTCATTCCATATTGCTTTGCCCGGTACCCTTCTTTGATGCGCATGACAAGGAGAGCCTTGATTCTCACGGGAGATACAAAGTACGTAGAAAATGTCATTCGAGCCTGAGCAGGATTGTTCCTTCTCACGTTGGCTGGTAGGATGGAGTCCATGAAAGCAGGCCGTCGCACCTCCAAAGGCTGGCGAGCAAACGCATCATGTCTCGAGAAGTTGAGCGGATCACCGCCACTGGCCAGCAGCGGAGTATCCGACATTCCCATGTTCAGCCGTTTTTGAAGATAATGCGGAGGGGCTGCTTTTCCAGACGACGAGTGGTACGCCGGAGACAGTGGCGACAAAGAAAATAATGTCAACCACTGGACGCCATTCATTTTCACAAACCGCCTCTTGTAGGAAAAGTGATACGCGGACGGTGTTTCTGGCGCGACCTGTTGTCCAGCCGCGACATTCGTGAGTTCTTCTAAAAGTTTCTGGTCCAAGAAACAGCCACCAGTGGCGCGACAAATTCCATATAATGACTCTGCATCGTCAGAAAGGTGCAAGGGAAACTCGGACGGACCACCGGGGTCGTAGGTTAGAAAATTCAATTCTGGCTTGCTCGTCGCACCCGACGGAGATGCCACCGTTTCGCCCTCAAGTACCATGTTGATATGCGTTTCCGGAAGAGAAACATCCAATACAACGACTGGAATATCCACCCGGTCCACATCTAAAAAGACATCCACCACGCCATCGCACGAGACGGACCGACAGTCCGTGGCTACCACAATGATAGGCCGAGCCTCGCTCGATAAAACGCTCAACGCATAGTCCCCAGCCTCCAAAATGTTCCGCAACGAAGACGAAAACAACGGCATGGACCACGTGAAGAAGCCATGTCGTCGATTGAGTCGTTCGGATATTCCAACTTCGACTTCGGCATGGATCCATTTTTGAATTTGATCCGCCAAGGTATGGGCCGCTTCGACACTGTCCAAGGTGAAATCGCGGACTAGTAAACTTGTTTCCGCCTTGGGGCCCAACGGATATACAGCTAGGACTGTCACCGCCAAGATGGGCTTCCAAATTCCAGTCCCCGACAAGGACGGGGCAGGGACAGGTTCTACCAGAGACTTGAAAAATGTTCGGGCCATTTCCGGCAATCGATCCAAAGGACAACACGGACCCCCAAAGGCTGCCGAAATGGATAGTTCGCTACTGCCGTTAATACCAAAAGTCGAAGTCATACTTGGCGATGCATCCACACAAAAGGCTATCCGCGTCACTTCATAGGCAAAGAACATTCGAGTCGCCGGATTCATTCGCAGCGGCAATTGCTTGGGCTGATAACAAAAGCTTGGAGTAGGAGATTGGCGCAAACTTTCGGCTTTGGCATTGAAGGATCGAAGCTGAAACTTGAGTGCACGTTTCTGGCGCTTGGATAATCGGTGCCAGGGTATGACGGGTGCACATTCCAATAAACTAGTCACACCACAAATGTCGTGATTTGCTGACACAGTAGTAGGAGTAGTAGTCTCTGCCGAATGATCCCCTTGCTGTAATTCATCTTCCCCCCTCGTAGCAGTAGAAGAAGAAGTAGATGCTCCTTGATTTTCAGTAAGGTCAAAGTGATAGCATACCCGTTCCGTCAATCCAAACGTTTCATAATTTTTCAGGAGAAAGATGGCTGTGGCGGCATCGCCCATTTGCCTCACCAGCCCCGCATCTACACCTGCCTTGAGCCAAGTAGTAGAAGACGGTGATTCCCTGGAAGTACCAGCAGCAGCATCACTCATTGTCGTTGGAGGACTTGTAATACATACAAGAGGACATGGGGCAATGAGCTCAAGAGAAAACAAGAAGGATATGTCGATGAAAATAGACGCGGATTTTTCTCTCGGGGCGCGGCTTTAGATCTTTCTTTTGGGGGCAAGATCTCCCTCCCCTCCAAAGTGCGAGTCTGGCGCGCGTGCGGGGGAGGCGATCGAACCCAAAAGTGGGAACAGCGCAACCCCAAAGAAAATCCTTCTGGCATTTTTCTTGTCAAGGATTGTCATTGTGAGAATAGTTGACAGTAGAGTTGACATCATCTGCTTGGAGATCCAATCCCACCGTCTGCCTTTCTATTACTCGGATTGATTCGATCGTCGTCCAAACTTACTGGCAGAGGTTGTTTCCGCTATCAATATTCTTCCTTGACAAACCACCATGTTGACTACGACTCGTCGAACAATCTCGTCCAAGTTTGGAGCGTTTTGGACGACCCAGTCCAACGCATTGACCACTGCGAAACGACAAGCTTTTGAAAAGAGGTGGATTTCATCATCCCAGCTGACCGTCGAGCGAACCACGGATTTGTCACGTTTTGAGAATCGACCTCCCAAGGAACAGCTTTTGTTTGGAACGACCATGGCGGATCATATGCTCATGATCGATTGGACGAAGGGCCAAGGGTGGTCAGCGCCAAGGATTGTGCCGTATCAGAATTTGAGTCTCTCTCCGGCGGCTTCCAGTCTTCATTATGGTATGTATCGTTGTAATTGTCGTCTCATTGTTTCCAATGCCATTCACATGTTCTATTTTTAACTTCCTCAGGCCTTCAATGCTTTGAAGGACTCAAAGCATACAAATCTCTCAGTGACGACTCGATTCGATTGTTTCGACCAGATAAGAATATGGAACGCCTTTCGAATTCCATGGCACGATTGGACATGCCAGGAGCCGACTTTGATCGTCAGGAATTGATTCAATGCATAAACGAACTAGTCACTCTGGACAAGGACTGGATTCCTGACGGCGAAGGATATTCGCTATATCTTCGACCGACGGTCATTGCGACGCACAAATACTTGGGAGTAGCTCCACCAGATAGTCTGTTGCTCTTTGTCATTACCAGCCCGGTAGGGCCCTACTATAAGAGTGGCTTCAATCCGATTCGGTTGACAGCTGATACACACTTTGTTCGAGCCTGGCCGGGGGGAACTGGAAATGCCAAGGTCGGTGGAAATTATGCTCCTACCATGAAACCGGCCGCGGATGCTGCCAAGGAAGGGTACTCTCAGATTTTGTGGCTCTTTGGCGACAATGATGAAATTACGGAGGTTGGTGCTATGAATGTCTTCTTTTTTCTCATCAACAAGGATACCAAGAAGCCTGAATTGGTGACGGCACCATTAACAAGAGGTGATATTTTGCCTGGAGTGACCAGGGCTAGCATCTTGGATCTATGCCGATCTTGGGGAGATTTTGATGTGTCGGAACGATTTGCCACCATGGGAGAAATTCGAGAAGCAGCAGCCGACGGCCGATTGCTAGAAGTATTTGGTGCCGGAACTGCAGCCGTCGTGACGCCCGTGTCTTGCATTCAATACAAGGGTAAAGATATCGAGATCCCAGCGGTCGGAAAGCTAACACAACGAGTCTGGGACGAGATTACTGGCATCCAATATGGAAAGAAGGAAGGCCCACCTGGTTGGAGCGTCAAGGTGGAGGCTAAGATTGTCGGTAACTAGTAGGCGGGCACCATTTTGCAAGAAGAATACCTCTCATTAGAGGGAACCTTCACTACTAGAGGTAGGCTTGGAATTCTTTCGTTCCCGTCTCTACTGGTAGCATTTTCTCTAGAGGGTCTGAGCATGACCGACGAGTCGAGTCACGAGATCGTAGTCACGAATGACGTCAGTCGTTTGACTTCTTCGCGCTCGCGATCCCCTTTGTTTGATTGTGGCCGATCAAATTCGATGTCGACCATGACACATCGTTTCACCCTGGCGATACTGAACTATCTAAATCTTCTATTTGCTCAAGCCTCGGAGCGTTATCAATTGGCCGACTGTTGAGATCTAGTTCTCCATACTAACGCTCTGTTAAACAATCATCGTGTTCCATGCTTGCTTTCCACGACACCCGGCCAATCGGGCTGTTTCTCGCAATATGGAGTCTCGGTACATGGTCTTGCCTTGCTTTTTCGGTGCCCTCTCGACGTATCAAGGCATCATTTCTCCGAGCAGATGTAAAGCGGGAGGCTACCAGGCGAGACATACTCTCGACCGTAGCAGGAACCGCGCTCGTTCTGATCCCAAGTTCCCGAGCGCTGGCCGAGGAAGACGGCAAGGAATTGACTGTCCCGCAATTCAACCCAGATGGTTCGCTGAAAGAGGGTGCGATAGAAGAGGCGAAGCAACGGCTGGTAGAGTTCAAGTGGGATGTCACTGAGAACGGATTGATCAGTGAGGATGGGGTAAATTCAAATTCGGGCTCTCAAGTCAAGCTGTCCTACGAACTTCCCGAAAAATGGTCAGACGGTAAGGGTGGTACTGAAATCTACTTTGATCGATCGGAAGGTATAAATGCCAAGGCTTGTAAGCGAATCACTGTCTATCAAGCCCCTGGGACTGCAGACTTGAAGAGATTGCAAAAGGCCACAACTATTGGCGTTGCCAAGGCTCTGGACGTCCCCGAAAGTCTGAAGCGACTGTACAAGGCGGACATTATATCTGGTCGAGTCAGCAAGAAGGGTGACCAGACATACTATGAATTCGACATGGCGTCTGCACCAGAGACTTGTGGTAACAGCCAAGAGAATCTCGGACTAGGCTTTTGCCCCTACGATAACATTTTCCTACTCTCTGCAACTATTGTTGGAGATCGGCTCTATTTTATTTCCGTCGAGTGTGACTCCACCCGAATTTGGAAGATTGAAAGTGCTGACTTGAAGCGAGTTCGATCAAGCTTTACTGTTGAAGCAACCTAATGCTAAGGAAGCTATATTGAAAAAGTGAATGAAGAAGCAGTAGTGTTGTGTTTATAATAGAGTGATAGAGCGAGCGGTGTGATGAATATGCATACTCTGCTTTTTATAGAACTAGTACAAGTTGAAGAAGACACCGGCGTTTCCCCCAGAACCATCGAAACAGCATGAAGCAGACAAACATGCAGCCTGCGATCACTTGGGTGTGAATCGCAATCAATGGATAGATGCGTCTCCCCGTATACGCGGTGCGGACACCAGCCATAGGCTGTCGAATGTCCAATCGTCACCCCAAAAATTGGCATTCCATTTTGTGCTGACTCGATCTCCAGTCATACACTTGACATAATTTGGAGCAATACTTGGCTCTGCAGCACCGGCTGCACATCTTCATTCTCGACACACGGTCGACTTTCACATTCCCATGCTCCCAAGCCAGTGCCTGGATCGTTCTACACGAATGTGAGTGTGGCGTTGAGGACCGTCTACTCGGCATTCCTCGGTCTCCATCGTGACCCTGAATTCCATCGACCAAACCAACGAGTGACCGACCTCTGGGGGCAGAGGCGGTCGCATGGTCAATAGGAGGTTCCGCTTCACCTTCTAGGTCATAAACCCCTAGAGGTCTGCGCAATCGCATAGCGGGTGTTGTATTTGTAGCCTTGTAAGCCCACCTTCCGCAGAGTGGGTTCCAACAATGGCTCGTGCTCAGCCCGCGCAATTCGGCCGAGCCAACGTAATCCCGAAGCAACAACCGAATCAGACACATGGGGTCTAAGTGCCGACGCAGTTCGTCGGCGTTCGGTTCTCCGAAACGTTCTTTCATCTCTCTTGCCGGCAGAAGCTCTTGCAGCGCAGGCAAGTATCCTGTGGAAGCTGCAAGGTTCATAAAATGTGAAGCTTCGGCCGGCACTGCATCCCGTAGTATTATGCCGAGAGTGTAGGAGGATCGCAGAAATCCTCGCTGAGATGCCATCTTTAGCATGAGAATGCCGTTTTTAAGGTCTTGGTAGCAGTAGCATTTGACGATACCCAACCTGAGTTGTCATGGTGAGAGACAAGAGAAGAGGTGAGTGATTGATTTGTTCCACGAAAATGAGATTTCTACGGAGGACACACGTAGAATCAGTACTGACAGGTGACTTACATGTAAAGTGCCTCCAAATTGCCCGCGCGTGCAAACGGAGCCAAGGTAGCCGCAGCCGTCGAGGGGGTGTCGGTCTCTTGGATGATGCCGTGCTTTCCGGTTTCAACATCACCGCAGATGTTGACCTTCTCTAGCATGGCATCTGAATTAGAAATGTCTCTGAAGAGCTTGCAGGTGGTTTGCAGAGCAAATCGGTCCTCAGCAGCCCCCAGAAAAGAAAGACAATGCGCGACAACATCCTCAGGTACTTTGTTAAGAAATTCAGAGGTCTGCTTCTTAGCTTTCTGTTTGTCCGGAGTAGCTTCTACCAGGTTGGGGACCGCGAGTAGTTTGCTACGTCCTCGAAATCGTTTTAGTGGACGATCATTGCCATCGTCCGAAGTGCTCTGCACGTCACCGCACGAAAATCTGCGAGCGGGGGACACCAGAGTAGGCGTCCTACTGCCGCCAACGCGGTCGCTCTTATCGATCTTTTCACGACGCCTTTTCTTTCCATCTCCATTGCCATCTACATCCACCATCAACACATTCTGGTCCCTCGACCCATCCACCACTGTGTTAGGCCAGCTGAAGAAGCCCTTAGGCAACACGGCTAGCAAAGAACCCCCGATCATCGTGCCACTCGCTCCCCAACGCGAGGGCTCTGGGTTGTGGTGTTGATGATCAAAGAAGGGCACCAAAGCACAACCGCGGTGAAGCCGCAGTGGCTGCAAAGTAGGCGGCAAAAATGGAACGCGCCGCCCAATCGATGGATGCCCCAAAATATTCAAAGGGTAGTCGACTGTACTTTCATCAATTACTTTTATTCATGACTGTACTTCCGAATGATCGCATCCTTTCGTCGCTCGCCGCCGCATCGAATGTAAATTTTATACATCTTTGAATATTTCGAATACTTGTCACGCTTTGCATACTCATGAGTACATGCGATCTGCGTTGAAAGTCGCATTTGTGTGCTTGTCATAGTTTTTTTGTCCTTCCAACGTGGAATTCTACGCGGGAGAACGTGATCCTCGCCAGTTGACCCTCGGAGGGCACGATCGCGAGAATTCTCCAAGTTGGGCCAGCCGCACCTCGAATTTTATCAGTTCATGCCAATGATGAACATAGATAGCTGCAATATCCATACACATTCGTATTAACCGCCTACCGGTAGACAGCAATGCGCCACTATGCTAGTAGGACCCAATATTATTTCTATTTCTTCCTGTATTGCTTGCTTGGTATGAGCAGTTACTAGGTCATCAGTTGTGTTCATATCCGATGCAGAACGATTTCTCACAGGAACAAGGTTCAACGTAAAACGCAAACTATAACCCAAGTAACACCACGCCCAGAGCCAACAAACGCTAGAACGACCCGGAAATCGGTTGGGTCCTTCATTGATACTCAGATCTATGCTTTGTAACGCTGTTCCTCTTTTCCGTACTTGGTGAATCCTACGGCATCCTTTGTATCCGCGACTGGGGTCCAGAAACGTTAGAAGCTGGCAGGAACGATATTTCGAAATCGCCGTTTGGGTGCACTTACATGAAGAGATGATGTCATCGGTCGGGGTTCCTTTCTGAATACGATCCAATGACTCCATCATGGCCTTGATTGAGGCTGATAGCAACGTCAAGGGATACGCCGCCATGGTGTACCCCATCTTTTTCAACTCTTGGGGTGGAAGCACTGGTGTGGAGCCCTGCTCCAGCATATTGGCAAGTTTCGCGCCCTCCACGCGCCGACAATATTCCATCATTTGCTCGATAGATTCTGGCGCCTCCAAGAAAGTCATGTCGCACCCCGCTTCCCGAAACGCTAAACATCGTTCGATCGCCGCTTCGAATCCGTCTGTTTTTAATGCATCCGTTCGGGCCAAAATCAATGGCCCGGATCCTTCCCCGAATTGTGAACTGTACTCGTCCCTGGTAGAGTAACAAAGTCAGTGTGTGAGAATCTTGTTTGCTAACCGATACATCTCCTAACAATCATCGTCGAATCACCACCCTCACGCACCTCGCGTCGCACGCCGCTTTGACTCGTTGGACGGCCTCATCAAACGGAATGACCGATTTTCCCGCAACATGCCCACATCGTTTCGGTGCGACCTGGTCTTCAATCATAATTCCTGCCATATCCGCACGTGCATACCCAAATACTGTTCGCTTGACATTCACAGCATTTCCGTAGCCAGTATCCCCGTCGGCAATGCAAGGAATTGGTGTTCGGCCCATTTCCAACGCCGCACTTGACAAACCCTCAGCCACTGTAGATGCAGCCGACTGCATCTCTCCGTAGGAAACGAGTTGTGTATCTGGGTAACCATTGACGGCTAGTAATGACAGAAGTTCGCATGAGACATTATACGTCAATCACCAACACGAGTTCGACTTGGCATCCACGGAAAGAATTACCCACCTGAAACACCAAAACCTGTCATAAACGTAGCCTCAAATCCAGCTCGGGTGACCAAGCGAGCCGTCAGTCCATCGTAGCAACAGGGAAGCAAAATCGGCATTTCGTCTTTGCGGGTTCCATCCATCTCAGATTGGAGAAGTTGCTGTAGGCGTTTGGGGGCGGGAACGGCCATCCCAAGCAACATGGTAGCCAAATTGGCAAAGCATAAACAGAAAAGGTACAGGTGCATCATACTGTAGTCGTCTTAGAACAAGTATAGAATGAAGTATTGTGATCCGAAGAGGTGGTTGAAGAGACCACAGGAACTCGAGAGGTGTTGGTCATCGATCATACATCCGATCGGCTCCAGCAATGCGAAGACAGCGGGATGTCTTTGGATGCGGGCGGCCGATTATTGGATCTTTTGTCAGGCTTGAGGCTTGAAACCGGATCGAATCGAATCGAAAATTTCCATTCCAAGCCCAAGACTTGTTTTGTGCTGACGTCATTTTCATTTGTTTGGGGGGCGCGGGGCAATTCAAAAAACAAACCTTCGCCTTCCTTGCTCGCATCGGTGGTGCTGACACGTCAACAGGCTGATGATCGTCATGATCCTGATGGAGAGTGAACAACTCGCATGCCTTTCGACAAAGCAGTTGTTTGTCCCGTGGGCTGACGATAGTCTGAGATGTAGCTTCATGAATGATGGGTGGCATGTCAGCGTTTTGATTTTGCCTATTTTCTCGTCTCCGCGATTGCCTATTTTCTCATCTTCAAGTCGATACACGAATAACTCGTGAGAATGTTTCAAGCAGCCATGGAATCATCACCATCATTCTTCAGCCAGCATCCGCTTATGGTGTTTATGAACGTCATACAGTTCATCAACCTCCCAATGATGTACTTGTCGGAATTCAAGTCGGCCGCACCATACAGTAAATTTGCGGCTTCTCTCCAAGCCGAGGAGAAACAGCGAATGATCCCGTCCAGAGAAGGGATGCTTATCATCTACATTCCTGCAGCAATCATCGCGGCCATCTACATCGCAATGGCTTCGTCTGAGATTCTATCACAATATCAGATGAATCTGCCGTCCTGGATGTTGTTGGTCCACTTTTTGAAACGGACATTGGAAGTACTTTTCTTGCACAAGTACTCGGGGTCAACTGTACTTTTCACGGCGAAAATGATCGGATTTGTCTATGCATTCCAGACATTATTGATTTGTTGCACTTCCAACTCTCAAGTAAGCGAAACCGCAGCGAGCGCAGGTACAGCTCTTTTTGTCACCGGTACCCTTGGCAACCTCTATCATCATTACCTGCTGGCGTCCCTCCGACCCAAAAGTGGCTCATCCGATGGACAAAAGAAATACGTTGCCCCAAAGGGTGGATTCTTCGAATACGTCGCGGCACCGCATTATCTCTTTGAGTTGGTGGCGTGGCTTGGAATCGCAGTTGCTGGCGCCCAAATTACGGGCTACCTAGTCTTTGCCGGCATGACTGCGTATCTAGGGGCGAGATCTGGGTAAGTAGATTGTTTGCCTCTACTTTCTCGTCGGTCTCTTGTGCTAACACTCTCTGACTGTTTACTCTGAATTCAAGTAATCAAAACGCGTGGAATAAGGAGAAGTTCTCGGGTAAGGACTGGCCGACTTCACGAAAAAACATGATACCGTTCCTATATTAAGCTGTTCATTAGCATGCATTGATTAGATGAATTGTCATACTCTCCTATGCTCGAATCGCAAAGTAGGTGCTAGCTAGAACTGAACGTTTCGTCTACTTAAGCGCCGCCCATCCCACCAAAAGTTTGAACCAGCCTATCAACCTTCTGTTTGTATTCTTCTGCCTTTGCGGGGTCGGCTGGTATTCCGTCGTCTCCGTTCTCGTACATGACAGCGAGGTTAAAACAACTCGGTGCGTGAGAGCCTGTGGCACATCCAGCCAGGAGGAGTTGCTCCGCTCGTTTTGGATCTCTTGGAATATAATCTTCATCCTCCTTCCGCGATCGGTCGTCCTCATTTGTTCGCTTTGCTACAGGCTCTTCTCCCGTCATTTCCTTCGCAGTAGCATTGCGAGCTTGCCGACTGATTTTGTCGCCGCGAAGCAGCATTGTCGCCAAAGTAAAACAAGAGATCGAATCACCTGTATCGCACACCTTTTGATACAAGTCCATCGCTTTATAAGGATCATACGGCATGCCCTTTCCCAACGCTCCGGGAGGAGCCAGTAACATTTTGGCCTGAATGTTGCAAGCACCTCCGTGGCCAGCCCGACACGCTCGATCAAAAATTTCGTAGGCTCTTTTGCGATCGGCCTGGACCCCACCTTTCCCCGTCATTAGAACTTTTGCCATGTTGAAACAGCCTGGAGGATATGCCTTTGTACCATCTACTTCCTTGCCGTTTGGAGATTTATCTTTGAAGGGTCTGAAACACACATTTTCGAACAGATCAAATGCTTCTTTGTGCTATACGCGAGAACCCACGAATGGTCACGATTAGATTTTCAATTGCGATGGGTCTTCCAAGAACGGCCACGAGAATTCACTTACCCTTCGTTCAAACATACTTATATATTCCGCGGTGGCAAAACATGCTACCATGGGTCCTTTGCCATTGTCGCAGGCTTGCAAGTAGTCGTCCACTTGTTGCCGACTTTCTTCGTCAATGATCGATGGGAGCTCGGCTTGAAGTTTGTCAATTTCATCGTATTCGTGACCCGTTGGATCGGGGAAAAGTGGTCCGTCGTCGCCATCCATGGTATCATTTGGCTTTGAATTTGACGACGAGAAGGAACCCCCGCCACGAGACTGTCCTTGGCCCATTGTATCGGAATTAACCAAAAATCGCGTATTGGCTCCACGTGGTAAAAAGAGAGAGACCCTTGCCGTCTACCACCACACAATCTTCGGAAAGGAAAAAAGACAATTTGACCCAATGGTGCCCACTCTGTAGTCGACCTTCTTATAACGATGGAGTCCAGGATGGAAAAGTAGTGTGCCGACTAATCACTAAACAAAGTCAGAGATGGACTCTTGGGCATCGGCATTCGTCGTGATTGATGATGAGTCAGGAGTCGTCAATGGGTTTGTTCTTGGGGGTGGATCTTTGCAGTACTTCCCCCATTCCTCTTTTCTTCGAAAATTCCCTCCAATGCCACGTCATCCAAAAAGAAAAAGGGTCCGAAAGTTGAAGGTTGGCGGACAGAGCCCAAAGGCACCCGGTTGTTGAAGTCCAAAGACATGCCGCCAAAACGTTCGGTTTCGTTTAGAAGAATCTTGCCGTTGGCCTTAGTACTGATTCTACGCACCTTCCTTTGCCCAAGCCGGTGGACTACACGTAGCTCGTGAGAACCACTGAGAATGGCGGGTGATTTGCCGGTGGTTCGTTCGAGCTCTTTCTTCGCCGCATGGAGGAATGTCGGCCCCAGCAGCTTTTTATTTTATTTCTTTTCCCATTTCGACTCCAAGACCTTAGTAGCCCTTTCCGGCTTTCTTTCTCTCTTTCTATTTTTCAAAAACAAACAATGAAGTTCGGAGCATCAATAGTGATGGCAGCCTTGGCTTCTGCCGGAATCCAGTCGATTGAGGGATTCGCACCTGCAGTGGTGCAGCAAAGCAGAAAGGCTGCCGTCTCGGCATCGTCGAACATGCTGCACATGGTGGCAACCAATGAAGTCGTCGAGGGGGAAGTGAGGCCACGAAAGACCCGAGAGGTGAGTCAGTTGTTTGCCGGGGTTTATGTTTGGGGTACCGATCAAATTCGCTCACTCCTTTTTGAACTGCTTTCTTTTCAGGAACGTTTGGCGTTTGCGTCGAAAGGTCTTCAAGTCCACTGCGTCGGTCTTTCCATTCACCACGCAGATGTTGAAGTCCGTGAGAAGCTAGCCATTGCGGAAGCTGACTGGAATGATGCCTCCAACGATATTTGTGCTAGTGGTGATGTGGCGGAAGCTGCTGTTCTCAGTACCTGCAACCGCTTTGAAGTTTACTACGCTGCTTCCGATGCCAGGGCGGCCATGGCAAGTGTTACCAAATATCTTGCGGATCGCTCTGGTCTTCCTGTTTCGACTCTTCGCAAAAATCTGTTTATGCTTTCGGGAGACGATGCCGTTTGGCATATCATGCGTGTAGCTGGTGGACTGGATTCCTTGATTGTGGGAGAGGGGCAAATTCTATCGCAAGTTCGTCAGTGCCACTTGCACTCGATTGAAGAAGATGGTTGTGGAGGAAAAGTCTTGTCGCGCATGCTCAATAATGCCGTTGCTGCCGGAAAGCGGGTTCGATCCGAGACTGCCATCTCCAAGGGATCAGTCAGTATCTCGTCGGCCGCTGTCGAGCTCAGCGAGATGCTCTCCATGCAGGATTTGAACTTGCCATTTTCCGAAGCTCGTTTGGCGGTCGTAGGAGCCGGCAAGATGACCCGCCTTCTGATTACTCACTTGGCTTCTCGAGGACTGGAAAAGATCACTATTGTTAACCGATCGGTTGGCCGACCACAGGAGTTGCAAGAACAATTCCCAGATGTTGATATTGAGATTAAGCTTATGGACGACCTGTGGGACGTCGTCGGACGATCGGACATTGTGTACACTGCTACCTCTTGCGTCGACTATGTTATCGACGAACAAAAGATGGAAGAAAATGGCCTTGCGAGTGGTCGCCCAATCATGCTTGTCGATATTTCCGTGCCTCGCAACGTCGGTGAAGACTGCAACAATGTAAGTCTGTTCTGTTGTCGTCGAACGATCAATTATATTCTTTTCACCAGACTCACAATATTTGCCCCCTTTCCTACCAGATACCAAATGTCGTCGCCTACAACGTTGATGACCTGAAGGCAGTTGTTGCCAAAAACACTGCCATGCGTCAAAGGGAAATGATCGAAGCTGAGAACCTGCTTCGCGAGGAGGCTGCCCAGTTTTGTGCTTGGCGTGAATCCCTTTCGGCCATTCCTACCATCAACCAGCTACAGGAGCGCGCCAATATCTACCGCGAGGAGGAACTTGAAAGATGCACACGAAAACTTGCCAACGCAAACTTGACGGAGAAAGAATTGGAGGCCGTCGAACGACTATCCAGGGGAATTGTTAATAAGCTACTCCACGGGCCCATGGCTCATTTGCGAAAGACGGAATCAATCGAGGGAAAACAACAAACATTGAAGGAATTGAACGCCATGTTCCGACTAGAGGAGGAATCAAATGGGCGGGGAAGAAAATCCAACGGAGCCGCTCGCCGCCGATCATAATTCGTTTCAGAGACCTCTCATCACACCCGGCTCAGGACCTTTCTGAGTACCACGCAATAGAAGATGTACACTACAACTGATTTTAACATAAATCTCACGACAAACTGGTCTAATGTTTGACTATCTTTTGTTAACAAGCTAATAGGAAGGCCTTCCTCTTCCACGACTTTCCACCGAAGGGGAATCCTCGACGATCTCATCGGACTGGTCATTTGGGTCGATGCCCCTTACTGTCTTTTCCAGCCGATCCAGTGCCCGTTGCACGTCCGTGCTCATCGGGTTGAGGGCCAAAGCAGCATGGAACGACGCAATAGCATCCTTATAGTTCTCGCTGAGCATATAAATTTCTCCCAGGCGACTTTGCAGGACATCTTGGCCGTGCAAAGTCGTATTGGCCTCTGTCAGACCTTCGATTCCTCTACGCAATAGCTCGATACAAGTCTCGTAATCCTTTTCGTGGGCATGTATAGTCACCAACGCCATGAGTGGTCTCAGTGCGCCAGGATCCAGGGCCAGGGCTTTTCGAAGCGCCCGCTTCGCCTTGTCCATTCCCTCCATGCTATCTGCCCCCATTTGGCCCTGTGCCAAGGCCAAGCCCACTAGGGTCACAGCTCTCGGATCCCGTGGAGCGGCGGAAATAGCTTCTTTTGCCGCACAAATAGCTTCCTTGTATTTGCCAGCTGCCAAATACGAGTCGACTAGGCCTTCATAGCTAACCACGTCCCGAACGATTTCGTTGGACCGAAAGAATGAAACTGCGGCATGTTCCGGTCGATTGTCCGCCAAGAGAATAGCTCCTCGTAATCGGTGGGCAAAGGCATGGCGCTGATCCAAAGTGATGGCCTTCTCGACAAAGGCCAAGGCCTTCTCATGGTCATTTCTGGATTCATGATAGAGCGCCAGGGTCGACCAGGCTTCAGGGCGTTTGTCATCAATCTCCAAGAGCGTGGAAGCCAGTTGATTTAACTCATCCAGACTGTTCTGACGAGCAAGGATTTGCCCATACTGATCCATGCAGTCAATGTTAGTGTGTTCCACTTTTCGTACCTTTGCAAACGTACGAGCCGCCCCTTCTTCGTCGTTCATTTGATGCTGGTATTACAGAAGAACGATCAAGTTGAGGAAAAAGGCAATAGGAGTGATGTCGTCATTTTTTCTCTCCAGAAACTCACCTGTAACGTAGCAATCTTTAGCAACAAATAGACATTGTTTGGGAAATCTCGTTCCAGCTTGGTAAACTGCTGAAGCGCCATTGCATTCTGATGTCTATGTGTGGCATAGTGAGCTCCAACGAGCTCGTGAACGGCGGATGTCATCAACGACGACGACACGTCATTGTAATTTCCATCCGACTCGCTCTTCTTTCGGGCAAGCCCCGTGCTAATGGCATCCAAAACAAGCTGCTTTTCTGCCCCCAGCACTGCCAGCCACTCAATGGCCTCGAGGCAAAAAGGATTCAGCAACAGACTCTCAAAGAAACACTCACAAGCGCTGCTGGTTCGCCCACTAGCGAGATAGAGATTTCCCAGCAACATGTGCATTGTTAAATTGCGATCTGATCTTTGAATACGTTCTAGCACCGAACTCGCTTCCACGACATTTCCGAGTGCCTGGAGGCATTGCGCCTCCTTGAGCCGATACTTGTTGGCATACGAATGCTGCGACGACACGGAAACTCCGCTCACAAAGGCGTACTGAATGCGACGATAATAGGAAATCGCCCGATTGTATTGCTGAGTTGCATGAGCGCACTCACCCAAGAACGACCAGGCAACGCGGGCATCACGACCTTCTTGCTCGGCCCTGGAGAGCTCCATGCGGGCCAGAATTTCACAGCTTTTGTACTGCTTGTCTTGTAGAAGTTTGTAACATTCTTCTTGCAGTGGCGTCAGGTCGGGCTGAGCGCTGATACCGGGCGCAACAGCAGCAGCTGACATTGTCATGGTGCCGATAGTACCGTCGTTTATCGGTAAAAGTGTGAGAAGGAAGAAGTTAAACGAGAGATCAAAAATGGACAGCGTGTGTGATGAAAGTGGAACGGAGAGGTGAGCTCTGCCGTATGAAAAATTCAAACGAGAGCTCGATCAACCGAACTCGTGTAGACGGACACACGGACAGAAGTCGGAAGAAGTACTGACCACGTTTGGTCGGGTGAGTCCGATAATTTTCTCTTTCGGTCCGTATTATCTTCCCCGTGTAGCATAGCAGACCGAGACTGCTATCGCCGGTAGCTAGGATCTCCTCACTCCTACGATGCTATTAGTAGTAGAGCCCACGAGTGTGCTCTGCGTGGGCCGATCATAGGTCGGCCTCGATCTTGAGTTGTAGACCAGGCGATTGACGATGAGACTATTTGATGTTCTTATTCTGGGAAACCTTACCTCGCGGCACAACTTTCCGACCTCTGCCATTGGAATCCTTAGCCTTGCCACCTGATTTATCTGCTGGTCGTTTGTGTGATTTTCGCCATTCCATAGGAAGGTGCGCCAGCTCTATTCGTTCTTTTATGGATCGCGTATCGCCAGACTTTGGTGCTTCCAGGCTAGCAATGACTTTTCTCATCACCTTGTTAAACAACTCATCCGACGCAGCCTCCTTGAAGCGTTGTAGAATAAAGTCACTCATCAAGCCAAACTCGCAACACGTCGTAAATGCCCGCTCCAGGTGCTCTTCCTTAAGCTTGGCGTCTACTTTCAGCCGCCGACATGCCTGAACAAACCAGCCAAATGTGACTCCGGAAGGGGTGACTTGGCCGCGAATCAGCTCGTTCAAGGTCTTCACAGCAATCTGAAAGGCGCGATCGTCGTCCTCTTTGTTGCCGTTTGTGAACGCACAAGCATTCATGATGATGGAGTGCGGGTAATCATTGGAAGGAAAAGTAACTTTGCCTTGCTTCATTCGTTCCCTCATCCGACAGAAAACTCCATAGGCTTGTTCTACCTTGTGGATAGCATTTACTTTGGACCAGCCCGTCATGACCAAGGCATAGGATCTTGCGTTGGGTTGGACTGAACTCTCCCCTTCGTCTGCTTTGGTTTCCATGTCACCGAGGAGGGCGCTCGCGCGATGCCCGGCGTCATCTCGACCACAGCACGACCAGGCGTAGAGGACAGCGTTTAGCACGCCAGTGTTGACTTTCAAGTTGTCCACATGGTATTTTTGTTGGAGCTTCCTCATAGTGCGCACAAGCCGTTCTGCAGTGTCCCCGGCATCGGGGTGGTTGTAGTCAGCGTATGCTTCGATCACAGTGGTGAAAGCTTTAACGCTCGGGGCCAGTTCCTTTTGCCCCGACTGAAACATTGAAATGAGTCGGTTCAACATATACTCGGCGCGGTAGGGAGCGTCTGGCATCTTCTTCATTCTTCCATAGTGGGCAATGATGTGAGTGAAGGATCGATAATCAGGTTTGACTTCGGGAAAGTCTTCGGAAAATTCAAAGAATCGGTCCAAAATCGATTCTGCCCTTAGTCCAGAGTCTCGTTTGTACTCCCTGGAAAAGCCATTAATAACACAATTAAAGGAAAACGAATCAGGAACAGCCCCTTTGTCGCCTTTCCTCGCCAGAGCAAGCATATGGTAAAGAAGTTGTTCCGCCTTGTCGGTATCACCGGCTCGGCACAGCGCATCCAGGCAAGCATTGTATGTTCTCACGTTTGGTCTGATATTTTTCACACCAGCACGATCTTTTTCCTTCATCGATGACAGAATCTCCACCACTCGAGGGGCGGCACGCTTCTGAGCCGATCGGGACCATGCTGCGCAAACAACGGTGTAGTGATAAACATCGGGATGGTCATCCAATTCTCCCTTTTCGTAGAGCTCTTCCATAAGTCTTAGAATGTCGTCGGCGCGCTGAATGGCAGAAGGTTTCCCCATGCGGTGGTACATTGATAGAATGGAAGTGAAGGAATATGCATCTGGCTTCACATGCGCCGCGCCCTGCTTATGAAGCTCGAACATGTGATTTAATACATGTTCTGCTCTTTCAGCAGAATCGTCTTGATCAGATCTTGATAATGCTTGAAGAATGGCGTTCCACGATCGAGTGTTGGGTGTGACGGAAGCGTCTCCATGCTTGGCATACTCCTCCATCCTCGCCACAATCTTTATCACCCGTGATACAGCATCTGGAAGACGAGTTTTTGCAATCGCAGTCAATACCACGTTAAAGGATTCAAGATCCAGAGATACGGCTGGTGGCGCAGCACTGGAAATTTCCTCGCGTCGTTTTGCTTCCTTCCGTGCCCTTTCCTCCATTCGTTCCAAATTGCGTTCTGCAAGCTCGGCTCCGTAGACGGCATCCGGGCACCTGACACAAGCCAAGATAGCCAGAGCGTAGGTCAATCGATCCGGTTCAATATCGTAGCCACCGTCAAAGTCAGGTCGTTCTATTTTGGCAAGCATCTCATTGGCTTTCTCGGCGGCCAATCTTGTTCGTTGCCGACTGTATGCAACCAGCACCGAATTGTAGTTCACACAGTTTGGTTTGGCGAATACATCACCATTTTTGTACAAGTTGATCATTCGCTCCAAAACGTCGAGGCAACGATCGGCAGCATCTGGCCTTCCAGATCGCGCATACACATTTTGAAGGGCCGAATATGTGTATACATTTCTCTGCACTCCTAATTCGTCCATCATTTCAAATATCTCTTCGGCCCTTTCGACCGAACCACGAGATTCTGATTTCGCATACACGTCCAGCAATGTAGAGAATGTCAAAACATCGGGCTTAACTTCGTCTCCGTCCCAATGGACCATGTCGTTAAAAATCTTCTCCGCCATTTCCACTGCCTTTGGATCCAACGTTTTACTCCACGCGTTTAGTACTGTGTTGAAAGATAGGGTCGACGGAGCGATTTTGGAATCCTTTGTGATTTTGTATAACTCAATCATTCCATCATGAATCTGCTGCGCCCGTTGGGCACCTTGAATCTCGCCACTTTTTGCCCAGGCGTCAATGGCCTGACGTTCGCCACCAAAGAATAGTTAACGAGTCAGTCTCAATCTTCGTCACATCTGCTATACTGTCCAGTCCATCCAGAAACTTACAATTGTATACATTCGAGTCGTCATGTGAATGTCCGTATTTCCCGCTCTCATATCATCGACCAGTCGTTTTAGTAATTTTTCCACCGACATGGCCGCATCGACGGACCGCCGGCGAACCCAGGCCGCCATGATTCCGACGACGGATTCCACATCGTCCTCGCTCAGGCTGCCCAATTCGAGATTGGATATTTCTTCCGTAGCTTCTTCAAGCCAGTTTTCTTGACGTGAAAAACTCCCTGGGTACCACCCATCTTGCTCTTCCTCGCCACCACCCCCGACTTGCGAGAGTGGCGACGCCAGAAAGGAATCCGAAAAGTCGTCTTCCCCGTCCTCATCGTCAATGTCTTCAAATTCTGCCAGTAACGATGGGGCTTCGTCATCTTCGTAGACTGTACTCTGTAGTCTCGTCAAAACCACTCCTCCAAGTCCCCTTTGCACCATACGGCCAGAATCACGAGTCGTCACCGTCCTGGTTGCCATTGACGACGATAGGGCATGAATGAGCCCCAACTTGGCAAACGTGGCCAGGACTCCTAGGCCAACGAGGAGCAGGCGATGCAGCCATCGCAGTCGTCTCATATTCCTTCTACCGTTATCGGTTATATTCCAACCTGCTGCACATTGCAAGGACTTTGTTGTACAATGAAAGGATGGATCGATGGAATAAGGACACAAAGTGTATCCAAATGCTTCTTTCTGTTCCTCGTCAAAACGTCACATCTCGTTCCGTCCACTCGTCGCGCAGTGGCGGACCTGATCGAAACTAGGGCATAATGAAGGGTTCCCCCTTTTATCTTCGTTCTCCCCAACAACAGACAGTGGAAACTTCTTCCGCCGTTATTTGGGATGGAATTTGAAAATTGGCGCAAGCGCGCCGGTACCTACAACTGCAGACCCGTCAACTCACTTTTTCCCGGGCTTTCCATCCAAACCGTCAAAAGTGAAAAGCGACGCCGAATGGGAATGAATCTCACACTTTCGCGACTATCGGTACATGCTGTCGTCCTTCCACTTGTGTGCTTGACAACGACGAAAAAAGTCCCATAGAATAAACAGCTGAAACCTCCTTTTGTTGAAGATGTCACTGTCAATGTCCATGTCTGCAGCGAGCAGTCTGCTGACGGATGGGGGACAGAGCGAAATAGAAGAGGGACCGAATAATGGAACGGTGATCTCGGAACATAGCGCATCTTCCAACCGTGTCATGGTGGAACAAATCTTTCCTCAGCATGATGGACGCCAGCAAACGGTGTGTCTACTTCCCGAGTCTGGCACGACGTTATTGAGTTCGCCGCTTAAAGGACATTGTTGTACCGCCAAAATCTACACTGTCAATCTCCGAAAAAAGACGTTCAGTCAGTCGACAGAAGCAGAGTTGTCCGCATTCTTGAGTGAAATCGACCAGAACGGCAATCACCTTGTGGAACTCTGCTGCAATCCAGGTGACTCAAATGACAACAACAAGGCAAGGTCGTACTTTCGATTTGAATTCGAAGATGAGATTCGAAAAGTTCAACTCCTCCCCTTGCCTATTAGCACGAGTCTGCGACGAGAGACGACGTGTGATTCCTATACTACGACTTTTCACCAGACCATTGGAGTACTTTTGGTTGTAGTTTCGAAACGTGCTGGCGTGTCGGTACATTCCATTGTCTTGGCAAGAAAATCGACGGGTGATCCATTTCACATGTCGGAATTTTTAAAGGCCACCCGAGGGACAGTAGAAGATACGGGCCCTACCATTGAGATTTCAGCATATTTGGATAATACAAGAGACGAGGATGGAAGGGCTCTGGCTCCACCGGATCCGGTCTTGTATGTGGCAATTTTGCCTATCAATCCTTTGGCTCGATCACATCGGATGGATGCGCTCGCTTGCCCCATGGTCAATCATAAATCTGCACTCTTTCGCTTCGGTACTCGAGGACCTACTCGCGCGCTGAAACGATCCTTGGTTCTGATAGGTAAATTCGTTGATAGCTTGGGGGTGACTGGGTGGAATTTTTTGGATACTTACCGCCTTGCTCCCTGTAGGAGTCGGTTGTGCAAAGGGAGTGTCGATTGTGGCAAAACGAAATGGAAGCGGCTTCCCCTCGTGCACCCTGGCCGCATTATTTGGACTAGAGATGAAAATTGTTAGGTTGCCGTCTCTTGATAGATGGACCAAACAGGTACTGAAGCCGGAGGATATTTCGACGGTCCAGTTTAGCGAACAAGGACTTGGAACACCGTCGATGGTGGTGCCAATGATAGGCGAAAACCACTTCACGCATCTTCTACCGGTAAAATTTGCAGTCTTTTGTGGCGCAAAAGAGCCCTCCGATGACGATGTCTCGACCGCACCGCAAACCTCTTCGTTCTCTACAATGCCTTCAGACGCCTCACTGTCCTCTGCTGCGTCAAAGGGGCGCGGTCCGCCCCCGCAATGGACTGCAGCGGAAACGAGAAATGCCGTCCTTCGAGCACGTCGAGATATCATGAGCAACGTGCTCGCTACGTTGCACGGTGAAAACGCTGTACAAAAGAGTTTGCATTCGCAGCCTAATTTCAGTGAAATGGCGTTGCAGACACCCAAAGGCAAAACACTGCTTTCATCAGACGAGTCTACGATTTCAGACGAGAACCTTTTTGATATTACGATTCCCTCTCCGGATACTGCCATCCTAGATATGAGTGGAAAATGGATGAGTAGAAACCTTTCAGAGTCATCATCATCAGGATCAGTTCTAGCTGGATTGGGATATGCTGACCAGGATGACGATTCTACCGTCATGACGTTTCGAAGCAAGGAACGGCTTTTCCATGCTCCCTCTCCTGAAGAGACAGAGTCGCAAAGTTCTGCCTATATTGCGATTATATCGTTGTCCGAGAAATCCAGGGATGGTTCGTCCAATACAGTGACGACAAAGGTGCATCGCATCCCTACAAGCTTTCCGGTCTCCTTTGAATGCATCTGCATGAAAAGTACTACCACAAAACTTCTTTTGGCGGCACAGGCTAGCTCTTCATTGGATGCCCATGTACTGAGTATTCCGATGGAACGAGGTGAACCCACTGTCGAAGTTGCAAACTTGGAGCCTTTGCAGATTGCTCAAGCCCACAGAAATCAACATGAAAGCCATGTCAAAGGTTTGGATCTGGAAACTACTCCTGATGGTGGAATTCTGATTCGGGTGATAGGCACAAGGCCCACAAGTCATGGACCAGTAGGATCGGATAGACTGTCCAGCTTTTTCGTGAATATCGAGACTTCAAGTGCATGTCAAACAGTGAACAAGGAAGCCGACACTTCAATTGTGGGCTCCGTGAATGACACTTTGGTGGTGGAGAAACTGGAAAATATAATGCGGGCACTGCTGAGATTTGAATCCAATGTTGACGACAGGCTCAACCTCATCGAGAAACGCATGGAGGAGAATTCGATTCGGCTTTCACGGCTAGAAATGAAAGCTGCGACTAGATTTGAAATATAGAGATTAAAAATCAGATACATAAACGGAAAGATATATAACGAAATCCTTTCTCCTATTGCTAATTCACCGAAACGCCTCTGAGGAGAGCAATTCTCGCTTCAACCGATCGAAGCGCCCCTTGCGCTTTGTCGCCTCGATTCCGCGCCATGATGTGGTCTCTCAGCTCATCGTCACTTAGAGTAGCCAGCTCGGCCAAATGAGTGACCAGCGGGTGAGGATGCCCTGCGACACCCAACGCCGAAAAGACGTTTACCAAATAATTCAAGTCCGCATTTAGATGCTCGCAACCCTTTGGAGTCAGCTGAGGGATTCGCATTATCCTCTCCAACAGACGACCGGTCACAGCCAAGCCAACGACATCCAGCCAAGCGTTGCAGAAGGCGGCGCTAGCTCTTTCAGTCTCGCTTGTGCCTTCTTCAAGTTCGGCGTCTTCTTCTGTTAGTGCCGCGTTGTTGAGGACCAGACTTCCGATTTCCCTACCATTCATCAGAAGAGTGATCGTGGAATCAGCACCATTGATTCCGGCCGATGCGGCAAACTCGCCCCAAGGCTGCAACGCCACGTCCTTGACGCCTGTCATGACCTCGTTTGCAATCGATAGCGCTTCTTGATTGGCAGCAAATGGCTCAAAAGCTTGTACCAAGGCAAGCATGTGCTCGCCAACCTGCGTAATGTATGCCTGGGGCAACGTTCCGTACGAGTCAAAGGCAGCCGCGGCTGCACCTTTGCTCCAAGCGGGCATCTCGGACATTCCCGACAAGTGCTTTCTGGGAACAGCAGAGCACACGTCAAAGACGAACGTATGACAGCTGTGCGCCAAGCGCTGAATGGCGTCTTCGGCTTCTGGATAGAGAACGACACCCCGATCGCCTCCTTCGGGAGTTGCAGCCAGTCGATTCAAAATAGCCAAGGTGGGGTTGCTTTCATCAGCGGCTTGAGTCGTGCCGCTTTCCTCGTCTCCGCATACCAGCTTGGTCAAGATGGAATCAATTTCCACGACCGACAAGGAATCCGGCAACGAGAAGGACGACGAGGCAATGCTAGTCTTGCCTGTGAGGGCTCGTTCCACCTCGGCATCTCTCTGGATATGGCCCACAATACGATCGGACAAGAGCGCCAACTTGTCTCTGGTCTTTTCTTCAAAGGTTCGTAAATCACGTCGAAAGTTACCAGCCAATTTCAGTACTTCCATGGCGCAAAGCACGTGCTGCTCATCAAAGGCTTCCGCCAGACGATTGGCATCCGCAGTCATGGCCGCAGAAAGTGTGCGAACCGCAATGACCACTTCTCCCACGTGAGTGGTCAAAATCTTGTCCACGGCTCCCAAGGCGGGTGCGACGCGGTAACCTCCACTCAAGAGCTCAAAGCGCACCAACGAGCCCTCCGTCAAGGGGAAGATAAACGGCGCCAAGTCTTTGAGCCTCTCGGTCGCATCCTGCAATGTCTCAAAGGCGGCCGACGACGACGACACGGATCCCACTACTTGTCTCATATCCTTGGCAATCATGGAGGTCGCCACTTGCAAGTGTTTTGATTCAAGTTGATCAAATCGTTGCTGGTAGTTGGCAAAGGGAGATGCTACTTGCAAAATAACTGCGACCATGTCTTGGTAGAGCCCTACTCCCGTGTCTCCCTTTTTGGCCATGCCAGATTCCGCCAAATCCAAAAAGGCTCCAGCTACTAATTCATAGGCGAGAGACAGAAATCGTAGCGCCGATTCGTATACGGCACAAACAGATTCAAAGGAACCTTTGGAGGTCATGGTAGGATTGGAGGAAAAGACTGACTCCAAGCGACTTTGAAAGGATGGCAAAATGGGCCGAAAGCATTCTCGCAACACCTGGAAAGCGAATGAATCAATCATCATGGTTAGAGTTAGCTACAATTCGCTGGGTAGAGACACTTTAAACATGAATAATGATCTTGTTTCTTCTTACCTTGACCACAACTTCTGGTGCTTCTTCCGCTCCAAATACTGTCGCTGACTGTCGCCGTTCTTCTGTCAAGAGCTGCAACACCATATCATACCAGTTTGGCAACCAGGTACTAAAATCGCTCTTGTCCGATGCCTCCATGTTTCGTTCTCCTGTTTCTGCATTGTAAGACGGCGAAAAGGCAAACCAGGCCTTGTGCAAGGCCCCTGGTCTTGTCTTGACATATTCGTCTCGTAACGAATCCATTTTATCGAGCTTGCCATACAAGGCCACACATTGCTGAAGAGGCGCCAAACGAGTATTCATATTTTGCAAGGCATGTTTCAACTGGGGTTGTAACAAGACCTGCACTTGTTGCCGCACCTTGGCGATTGCTAACTGTCGGTCTTCTCGATGCGGCATACCTCGTAATGCACGTTCTCCATTTTCTAGTTGCGCCAAGGCATTGACTGCTTCTGTCAAATTTTGTTGTGCCAACAAGGGTGGAATCGAACTCATGGTCGAATCCCAGGTAGCGGCTGCTGTCAAGACTTGTTTGGTCTTGGACAAATTGGATCGCAAGGCATGCAAGGTGCTCAGTGTTTCCAGAGAGCTGGACAATTCTTGTTCTTCTTCATTAATGGCCGTTTGTTCTAGCAAAGTTTGAGCATCCATGCGCATTCCTTCCAGACCGACACCGACGCGTCCCACATCGGCCGCACATCGGGGTAAAATTGCTTGCAGTTCGGCACCAATCCGTCCAATATCTTCATGACAGGATTGGGTTTGCAATTGGAGTTGCAAAGCTAATTCGGCCATGCGCGTTTGCAAGGAGGAATCCATGCCGGGAGCAGGAGCCTTGGCATCGGCTGCCGTCGATACCTGACTCAAGGCTAAATTGAGATAGGCAGCGACACTGAATTGAGAATTCGAACTCAGTAATTGAGACAATCGTTCCTCCAAAGTTCCCTCGGCTGCCAACAGCACTGACGAGGAAGGGGCCGAGGACGGCGAGAGGAGGGGATCTGCCATTTTCGTTTGCTGCTCCTACTGACAATCAGGGGCACTCTCAAAACAGCACTAAGGGACTGTCACCAGCAAAGGAAGGTAGTGGAAGGAACCACCTATCTGAACACAAGTGGTTCAATGAAAATGACAATGGACGCATCCATCTGCCGATGACTGCAATGGATCGGTTTGGGGGAAATCACGGAAGATCCTCTTCTATTGAAACGGGGAAATAAAAGGGGGGCGTTTGAGTTGGTCCCACGCGTACTTGACGAGGTCTCGCCATGGTAGTGAGTGGACACGATGCGCCGTACGAGCTCTTCACTGGTCTGTTTTCCACACATCAAAATGTCACCATGGCACGCCTGGAGACGTTCATGTGGACCTTGATTGCCATTACAAATCAGCAAGGATTAATAACCTCAGGCCACAAATCGGTCAAGGGAGAACGTAGACGAGCCGATCATCGTTGACGGCAGAGCAACCCATCCACTTTTCTAGTGATTCCACCTGGTCGACTGAATCGCCCCATAAATCATCATCATGGCAGAGACTTCCGAGTGGCCCACAGATCCAGCGCTGTACGAGCTGATTGGAAAGATCGGACAAGGCGCCTTTGCTTCTGTCTGGAGAGCCAATGCCCAAGACCCGGCAGGCGACGAGCAGAAGAAACGAGAATGTGCCATTAAAGTTCTTAATTTGGATCATGTGGACAGCAATCTCAACGAAATCCGACTGGAAGTCCAGGCCATGCGGCTTTCGAGTCATCCCAATATCCTGCAGTGCCACGCAGCCTTTGTCAAGGCGACAGATCTGTGGCTAGTCACTCAGCTTATGCGTAAAGGATCCAGTCTGCATTGTTTAGACGGAGCGAGACGAAAGTACCGCGAGTTGGGGCGGCCGGCTCAAAAGATGGAAGATCATATTTTGTATATTTTACACGAAACCTTGCTGGGTCTACAGTATATTCATGACAATGGTCAAATTCATAGAGACATCAAGGCTGGAAATATATTGATTGATTCAGATGGTCGTGTACGAATCGCGGACTTTGGAGTGTCCGGATGGCTCGTCAATGCCGGAACGCACCAGGAAAAGGCCAAGACCTTTGTGGGCACACCCTGTTGGATGGCGCCCGAAGTCATGGAACAAGTTCATGGCTATGACTATAAAGCGGATATTTGGAGTTTGGGTATTACTGCGCTAGAACTCGCCAAGGGTTACGCTCCGTATGCGAGGTATCCTCCAATGAAAGTATTGATTCTAACGATTCAAGAAGATCCACCGTCGTTGGATACCTACGACGAGGAGGATGGAATGGAGGATGAGATGGAACAAGTAGTAGAAGAACAATTCACAAAAAACTTTCGGCAGCTGGTGGAGAAGTGCTTGCAAAAGAATCCAGCCAAACGACCCAAATCACAAGAATTGTTGGCCAGCAAACACTTGGATGGCTTTCAAGACGAAGATAAACGAAACATGCGGCGGACAACGCTCGTGGAACAAGTCTGTGAGCTCATTGAAGATGTGGGGAGCTCCACGTCCATGGCTCAGCACCTTGTGAGTAGCAAATCGGGCATGCCGGGCAACACGCCTATTTCCATTATCATGTCGACGGAAGAAAACAATCGGCCAGCTGGTACCACTTGGGTGTTTGCGGATGGATCCCAAGTATTGGCCTCATCGACAACGAACAATTCCACTGTAGACGATGTTATGGAAGAATTGGATCAGTTTGGACAACAAACAGGAGGTGAACACTACAAAGGCGTTGCCGGAGCCAAGCAGGAGGGTGCATCAGGTAGCACAGCTCCCGCGTCTGGAAGTGGCAAAGACGAAGACGAGCCGGATGATCTAATGGCCTTTATGGATGAATTTGAATTGAATACTCAAGGAGAGAATTTCTCACGGGAGGGCAAAGGGTCATAGGAGGACGAGCAAACGTTGGAGAGAATTCGTCTTCGATAGCTGTTGCTATCATAGCCAGCATCAGCGAGCATAATTCCAAAGTAAGCCTCATTCTCTCCTTCTCCTTTATAACCCTAACAAACCTAACTGAACCCTTCGCAGCTTGGCGAATAATATATTTTATTAGGCTTCATTAATAGGGTGATGATTGGCTATGGTTGATGTCCCAATAGTCCCATGTAAATGAGAGATCTAGCAAAAGGATTGACTCCAAAGCCCTAGGGACGGACGACTTTCAGACGACGGCGAGACGGACGGTGGACGCACCGTCACGCACGCACGTTTCACGTGGAGAGGTTTGGCCGGCGGACAATGCCAGACCGTCGATTTTTGTGGCGGGTTTTTGTTTGCTTCCGATCGATCTGTTTCATGGCCCTCTTTCCATGATGATTGCGAGCCAAACTTGGTTCATTATTCTATGCTCGCAACACTGGCAACATGACAGAAGCAAGCGAGACAGCAATCTTAACCTACCTGGCGTCATCGCCAGATGCCGTTATTGAAGATACCTTCCCCTGGTCCGAGGAATCCAAGCTGGATCATGCCGCGGTGGTCGGTGCCATAAAATCTCTCTTGACGGATGAATATGTTCAAGTTAGCAATTTGTCGACGAGTTTCTATTCCTTGAGCAGCGAGGGTCAAACCATCCTTGAAAATGGATCCCAGGAGATCCTTGTGCTCAAGGCGTTGAATGAGGCCGGAAAGCT
Organism: Nitzschia sp. DOCU1; assembly: GCA_951394045.1. Taxonomy (NCBI): domain Eukaryota; phylum Bacillariophyta; class Bacillariophyceae; order Bacillariales; family Bacillariaceae; genus Nitzschia; species Nitzschia sp. DOCU1. The sequence goes on from OX595989.1 coordinate 2,538,359, forward strand.
GTCGCTGCCAGACTTGGAGGCCAAAGTGGGCAAGGATGTGGCAAAGATTGGCATGGGCAATTGTATGAAAAAGAAGTGGCTCAAGAAGGACGGTGCCGATCTTGTTCCCTTGAAGAAAGACGAAGAAGTGGAGGACGAAGTACAAATCATTCTGAAGAAGCTCGCTGATGCGAATTTCGCAGAGAGTGCCCTTCCTGAAAAGGTACGTTCAAGGGTATTTTCTGTCATCAGGGAGCATTGCCATGGGGAGCTTACAAAATTTTATTCACATTTGATCAAAAGGATGCCAAAGACCTGAAACGCCGAAAAATCGTGAGTCTTGTTACCCGAAAGTCTCATAAGGTGACAAGGGGTCCGCAATATGCTCCTCAGCGTGTTAAGAAAGCGGCCGATTTGACAAAGGAAATGCTCGACTCGGGAGCCTGGAAGACGGCGCAGTTCAAGCCCTACAACTTTTTGACACTCGGAGAGAAAGTAGGAGGAGGATACCTTCACCCATTGCTGAAAGTTCGAGCGGAGTTTAGAAAGATTCTGATGGAAATGGGATTTCACGAAATGCCCACCAACAAGTGGGTCGAATCTTCGTTCTGGAACTTTGACACCCTCTTCCAGCCTCAATCCCACCCGGCTCGTGATGCTCACGATACTTTCTTCATCAAGGAACCCGCTCTCACAGTCAGTGTTCCTGAAGAATATTATGAACGGGTCAAGGAAATGCACGAAATCGGAGGAGCAGGATCCATCGGATACAGATACGATTTCAAGCGCGAAGAAGCTATGAAGAACCTTCTACGAACGCACACTACTGCCATTTCGTCTCAAATGTTGTACAAGCTGGCGAACCAACCTGGTGGTTTCAAACCAGCTCGTTACTTTTCAATCGACCGTGTTTTCCGTAACGAGACAATGGATGCGACTCACTTGTGTGAATTTCACCAAGTTGAAGGTTTGGTGGCGGACTATGATTTATCCCTGGGTGATTTGATCGGAACCATCGAAACTTTCTTCAAGAAGATTGGTATCACCCAGCTGCGTTTCAAGCCCGCCTTCAATCCTTACACGGAACCTTCCATGGAAATCTTTGGTTATCACCCAGACTTGAAGAAGTGGACGGAGATTGGAAACTCGGGAATGTTCCGACCCGAAATGTTGCGGCCCATGGGACTGCCCGAAAATGTGCGCGTCATTGCTTGGGGTCTCTCCCTGGAACGGCCTACCATGATCAAGTACCGCATCAGCAACATCCGAGATCTGTTTGGTCACAAGGTCGAAATGGCTCGAACTCGAACTGCACCCATCTGCAGGTTCGAAGATGCCACACAGTAAATTACGAAGAATTGTTTACGGAAGTAATCTTGAGATTGCTACACTAAGAGTAGGGCATATTCGAGTAAACGTCTCGTTAGTTAGGGCATGCGAGGCTTCTCCGCCCCACCAAGAAGCTTCGTCGTGAATCGATCCAGCCGACGTTCCTTGTCCGAAATCCCCAGTTCCTTTGCCTTGTCGAACCAATAGCTCGCCTTTTTAGCCTTGTCTGGGTGCCTGCTCGCTGCAAGAATTCGAAACAGCGCTATGAACGTGACTAGCGTAGGTTTGCAAGCATCCGAAGGATTCCTTGCCGAAAACTCCAACAGGCTGGTCAGCAACGCCTCTGCTTTCTCCACACAATCTGGCACGCGATGTGCATTGTTGGCGAGAATGTTTAGCAAACAATTGTAGGTAATCACACCAGGTGGGTCCTCTAGTATCCCATTTTCATAGAGCTCGCCCATTTTGATAAATATTTCCTCGGCGGACTCGAAGGCGTCAGGCGCCGACGATTTGGACCATGCCGACAAGACGGTGTTGAACGACCAAACATTGGGGTGGACTCCAGTGTTATCGTTCGCTAGTGATTCTTCAAACATCTCCCGCAAAAGCCGTTGCGCATGTTCTGGTTCTCTTGCATTAGCATATGCTTGTAGCACTGTGGTGTAGTGGATCGTATTGACCTTCAAGTCATGCCACTGCTCGTCGTTCTTGCTCAAATCAATGATTCGACGCATCAGATTCTCTGCCCTCTGGGCTTCCTGGATACTCCCGCTTTTCGACCAGGCCTTTAGAATGGTTCCAATAGTAACATCGGTGGGACGTAGTTCGGGCCGATCCACCGATTCTGTAAAGAGTCGTTCGAGCAGCTCTTCCGAAAAATCAATGCGTTCAGCCGGGTCAGGGCAGTACGAAGCTCCATCCAAGATGATCGAATAGGTGGCAACGGTCGGCTCGAAAATCCCTTGTGCCGTGGACAAGTAACCTTCTATTCGTGCCAACATTTGAGATGGCAGAATTTTACTTTCAAATTTCTGAAATTGCTCCTTCCAGCTTGCCAAAACAGCATGAATCAAGTATATGTGAAGCCGAAACTGGGACTTTGAATGTGCTGCTGCTGCCGCTTCTTCCACTACGCGGTCCAGCAGTCGAAAACAAAGGTCAAGATCCTGACTTTGCTCGGCTCCCGCCCAATACAAGATCATCGTCTCAGCCTTGTGCCACAACAAGGTATCGAAGGATCCGACTGGGTGCACTTGACGATCTAGTAACGCCGTCGTGGATTCCTTCCACCAACTATCAAGTGTCACTGGTGGCGGCAATGACAAAGACAAAGGGCGCTTGGTTCCCACTGAAATTGCCAGCATTTTTGGGCGAAGGAAAGGATTGAAGTCTTGACACGGAACAACGACATGACATTGTCGTCGTAGCAGCTGACACGGCTGAGTCGAGACGCTGCGTCGACTGTTGGATCGTTCGAACGTTCGTGCGAGCATCAAGCGCAATCTGCTGGGAATCCTGCACCTTTCCATTCTACCTAGGGACACTCCACTTCAACAATCGTTTATCCAGAATGGAATCAAGGGCACAGCAAGGTGCCAGGTCCTGTAAAGCAACAAAGCAAGAGGGGTAAATTTGAAAATGCGAGACTTCAAAGATGGAAAAAAATGGGGAAAAGGATATGATGATGAGGAAAGATCCGCGTGATCGACTTCTGTGACTGAATCAGTCTGGCCGACGGACGGACGAATCATCACTTGCAGTCGAAAAAGTCGACGCTTGATGAGACGTCTGATGACACGAGAGCCATCACTTTTTCTTTTTCTCAGGAAAAGCTGATGGGTCGGGGGACGATGATGAGGAGCACGAGTAGAGAGTTACCATTTCATTGACTTGACTATACCGCGCAGCCTTTTAGACAATTGGCTGGTGAAGTGGAAGTCCTGTTCAACATGATTTGGATGCAAGGCGTTACCACTATTTTCTATTTGCTGGTTGTTCCGTCAAGTGCCTTTTATCCATCCGTCCCGCCACATTGCAACAAGTGCCAGCCAACCAACGACATCAAGGCAACGATGGTTTCTACTGCCGAGACCATGGCTCAACAAGATGATGACGAGTCCATGATTCCACCACGACAACTAGTGATTCACTGGCGAGGAGAAAAGGACAGTGGCTACAGCAAGCCCTTTCGTCAACTCGAATTTACATCGGCGTTGGAAGCGGAACTAGGGATCCCCTTCGACAATCCTTTAAGAATCAACTTTTCCAATGCCCTGAACTATACCGGTCAGACTGTCATGGCAGATGTTAATATTGAACATTTCAATGAGGCGATGCAGTACGTGGAGTTTTCAGTTCAGAATCTACAAACCCCCATTTCGACGAGGGACGTGGTTCGGGCTGTCCAACGGTGCTCGTTGGTACACGCGGTCTATGAAGTAGTTGCAGTGGCAGATGATTTGAACGAATTGGCTCCTTTGGCGATTAACGATGGAGGCTTTGCCGACATGTACAAGGGTGGCGAAAATGAAAAGATGACTTGGTGCTTCCGAGCTCGCAACTATCGAGACCCCAACGCCTCAGATGCTGGCAGGGAAAAACGATACGGTTCTCGGGCAAGATCCATGGCCTTGGAAAAAGCGGGCCTAATGGCGCTGAAAGATTTGTTGATTAGGTTTAGTGGGAAAGTGGATTTATTGGAACCAGACTGTAAGATTTATATCTTCGATGGTCTCGTGGGCAAGGGCAAGACATTGGCGCGCCGAATGGCATCCGGTCCAAGGGTAAGCTACCCGTTTGTTATGCGAAAATGTACACATGCAATTCTGTCCCCAATCTCACATCCTGCTAGACTTCGTCCATCGCACCTGCCACTCGAATCTGCGTCACAACCACTCCATTGTGCCCCATTGCCTCCTTTTCACTGTGCAACGTTGCTCGCATCTCCAATGGTTCGCGCATTTTGGATCCTTACGCAGGGTCGTGTGCCACGCTACTGGCGGCAGCCATGATTGGACCACAATGTCAGACAGTGGGCATTGAAATCGCCAACAATTACATGGTGAATCGAGAGGATATCCGTAAGGACTTTGATACGCGAAAATTGACTCCGCCAGTGGCCTTGCTAGAAGGCGACTCGGCCGATCCTGACATGCGACGACAAGCGCGAGAAGCCGTTGGATCACAACCGTTTGATGCCATTGTCGCCGACCCTCCTTATGGTATCCGAGAATCCACCGGCTCGAGTGAAAAAAGTCCCTTGGAAGAAGTCTTTGCTTCGATTGCCAATGATCGTGACGCGGGGAATCGATTACTGAAGAAGGGTGGGCGATTGGTCGCCTTTGTACCAGTGACAGACGAGGAAATTCTTTCGGATATGCTCCCCAGCAGCGACTTGACGGAACAAGCTGGGTTGGTGTTTGAAGTCTGCCGAGAACAGCCGCTGAACGAAAAGTTGAGCCGCTGGCTCGTTTCATTTGTCTGCGTCCGATGATGACGTCTTTTTCTTTTCATCACTATCCAGCAAAAGTTTAGACACTTCCTCTGCAACCCACTGGCCAATGATGTTCTCCTTGCAACCACTCCAATAGTGGGCGGCATGGGCATGCAAGCACTTGACACCTGCTTGGTTGCGCATACCAGCAACTCCACGAGAAGTATCCAACGCAGAGTCCCATCGTCGCTTTGAGATGAAATCCCGATCTTCTGCTGTAATCATAGAGTATCGTTCTTTTCCATAGGCGAGATGCGCCTGTTTCATCGACTCTAACGCCTTGGTATCTTCCTTTAGCAATATCTCGTACTGTGAACCTCGATTCTCCAGTTCTATTTTCGAAATTAGCGCCCTCAAGCGTGGATGCGTCACCCAGAACATTGTAGGAAACGGTTCCACCAATGGTGTTTTCAGTTCTTTGGAGTTGTTGGTGTTGTCGTCGCCGGCACCGTCATCGTCATCACTTTGCCGTTTACGCTTTCGTCTGGATTTGGTACTATCCGATTCATCTCGAAGGACCAGGGGATAGAGTTTTAAAACCAGCGGTGTAGTGTCATCCTTCAACAGATCAGGAAATGCCTCATTGGCTCGAGCAGCCACCGACAATGCGTTTCCCGGAAAATATCCCAGTTGACCAATGAGCGCCAATTTGTCTGTCTCGTCTAAAGAACAAAGACCTTTTACAGCAGGCCATTGATAATCTCGGTCCGAGGGAAGGAAACTTTTGTCCAGTGATGATGATTGATTATTTGCCCCTTCTTCGGCGGCCGCAAGTACCGCTTCAATTTCCAGCATCTTCTTGAGCTTGCGGCGACCCGTTCTTCCGAGAACTCGTCGATTTCTCCTTTTTGGGGCGTGGACGGCCGGATCACTGACGCCTTTGGATTCATCCGATGCCAGCATCTCTTGATCCTTTGGCATGTTTATACAATGATCGAAAATAGCGAGTGCGACGTAAAATTAAATGGATTGGAGACAAGATAGTATCGAGAGATGAAGAGAAACGTTGATATGAGAAAAAATGAATGATGCTGCGAATGACGACGATGCATTGAATGGCTCGCAAAAGGGGGACCAACAATTCGGCATTCTTGCCCTCCTTCTCACAGAACCAGTAAAACAAAGATCCAAACATCTGGCGAATTTTCCGGTCATCTTTGGCCGACATTTACACTACGACGACGACCCCCCTGCCTGGTAGGAAGTCTACGCACGGGGTTTGGGATAATGGACTTACTCGACAACTTTGACACAAGTCAAGTGAGTCCCATATTCTTTATTACTGCATGCGATTTCGACTGTTGACTACTACTTGTCGACGACGAGATGAGTTATTATACAGAAGTAGTAGATTACACATTTCAGATACTCATTGATGCTGCTACTTCTCATTACTACTAGTACTGTGTTCTTAGTCATCGTGGTAATTGTGCAACAGGAGCCACAACTGCCTTGCAAATCTCTGCCCACTCCACGACAGCTTTCCTCACATCTCGCTTCCATCGCCTCAACGATCGAACATAATTGACTCTAGCCTGATTTCATAGCCATCTGAAAATCACGAAATGCCAAATCAGGCCCAACTAGCATTTCGCAATCGAGCCTTGAACTCTTCTCATGGCAAATCCATCGTAGTAGTAGTTTGCCCCATGCTTGATCACGAGACCTTCCGCCGCCACCGCCTCTTTATGCCCAGATAAATGAAAGAGGACACGACCCTTGCGAGCAATAAAAATGCGGCTAAGCCAACCATCCAGATTTGAACATGAGAAAGAAAAGTCTCGTTTGTAGCATAGGCATACAGAAGGGCAGCACCGAATACTGTGAAGAAAGTCTTCATCCAATCTGCCTTCCATGCCAAAAGGCTGTGTTCCACTTCAAAATAGTCGTTTTGGACACTTTGAGGTCCCGGTGTATTGTTGTGTGCGAGAGCATGGCTCTCGCCAAAATGGTGGTACAACCATTTTTGTTCTGCCCGTGAGATTGGGGGGATTGCGGCCATTCCGGAATGGCAGCAGTGCCATGGGCGGCCTGTTCTGTGACGATGTCTCGGAGCAAGAGACCTGAACTACCGGTAGTCCAAATTAAATATGGCTTGCGATGAGCCTTTTTTTAGTTGCTTCCATTCGTTTTCCTTGCTGCTGTGGTGGTTATGATCCGGCATTGTGATGGGGCGGGAGGCTCGAATCTTTGTCATTGTCGGCGGTCTCGGTAGACGATCTTCTGAGGAAATGAAAGCGTGGCCGGTAGAGGTGTACAATCAGTACGGCGCAATATGCGCGCGTGATTTTATCGTCCCGGATGGCCGACAAAACTGAAAGATCTTTGGCTGAAAAATAATCCCGCGCGATTTTCTTGGAAAAAGGCGGGCTTGGGGGCCAAGTCTCTTTTGACTTTTTCCGGCCAAACTGGACGACAAATACCATGTAGAATATCGCGCGGTGACCGGAAAAAGGCGAAGATCCATGCTGTGATCTGATTGGCTGTGTATCCCCCAAACGCCGGCCCGGCCGGCAAAAATACTTATTCAGTCCTAAATTCCAAATGACTGCGAGCGACACGGGGAAAAAGACCCGCCAGCCGTGCCATGCCGTAGCCTTGCACGTGGATCCGTGGTACCAATGCATGATGCGCCATGCTCGCAGGTGCCGTCTTCCCCCCGTGGTGCCGATCGAGACGAAAGGCTCCAACGGGCTTTGGCTGCAGGAACGCGAAGATGAAGCCAGCCGCTGGTGTGGTGGAGGGTGGGGTGGTGGATGCGAAAACCCAGCAAGCCGTGATTACAGACATTGTGCGTGTGAGGGCATTGCATGTGTGCGGATAGATCCAAGAGTTGTGGTTTTGCCGTGTAGTTAATTCACAATGGCGTCGGCAACGTCCGAGATTGATGAGCAAATCGAGCGGTTGCGAAAAGGAGACACATTAGCTGAAAATGAAGTGAAAGCGCTCTGCGAAAAGGTGAGAAAAGTGCTGTGTTCCGGCCGTACTTGATCCGGCGTTTGAAAATAGCACCACCACGTGTGCTTTCGTGTCATCTTGCGGTATATAAATGCTGCGGAATATTTCGATTGCGAGGCATGTCCATGGTACTTTGGGAATATCTTTCGCCATTGTTGGACCGTGGATTTACCGCGTTGACCTTGTGCCGATCCCGTCGTCTGACCGCCTCCCCACAAATGAAATTTAACCCTTTGATCTTTTGCATCCTGTTTGATTTACTGTAGGCTAAGGAGATCTTACAAGAGGAGGACAATGTGCAACCTGTAGCAGCCCCCGTCACAGTCTGTGGTGATATTCATGGACAGTTTTATGATCTAGCAGAGCTTTTTCGTATTGGCGGCAAGTGCCCAGAAACGAACTATTTGTTCATGGGAGATTACGTGGACAGAGGTTACTACTCGCTGGAGACTGTGACACTGCTCGTAGCGTTGAAAGTCAGATACCGAAATCGTATTACGATCCTCCGGGGAAACCACGAAAGTCGCCAAATTACTCAGGTGTATGGGTTTTATGATGAATGTCTTCGAAAGTACGGAAACGCAAACGTCTGGAAACATTTCACCGATACCTTTGATTACCTCCCAATGACGGCCGTTGTTGCCGATCGTATATTCTGTCTGCATGGTGGGCTATCGCCCTCGATTGATACGCTTGATCACGCCCGTGACCTTGATAGGGTACAAGAAGTACCGCACGAAGGGCCCATGTGTGACCTTGTGTGGTCTGATCCAGACGACCGGTACGTTTCAGCAACTCGACTCTCGATTATTTGCGAAATACATGTATATTAACATTATTCATTCATTGCACTGTGCGTTGAAAGATGTGGTTGGGGTATCTCACCGCGGGGAGCCGGTTACACATTCGGTCAAGATATCACGGAGCAATTCACTCATATTAACGGCCTCCATTTCATTTCACGGGCCCATCAGCTCGTCATGGAGGGATACCAGTGGCAACACAACAGACAAGTTGTCACTGTCTTCTCAGCGCCAAACTACTGCTACAGATGTGGTAATCAAGCGGCGATTATGGAGGTGGATGACTCTGTGGATCAGTGCGGCAAGGAGACCATTCATGATCATTGCAAATTGTACGTTTCTATTTTGGTGGATGCTATATGCTAACGGGCGATTCGTTTTTCTCACGTTAAAGCTTCTTAATTTCTACAGTTCACAATTCGACCCAGCACCAAGAGACGAGACCTGGCATAAGAGTCCAAGAACACCGGACTATTTCTTGTAAATTCTTGTTGGGCTATCGTCTCCGCCTGGTATGGTCGGATCACTTTTTGGTGGTTCGGTCGGACCAAGCAGCATTGTGGAAATTTTTAGACCAGTTTGTAAACCTATCAGGACCTACTGCCAAATCTTACTTGTACCTATTATTTTCTTCTAGGACCACGTCTTGTCCGACGAGTATTCTTGGTTGCTTCCTTTTGCCGAGGAAATGTTTTCATTTTTGTGGGATTGGCTGCTTCCGCATCTAGATCTTTGGTATCCCAGCCGAGATAGTCTCGGACTTCCTGTTCCGACAGTATTCGCCACTTGCCTTGCTCGACCCCATCGAGTGTTAGATACTTGCCAATTTTGGTTCGTTTCAGTTTCATGACACCGGAACCCAAGGCATGAAACATTCTTCGAACTTGCCGATTCTTGCCTTCGGAAATCGTTAAAGAGACTAGTGTCGTTTTGTGATTGGGATGGTCCAGAACTTGCAGATCGTCCACGGGCCTAGTCATTCCTCCATACTTTGCGCCGATATCAATACCATTGCGCAATTCAGCGAGCGAGTCTTCGTCGTGATGGCCCATGATGAGCGCCTCGTACGTTTTGGTAATCGGACCTAACGGACTTTGATCGTGTGAGGAAGCGTTACGGTTTGTGACGTGATGGACTAGACCGCCATCATTCGTAAGTAGCAACAGCCCTGTAGTATCGGCATCCAGACGACCAATAGCATGGAGCTTTGATCGGATCCCCGTGAGTTCTTCGAATGAGATCGAATGTCCGGCCAAATTCTGGATTTCGTCATAGACGGTTGTTCTTGAGTCGTCGGAAACATGTGATGTGACGACGTTTGGTGGCTTATTGTATAGTAGCACCACGGTTTTCTCGCCAGTGCCACGACGGAATCCATCGCTTGGCCGCCCCCAGATACTGTTGCCCGGCCCTTTCTTTCGCGGGGGGATGTTTTGTGGAAAAGCATTCGAATGTCGGCTGCAGAACGTCAGAAATGATAACAACAACGCTGCAGCCACAAACATCACCATACTAAAAGCGAAAGGTTGATCAAACACAAAGCCAGTGCAATCCATCCATCCTAGCTTAACCTTCCAATTATGGCGTCGGAAGATATTTTGCAAGAAATGGGGCCGTGATGTTGATGTCTTTTGCAATGTTTCAATTTTGTGGTTGGCATTCAATTCACGCACCGCTATGTAGCGATGGCGCGCCCGCCTGCTCTTCGTCGCGAACCGTCCGTGAATGAAGAATCGCGACAAATGATGCAGTAGTAAAACGAAGGAAGTGATCGTTTCCGAGTCCATGGGCGCGACAACGCATAGGAAAATACCCCAAGATTTTTTTTATACCGGACCGTAGATATATATGAGGCCGGCGCGCAATTTTACCATGCCGGCGATCACGCCACGATCAAACCATACAATTGAGTGGAACTCAAATCTATGGGCGCCACAACGCATAGGAAAATACCCTAAAATAAAGTTTATCTGCTAACGTATATTTATATAAAAGGCAATCCCGCGACTTTCACGTGGGAATGGACCAGTTCGAGCCATTCACATCAATTGTTGGTGGCAACGATCAGATCGCGACGAAATTGCCATCCGACAAAAATGACAATGACAATGGTGCATTCTATGGCATCGTTCTTATTCCCTAGACTGGCTCCGCCCTACCGCACCAACAGACTTCTCAAAAACATACCAATAGAGCTCTGTGCAAAACGGGTACGGCGGCGAGATCATTTTGACGCCACAGTAGTAAGGAACAGTGACCATGCAGGCGGCAATCCGGGAAGCATTTTCCGATCTTGCAGACCATGCTCAATATCAAGAAGTGTATAAGCCAGATGAATTCTGGATCTATTTAATTCGAAAGCGCTTTTCGAATGATTATAATGGTCTACTCAATAATCTGGATAATACAAGCTTCAATCGAGCCATGGGAGAACTCCACAACTCAATACTTCCAATCAAGAAAGCGCAAACATCAGATGGAGGTGGCTTTGTCTGCTATTGGGCAGGCCGCAGAGGGAAACTATGGCGGATTTCGGACTGTTGGTTGGATCACTACGATGAGTTGAAGGAGTGGTCTAACGTTGCTTGTGTAAACTGGAAAAGAGCGCCCACCTTGGCAGCCAGAATGGAGGCTCGCTTTTTGCAAACAATCCAAGACTATGAATATCTACAAAAACAATTATATGGGCAAGTTTCTAGCTAGCATAACGGGATAGCGCACTCTTCGTTGTTTTAATAGCAGGTGAAAATTCTAGTAGGTAGCGTGGAAAATGCAGTGGCTCGTGTTGACATTGCCAGCACCGACAAGCAGAGTTGCGCAACAAGAGCGAGGAGGGAATCGCGTCGGCGTACATCGCAGCCCTTCACACCGCCGTCTGACGACTGGCAGGTATTGTAGCACTCGTCCTCGTCTACTCCATTGCCATATTGCGCTACCTTCAGCTCGAGCTCTTCTTTTTGCCAATCCATTACTAAACCGATTGACCGCAAACGCAATAAATGATTAACGCCCGATTGCAAGTCACGGAGCCAGCATCGACAGACTAGTTGTAGTCGTGCGACTTTGGTACTATTTCCTGCCCTGCACGCACAGCCCTATGTCGCAGAAACACCCCACGCTGTGTGCTCGAGGAATTCTTCCCCAACTTGTTGTTGTTGTTGTTGTTGTTGTTGTTGTAGCAGCTCCAATTCTCGTACTAGATCTTGCGCGCTGATCCGTTTGTCAATGTCTAATTGTAGACACAATTGAATCAACGCGGCCAGTCGACGAGCACGTGGATCGGCATTGTCTGGCAATCGAATGTCGGGATGTACACCATTGCGGACATTTGCTTTGAGACGCGTCGTGCCCATGCCAGCAAATGGCCGATTGCCCATTAAAATGTGGTGTAGAACATTTCCCAAACTATACACATCCATGGCATGATCCAATGGTTTTTCGGAATATTCTTCGGGTGATCTCCAAGAACCAATACGAATAGGACAAATGGGTGGCAGCACGTTCTTTGTAGTAGTAGAGTTGCCGGTGGTAGAGAGTGCCATTGTATCGTTGCGGCGTGGCAAAAAGCGACATCGATTGAAATCATTCACCTTGACCGTCATTGTTGTCGTTGTCGTTGTAGATCGCACTACCAGATATTGCTTCGTTTGTAAATCGGCATGAATGATATCCAATGCATGCAAAGTCGCCAATCCCCGAGCCGCCTCCAGGGCTATCCGTAACTGTTCCTCCAAAGTAATATTCTTCGAGTACGTTTTGAGATAGGTATCCAAACCCATTTCGGCTTGTTCCGTCACAATGGTATTTCATGAGTAACAATACAACATATCTTTTATGATTTTATTTTTTGTTTGTTTTGCGGCGGCGATGATGTGCACATCGTCGCCGAGTAAAGCGGTAAATGACTAAACGGAATACTGTGAACAATGTGACCAAAATGGTGGCCTGGCGTGATCGCCGGCATGGTAAAATTGCGCGCCGGCCTCATATATATCTCCGGTCCGGTATAAAAAAAATCTTGGGGTATTTTCCTATGCGTTGTGGCGCCCATAAAATCGTCCAAGTGACTCAACATGGCATCCAAGCGCATGCCGATAGTAGTAGCAGTAGCAGTCGAAGCCATGGTGGACTATTATAACACAAAACACACACAAAGGATGAGGTAGTCTTTGTGGTTGTTTTATGGTGGTCTTTGTCATTTCGAAAACGAACAAATGGCATGCAAGCCAAATTGTGCGACACTGGCCACAAACAACAGCGAGGCTACCACATTGACATATTTGAAAATGTGCCAACGGGGTTGTCGAGCAGCAGATAACGTGGTTGCCATGCTACTAGTAGAAGATGAAGGCTTGACCAGGACATGATCGGCAGTGCTCGTGTGAGTGTCAGGGCCCAGCAGCACCAAACACAAACCGACGGTTGCTGCCACGATCAAACCATACACCCTGCATGGTCACTGTTCCTTACTACTGTGGCGTCAAAATGATCTCGCCGCCGTACCCGTTTTGCACAGAGCTCTATTGGTATGTTTTTGAGAAGTCTGTTGGTGCGGTAGGGCGGAGCTAGTCTAGGGAATAAGAACGATGCCATAGAATGCACCATTGTCATTGTCATTTTTGTCGGATGGCAATTTCGTCGCGATCTGATCATTGCCACCAACAATTGATGTGAATGGCTCGAACTGGTCCATTCCCACGTGAAAGTCGCGGGATTGCCATTTATATAAATATACGTTAGCAGATAAACTTTATTTTAGGGTATTTTCCTATGCGTTGTCGCGCCCATAGAGTCTACAAGCAAAAATAGAAAGAATGAATTTTCTGACCTATCATCATATCGTTTCTTTCTTCTCTCGTGCATTTTCCTCTGTCATACTGTAGCTTTCGTTGCAACCTCTCGCGGGAAGTTACCATAGTTTCCGTAAGCCATGATCCCATAGTCGATCGACCAATCAAAACGCTGGGGGCATATATCTCAATAGCTCTCGTAGAGCGCGAATGGATTTTTTTTCGCTCTCTTCAGACACCGCCGCCTCGGAGATCATTCTTTTGCCTTGTTGTCACGGTGCTAATGCGATTCAACTGCTTTAGCTCATTGCATCTTCAAACGTTCACTCCCATCCACACACGATTGCATCTTGTCGACCTTCAATATAGTATGAGTTCTTCTGAAGCCTTTCAACACGGAACCCTCCTTTCGTTTTGCAGTCGACATTCACAGATTGGTTTGGCAAGGAGACGCTTTGAAGAGTTGTTGAAGGATGTCAAGGATGACAATGTGGCGAAGAATGAACAACAGCTTTACAAGGAAGTATTTTAAGCGGGCCGTGATGGGCGTTACCCGATTCATCGCATCATCATAAACACGTGGAGAAACGAGGGCGATGCGTGTGCGCTGATTTTTTCTATTTTGGAATTTTCCAAGGAATTTCCATCGGAGCGACGAAAAATGCTGTCAGCCACATCAATCAGTGGTCGCACTCCTCTTCACTGGGCTGTGTGGGCTCATGCAAAAATGGAAATTCTTGACGCGTTGGTAAGAGCCTATCCAGAAGCTCTCCTGAAAGGGGATGACGAAATTCAAGGAGAAAGAACGCCCCTGGAACTGGCTAAGCTGTTTTTTCCAAAGGGTGATGCACGAACTGCATTTCTGGAACAAATGACAGCCAGCTGGATTTGTCACAGACATAGATTGTCCTTCCATCTCTGTGCGAATCGATATTTCGGATCATCAGAAATGACACCACTGGTTCCATTTTCAAACAGCGATAGAAAAGTTTCAAAGATCAGATCCAAACCTTGGTTCGTGTTGAGCGTCATTGGATATCTGCTACAGCGAGAAATGAAGCCACTTGCCCTACAAATACTAGCTTTTGTAGGCGGCAATGCGAAGGTTGCCGCTTCAAAGAAACGTGGCCGAGCTGCCGCTTCCTAAAAGAAAAAGCAATTCATGAGCTCATCTCGGAGTTTTGCTTTTATATCATGTGGAGACTCGATCATCCTGCTGCAGTTGAGCAACAGGAATGGCTCGTGCCGTCAGCTATGAGATGATTCATTCATCTTTTTGGACTTCCCTAGCCTCTAGTCGTCGAGATCTGCTATTCAAAATAGAGGGGCAAATAACATCATGTTCTGCATGGTTGCTGGTAGTTAGCTATTCGACCATGACTATCTGTAGCAACAATTGAAGGTCACTATTTGCCGAGGCGAATAGAGTGTAATCAAGTCCGCTGGGTCAATCATTCAAAATAATTCGGATCGAGCGACTCGACGATACAGTAGGTTGTCTCATACTTACCAGTATTTTTCATAGTAACACGTAAGGTAGTGCTTGAAATGCCAAGGGCACGCGCACGCCACAACCAGCTTTTTCAGTCGTTCGAGTCGAATACCTTTAGTAAGCCGGTAAATGAAGTCACGAGATCATCCCAGCTGCATGATTTTGCGGCCTTCCGTCCGGCAACCTTTGACGAAAACAACCATCCTTTTGTTTGAGCATCACTATAACTCATCCACCATGGCCGCTCGTCCCCTCGTTAGCGTTTTCTCCCTCTCCGGAGACAAGTCCGGAGAGACTACCCTCCCCGCTGTCATGACGGCTCCGCTTCGTCCTGATATTGTTCAGTTCGTTCACACGAACATGAACAAGAACAAGCGCCAAGCGTATGCTGTCTCCATCCGCGCCGGAAAGCAAGTTTCTGCCTCATCGTGGGGTACTGGACGTGCCGTCGCTCGTATCCCTCGTGTTGGTGGAGGTGGTACTTCTCGTTCTGGACAAGGTGCCTTCGGTAACATGTGCCGTGGTGGACGTATGTTCGCTCCCACCAAGACCTGGCGCAGGTGGCACAAGAAGATTAACATCAGCCAAAAGCGATACGCCGTTGCGTCCGCTTTGGCTGCCTCCGCTGTCCCCGCCCTTGTCATGGCCCGTGGACACGTTATCGATGAAGTGCCTGAAGTTCCTCTCGTCTTGGAGACTGCCGTAGAGTCCACCAAGAAGACCTCTGTTGCCAAGGATGTTCTTTCTGCCGTCGGTGCCCTCGACGATGTTGAGAAGGCCGGTGACTCCAAGATCCTCCGTGCTGGTAAGGGTAAGATGCGAGGACGCAGATACGTCATGCGTCGTGGACCTTTGGTCATTTACAAGTCCAACGATGGTGTCGAGCAAGCCTTCCGCAACTTGCCAGGGGTAGAGCTCTGCTGTGTCGACCGTTTGAACCTTCTTCAGCTGGCTCCTGGTGGCCACATGGGACGTTTCTGCATCTGGTCTCAAGCCGCTTTGGAGGCTTTGGATGTAATCTATGGAGAGAATGGAAAGCGCATTCCTGATGCTATCATGGCCAACGCTGAC
The DNA here is from genome assembly GCA_951394045.1 of Nitzschia sp. DOCU1. Taxonomy (NCBI): domain Eukaryota; phylum Bacillariophyta; class Bacillariophyceae; order Bacillariales; family Bacillariaceae; genus Nitzschia; species Nitzschia sp. DOCU1. The sequence goes on from OX595989.1 coordinate 2,554,277, forward strand.
TTGGCTCGTATCATTAACTCCGACGAAATCCAATCCATTGTCAACGCACCCAAGTCTACCACCAAGCTTTACGATCCCAAGGCCAACCCTCTCAAGAGCATTGTGGCTTTGGAGAAGTTGGATCCCTTCGCTGCGAACAAGAGGCGTATGGCTCAAACAGCCGAGAAGGACCGTGCTGCCAACAAGGACGCTCTCCTTGCCAAGAAGCGTGCTGCCCGTACGGCCAAGAAGGCCTACAAGGCGCAAGGAAAGGCCTTCATGGCCGAGGCCTCGAAGCAAGGCGATGTTTGCGCGAATGGATTTACCATCGAGTAAACAATGTGCTTTTGCTAGGACGACTTTGGGCAGAGTGGGTTACTGTGCGACCGCTTGGCTCATAGTGTTAAAATGTAGAAACAACTGGATTTTAGCAGGCGTTTTTCGACGATCTTATTGTAGTTTGTTACATATTGATAGGGCCGATCCTGTTCCCAATCAACTGGCGCAGTCTAGCTAGTTTTCTGGCGTTAGGTTGCAGCTAACGGTTTCATTAAAATTCGCCGGTATGCACGGGACTTTCGACACTCCAGCCCGTTGGTAGAAATCGTGGCTGCATGGTTTGGATAAAGTGCTCCCTCCAACCCAAAATAAAGTTCCTAATGGATGCTTCGTCATAGGCGAGACTACTCACCACAAGGTATGGACCTGGGATGTAAGTCGGATTGGGCAAACTAGTTTCCATTGTTGTTGCCTCCTCAAGGAGCTCTTTTGAAAGCCATGCTGATTCATCCAAACCAAAATGCTGCTTGATTAAATTTTCGTAGGCTTTCACCTTGTCCAGTGGGATCTGGTCTCTTCGTTGACACAGAGCAGATGCGGCACTTCTAACACTTTTCAGGGCGTGGTCAGGAATGTTTGGCCGATCACTACCAGGGTACCTTCTTAGCGATTCCTCCATTTCCTTTTGACGCCTCTGGGTAGCTTGATCACTGTGCAGATGACAATCTGGACAGAGAATGACAATGTCATGAGGCATGTGCGTTTTGTACTTGTCAGGGAGTAAAGTTCGGTAACAATACGGAACGACGTAGTGCCTCATGAAATCCTTGGAGTCCCCGCAAACAACGCAAACATTTTTCTTGTGGGTCTGATTGTAGGTGTTCGACTCTGACGACGGCTGGCCTTTAGGCTCAAAAAGAAGTTGGATGGACTTTGTTTCGACTTTCCAGGTCGCCAAATTCTTTCGAGTATACCATGCCGCCTTTTTATCCGAAATGGTGCATAGCAGCGTGTCATCGGGTGAATACATTTCAATGTTGTCGTACATGGGTTTCTTCATAGCAAGGAATCTAACACTCTCCTTCCGTCGATGTTCTTTATGCAAGAGTCTTCGCAAATGGCCAGGCACTTTGTACCCGAAGCCGGCAGCGGCGTCGCCATCATTATCCTTTTTGTTCGGGTTGCTCTTTCGATATTGCCGAAAGATGATCGTTGCAATGGCTACTATTGCAATGCCGGCTGATGATGCAAGCAACACTTTTTGGTTTGAGAACGTCGATCTACTACTAGGCATGGTCGGGATTCAGTATTGTAAGGATGCCAACAAGAGGATCGAAGTCGCTTTGGTGATGATTCAAATGACATCTGTCTTGTCACCGTTGTGATCGCCGAGATCCCTTTTTGGATTCTCATTCCTAGAGTTCGCGCATGACATGCGCAGAGCAACATGCTTGGGGCAAGAATGACCAAACCGACTAGCATTCGACCAAGCCGACCATTCCGTGATGAGTAAAAGATCGCACGCATACGTCAGATGATGGATGTTGAGAAGGAGAGGAAGTTGTTGGCATCGTCGCCATCATGTCCAACGCCGATGATTCGTCGCTCTTGGAACATCGTCGAGTCAATGGTCGAATAGCCTCCAAAACTGACGGGAGAGGAACTTTCACATAAATTTCCATTATCCATTAATCGCCATCGAATCCAGTCAACATGAAATACCTCGTTGCTTTCCTTTTGTTGTCCCAGGCCTCTGCTTTTATGGTTGCTCCAAGCAGCAATGGCGCCCAAACTCGTCTCTTCGCCGAGTATACGCCGCTGGAAGGAGAAGGAAAGATCAACTTGAAAGTTGATCTGGATAGTCCCAAGGTTGCGAATACTGTCGACATGGACAAGGGAAAGAAAGTTTTCTGCCGCTGCTGGTTGAGTGGAACCTTCCCAATGTGCGATGGGACACACATGAAACACAACGAGGCGACTGGCGACAACGTTGGTCCTCTAATCGTCACCGTGAAGAAGGAGGACTAAGTACTCGGCGAATGCCATCGAGGGCGCACACCATCGTCAATGTGGCTAATGCAATCGAGTCTTTTCGTCAGGAGAATACCCGCTATTGTACAGAAAGCACTAATGCAGCATAGGAAATCCCGTGGACCTATTTGTTCTCAAAACTCTAGCATATTCTGAACCACGAGTTCTTGCTTTTCTCGGCTGACCTTGCCAAGTTCGGCAGCGTAGACTCCCACCACAGAGATTTGAGCGGTCTTACGAAAGGAAGACTTTTTCATTGCATTCTCAGCCACAAAGGCTCGCATTAGCCCCTCTGCAAACGCCAACCGAATCTGCTGAAAATCCTCCGATGAACTAGGCTTGAGTCCCTCCATGTCGAGTGTCGACGTGAAGACTGTCAATCTCTCCAATAGAACTTGCATTCCACGAACATCAAATGATGCCGTATGGAGATGCATCTCCTCCATACCTTCTCGCTCACTGTTTCGGTCTAGGACCAGTTTGGCCAGGCGAATCAAGTTCCAATGCATCGTCGATCTAGCCAAGCATGAAACAACGCCGTCATCGTCATTTGCGCGCTCTTCCAAACAAGCAATGATGCTGCTGGCAACCAAAGCGTCGTCTTTTCGTTCGGCGATTGCTTCTGCCATTGTAACAACATGCGAAAGGACTTTGACTGCTGGAATGAAATCTGCCATCTCAGACTCGTCGCAAGCGGCACAGATTTCTTTTCCCTGCGCAAAATAGAGAGAGACACCTTCCCCTTCCCCAAGCATGCCTTTCAAGAGAATATCGGACGTTTTCATACAGTAGGTCACGAGCAAACGGTGGCAGACGCCAGTGGCCAGAGCTCTTTGCCATGAACCAGTTCGTTTATCTCCGAACAATGCTTTGGCTTCCAGCTCAATGCCGACTAGTAGCCAGTGAACTGCCCCTCCTGGGCGGCCGTCGGCGAGGAAGTAACGATACCGTGCTAATACAATACTGATGCAACCATCCAAAACACGAATATTCTTGCGCTCGACCAATTTGCGGCACATTTCCAACAACGAGCTTGCTTCTTCGTCTGTCTGCGGGTAATGATGCTCCATTGCATCCACCATGGTTGCTGTGATCCTCAAGTCACTCTCGAGCTTGATATGAGGTAGGAGGAGACGAACAACCATACGTACTCCGATATCGGCGTTGTTCTCCGTGGCAAAGGAGGAGCGGACTGCAAATGCTGCATTCAACAAGAGTTCGGTGTTTATGTTGAAGTCTGGTGAGATTTCCGGTAGAATTTTTGCGTCATCAAGAAGGCTACAGAGAAGAGAAGTCTGCGAAGAAAGGCGTCGTTAAGCTGCGGTCTGGAACGGAACCATCAGACCCGGTGCCAATTCACTTACCATCACTGCGGGAAGGGCAGCACCACTTCCTCCACCCAACTGGTGCATGACATTGACAACTTGACCGGCATTACCCTTCATAACGCTCACAATCACACTCTGAAATGTCTTGATCTGGCCAGACGCTTCGTACTTTTGCATGATCTTCGAGGCTCGAACGTGGACATCCACCAGTCGGATATTGGGCAACTTGTAAAGCAACTCAGCACAGAGTTCTTCAGCCCAGGATTCGAATTCACACCCTGTGAAATCCCCCGTCAAAATAGAGAGGATCCGTTGCAACTGAGGAATGCGACGCTTCAAGTTTTGCACCTCTGGCAGGGCTTTGACCGCTTGTTGCCACGAACGATAGACCTGAAGGGCAGCCGTTGGCTGAAAGTTCACTGGGAAATCCCCCGAGCTACGATTGTTCGCATTGGACTCCCAAAGAAGAAACGATGAGGGAGGAATGCCTTCCAAGAGCTCATCCCCGCGAGTTACCTCTCCTTCGAGGTCAAAGTCTGCATCAAACTCATCGGTACGTCCCCCTGGAAGGGGGGCAGAGAGCAAGAGTGCCTCCAAAGCGCGAAAGCCTTCCTGGTCCTGGGCCAGAGTAGCGGCATGATACTCGTCCATACCCTCCAGAGTGAAGGCTTCTGCGGCCCGGCGGTGGAGAGAATGACGACTTAGCAATGCCCAGGCCTCCTGCAAGCAGCCTTTGACGACATAGCTCTCCACTAGACCCCAGTATATTTCCCCTCCATCCAGCTGATCCGGTTGCATTGAATTCTCAATATCATTGACAAGTGCATCGTCGAAAAAGTTCATGGGGTCCGTCATGTGATGCAATCGCAAATAGCGCACCGTTTCTGCGGTCACTGCTCCCGGAAGACTGGACGTATTTTCGTAAAAATCCGCCATAAAGGCTTCATTGTTTGGATTCAACAAGAAAACTTCCGACAAGGAAATGACAGCATAAGCGATCTTCAAAAGTTCCAAATTCTCTTTTTCCTTTTCGCCTTCGTTATCATCTTCCATTCCTTCCGACTCTGCCGCAAGTTGAGCCTCCCAGCCTTCCACGCACTCCGCCAGTGCCTTGCGATAGGCTCGTGACACGGATTGCACGGCACTGGCATCTCCCACGTCACTCTGAAGATAGGCATCACGAGCATCCAAGAGTTCCATCAGAGCCGATGCCTCAAAAGGATTGCAACCGACACCATCATGCGACAAGAAGGTGTCCAATCGACAGGCATCACTGTCGCTCGATGTCGGGTCCACGGAAGGGATCATCAACGTGGCAGGGGATCGCGGATCCCATGCCACGGCGCGTACACGCTTTTTATTACTATTGTCGTCCAAGGCTGTCATGATAGACGAAGGTGTAATACCTATGGAGGTGGTCGAATGCTGGAAAGTGATGGTGTTATGCCGTTTTGCTGCAACAGCGACATCATCATGGTCGATCGGATCGCGCCGCGAAATCTCTTTCGCATTTTGCGCAACGACGGGCGACGGCAAGGTGGACGACGGCCACGCGGGTCGTGGCAGTCAAATGTGGTCGGGACTCGAAAGGGGATTAAACAACGCATGGAAACTGGAGGGTTACGATCGGTCTCTCGAGTACTAGCGCTTCACAATGACAAAGTAAAAAAGTTTCTTTTGATTAGCAGTATGAGCACTACATCTACGAGTTAGCTCTATTGTTCTTTCTGCAGGCAGCAGCGACAACAAGTGCTGGCGCCTCATTCGTTGGGGCGCAGCCACTATTGGAAATGACAATCATCTTGACCTCCTTCGCCACAAGTGTCTAGGAAGCTTCCATTTGCAAGTCTTCTGCGAGTTGCCGAATGTACTCTTCGTCCACTTGTCCAGTCTTGCCATAGCGAAGACAAAGTTCCACCAACTCGCGCGACGACTCTTCCGCCATGCGTTCCAAATACGAGTTGCGTACACTTTCCTTGGGCTGGCACGCAATGAGCAAGAGCTTGTCAAAGTAGTGGGAAATCATATCATCCGAATCTCCCGTATCTTGATATGCTTCAAAACGCTGCGGGGTGGCAAGTTCCCAGAGTTCTTGGGTGGATTGGGCTCGGGGTGATCGAGGGGATGAGAGAGGGCGTTTCCGTTCTTGGTTGTATTGATAGCAACGGACGACTCCGACTTTACCGACGGCTTCGAGGCGATCGAACCAGCGAGGAATCAATAAATGATAGTTACCGGCTTCGGAAATTTTAGGTGGAACATGGTTGCCATTTTCGGAGCAGCTCACCAAAGAAATCATGTAAAGAATCGATTCAATACTTTCCGCCGGTACACAAGCCTTCTCCAAAATTTCCCGAGCATTTTCATGGTCTTCGTGGGCTGGAAAGTACTTGTGATCGTCAACATCGTGCAAGAGAGCAGCGATTCGAATTTCCATTGCCGTCTGGGAAAGCAAGGGCGGCTGATGACATGCAACTGCTTGGCACGCATGTTGATAGACGGCTTGGACATGCTCCCAGCCATGAGAGACTTTGATTTGTGGATTGTCATTATAGAAGTCTTGAACTTCTTGTAGCACCTGAATGACGGGGATATCAGGAGGCATGGTTGCCATCGTCATTATTAAAGAGGTCTTTTAAACGAGATTGCTAATCCAGCATGCAAACGAAACTGCGTCGTTAGAGAGGTTTGGATATTGGCTTCTCAATAATCAAATAATGGCGAAAAGACTTAAATCGTCCTCTTTTCGGCCGCTCCCCCGCCGCCTAAAACCGCAGCGGAGTCATGGCAAGCAATGCGCTGCTCGCCAGGCTGTTTTGTACCTGGGGTCGTATCATAGGATTTTAAGTTCATCTCGGGGAAGGCCAGACTTGATGCCGACAGCCAAAACGTCTGGTACTGATTCTGCGTGTAAACCTACGCCTAGCCGGTTGGGTATCCCTCTTCGAAGATTGAATCAAGTTTCAGTCCCACAAGCGTTCAGCAGTACCTCTCGAGAGTTACTATTACACGTTTTGAAATCCTGCGGGGTCAAATAGAAGATGTGCGATCGCCATATAGAGTCAGGCTCTTGGTGGCCCATTTGAGCTATCAACAACATGTTCCAATCATTTAAAAGCAGCAACATTGGCAACGCCAGATGGTAGGCTTCATATACCGGGTATACCTGCAAAAAAGGATCGACAAGCTGGTGGAGCTGTTATGGAGGCTGTCTTTAGCATGACGAAATGGCAATACAGGATGGCATCTTCGTCGAGGATGATGAGTGCAAAGTTCCATAACAACGAAGAAGATTCTAATGAATAACCCAGTGATATTACAAGTTAATTTACTCCCCTAGAACTTGTTCTTCTTCGCCCCCTGCTAATAGCGATGATTGCTTTAGCTCATTCAACAACGTCCCCGTTGCCCCCAGGAAAAGTGGTGCCGCAGGCGCCCGACCAAGCTGCGCAGCCTTTGCCACATCGGTCTCTCTCTCCTCTTCGCTATCGTCATCGTCGTGGGGTCTCATCATTGTGATTCGGTTCTGCAATTCTCGAATCACTTGTGTTTCTGATACAGTATCCCGTGGTGGCAACGGCAGGGGTGCACTGGCGGAAGCTCCATTGCTACTGGCGGAGGCTTGCGCGGATCGCTCTGCCTTGACCCCAATCCCCTTGTAGATCATTGCCTTTGTCGCTCCTTGTGATCGATCATCTGTTTTCTTCTCCGTTGGGCTTTCCCATCCGTCGTCGTCGCGTTGATAAGTCTGGATGTCTTCATTTGCCGCACCGTGCTGAAGATGATTGAAACCATCATCACTGCCATCAGTGGTGAGCCCCCCACCCCCACCCTCAGCATCTGGCATTGCAAAGAAATGTTGACCAATTTCCGACTCCATGGCGCGGCAAGTCTGGCTCAATTGTCGAATTTGCATCCACCATTCGGCACGTCCGTGCTCATTGGAAGCAAGCTCACTATTGCTGTACTGTTGACACGACCAAATCGCACCCGACAAGGCATCCAACTGCTCTCGGTACCGCATAAGCGAAAGCAAGAGCGGATCGTTGGGATAGGGGAGCGGATCCGCTACCCGGCGCTTGCCCAGCAACATGTTGCACAATAAATATTCTCGAGTGTTTCGAGCATTGGACATGGAAGCTTCCATCAATGATCGAACGTCGTCGCTGGCAGTGAGTTTGGCCAGAACATCAATCGTACAATAGATATTGACAGAATCACTCAGCATGGAAGCTATCTGATGTCTCGCAGTCCTAATCCATACCAAATCGACGACATCTGGAATATCCAATGGCTCGGTGTGCGACACTTCGTGGGAGGTTCCCATTTCGTTTTGCAAATGATGCCAGACTTGTAATATCGAGTCGGACTGATCTACCATGGCCTGGGCAAGGTGCTGTCGCACATTGGACAGCGATAGTACTGATTTGCAAAGACCCCGTTGGGGTTCCTTGGCGGTATCTTGAACACCATGCGCAATGAGCGACCCTCCGATGCTTTGCCGTCTGCCGTTTCGAAATTCGCGGGCAATGGAGGCTCGTTCCACTCGTTCGACGCATTGCGACCGAGGTCCTAGTCCTAAATGCAAACTTGCGCTGATTTGCAGCCAGCGGTACGCTTCATCGACGGCAAGTAGTAGCTGAACGTGGGCTTCCAGAAACTTGACTACTTGAATGGCAGCCTCTGATGAAATCCCCAGAGCCTCATCGTCGTCGAAGTTGGTCGCTTGTGGGTCACTCCAGTCCAGTGCCGGGGCTCCGATCAGACCCAACAGACGCGAGATTTCCTTGCGGCAATCTTGGACTTGCTTTTTGCTAATCGGGTGACATTCTCTCTCTGTTGATCGTCGTTTGGAGGTCTCGCTGAAACTCACTTGGCGCAAATGCATCGAATGTTCATGACCCGTCATTTCTTCATGATAATGATGCGGTTCTGGCTGCAACTGGCTGATGAAAAATCCAATCAACGACAAGCTCAAACTCATGAAGAAGCCCAGATAATCCCCCAGCACTATGGAAATAGGCAGCAACCACAGAACTTTGATGAAACCTTCTTTGAAGGATTCCGGCGCGGAAAATCGTTGCCACAGCCTTCTGGTCTTGAGGACATAGATGTCGAATACGTTCAGTTCGTTTAGAATCGGCCCCACAGGGTCTTGGGCCTTTGCCGCCGCAGGGCTCTCGGAATATTCTTCATCGGAATCAAAGGACTCCAAATGCGATAGTAATTGCTCGTTCATGGTGGCTCGATCGCTATTTCGTTGTTGTTTGTAAAGATGACACAAGTTCGGCTTTTCTTTGTGTTATGCGTCAGAGAAGAAGCTTCTTGGGAGTGATGGTTGTTGAAGTGTGTGATAGTAAGGCTTGTTCATGCCAAACGGAGTTCTCGTTGGAGATGAGTTCCCATTTGAGGTTGTTGTTGTCAATCAAAATGGGCGGACCCCTCATGCCCCAGCTACGAAGGCAGCAACGAAGGACAGACCGCCCGACCAACAGATGCTCAGTACTGGACCAGCCAACGAGGCGGAAGATGAAGTGCGTATGCGTTGCCTCTCCATCTGGAGCCGGGCTCGGAACGAGAAACGAGATCAACAATGGCATCACAACCTTCATTCCCCTTGGTAGTATACTCTATCACAAGTCAGGTCTAGTTCGACGGTTACCGACGAGAACTTGTTTGATCGGCAAGGTCTAGCGGATTTTCTGTGAACTACGAAACGGCTTTCCTGTCTCGGTGTCGTCGTTTTGTTCGCCACATCGCGGCGTTTTATCCTTACTCACGAGAATGTTTAAGCTTGGCGCCTTGGCGGCCAGCTTCACCACTCCCAGTAAGGCTCCCGAGCCAGGAGGTAAGTCATACGCGGGGGGGAATTTGGGTGGCAGCGCGGGCGCAGCAGACGTGGGCATCTCTGTCATCAATTTAGCAGATCTTCGAAGCGGTCGTATTTGTGGAGGAGTCGTTGGCAAAGGAAAGAACAACAAGATGTGTGTTATTGAAAACTGCACCGTCGTCAGTCACGCAACGAAGGCGATCGTCAACGATACTTGGCTACGTGATGCTGGAGTCTTTATTGAGGCACCGGGAGCGGCCGGTAAAACGGTATTTCATACTCCGGTAGTGCCCCCAGGATACTTTGGTGACAAACTGGACGTATATGTCCACGAATACCGCTCGGTCCCGTTTTGGGAAACGCTATTTTCAAGTCTCTTGGGAGACCGTCAACCAGACGGTCCAGGGGGTGAGCAATTCGATAAACTTGTCGAAAGAATCGGACGCAACGTCGACGAACCATATGGCAAGACTCCAATGAAGAAGCGGCCGAAGCTTGATGTTTCGTCTCCGGGCCTTGAAGATGGTTTCGAGTCTGTGTACCCGATCATCGAAGAGGATATCAGTGGCGGTGGAGGCGTTAACGAGGAACTGCAAAGTCAATGGAAGTTGTTGATCAAGACTTTAAACCTCATGCGAGGCAAGATTGAAGGTTGCCGAGAGCATATGAAAAGGCAGACGGATGCCACGAAGAGCGAGTTTGCGGAGGTAGATTTTGAGTTGGCGTCGCTGGGGAATCTCGTGGGTTCAAAGCCTCCATCCATGGAGACCGGGTCGATTGTGTCCCTGCTTGTAGATACTCGTGAGCAACTCGAAGCTATTGTTGTCCAACAAGAAGCCCTAGCTGAAGAGCAAGCGAAACAAAAGTTTCCCATTGACCCCACCGATCTCAAGAACTTCAAGGACTTCTTGGACGGTTATGATGTGCACCACCCGGACAACGGAACATATGCGCAGCAGGTGGAAAGACTTGTCGATAACCTTAATAAGATTCTGGTGCCTCTCATGCAATTTTCAGACGACTGCTCCAACGTGAATGGATCGAACGAACGTGTTGGGCTCAAGGTGGTGCAAGAACTTGCTGACCTGAAAAGGAAGGTAGACACACTCCTTGTGTCGTCGAACGCCAATCAAGCGCCACCGACGAATCCGGGTGTGTCGTTTCGATTCGGGTCGATGAGCTTTCAGCAAGGTCAATCCAACCAAGCGCCGGCGCCAGCGGCTCCGGCGCCTACCAACTCAAATTCGGCAGACTACGGTGCTCTTCTCGTTGAGCTTCAGACTATGAAAGATCGAGTACAAGCACTAGAAGATCAGGTCGCGTCCAATCAAGTGGTCTTGGGTGCCGTGACGTTCAAGAGTCTCACTTTCTTAAGTGCTTGGCTCCAGACGCAGGCCTTGGGCCCGGGGGCGTGGATCTATTTTCTGGACGCTCCCAGCTTCCTGAATTACGCACACAGCGACGCCAGCACAAGTGAAGAGATTCTTGCCTTTCGATCTAGCGCGGCAAAAGGAGGCTTTGGATCTCCTGAGGAGGCCGCTATCGCGGCCAGCTTTCAGCTGACGCTTCCGCCGTTCTACGGCAAGGATTCGAAGTCAAATTCGGCCACGAACGATACTCGAAGCCTTCCCGCTATGAAAAGCTTTCAGCAGTTTGACCATGGGGATGGCTTCAACGGAGCCCGTTGGCTGCTCATCAAACAAGTCGACAACGCTAGGAGAGCCCTTCTTGAAGGAGCACGAAACTCTGTGCCGCCAAGTTCTGAAGCTTACGCTGTCGTCAATCAGACTATTTGCGACTCGGCCGCGTTCCTCATTCAGCTCAACAGCTGGATGTCGCAACAGTACGCCGACTTGAAGGGACGAGGTGGGAATCCTGACGATTGCTGGAAGTTGATCTCGCACTGTGTCCGTGCAATCTTCACCGATCTCCAAGACGCACGTATTGCTGGCAAGGGTCCATTCCCTCCGAACATGCAGCATGCCTGCATTGTGTGGGGGCATTTCCAAGGACATAGGCGCATGAAGGAATACATGCGAACTGGATTCTCGGCCCACCCTACTCTCAGTTATATTTTGAATTTGCATCTACAAGATAATGCGGTGATGAAGTCAGTTTACAACAATGACGAAAGGGCTCGCGGGCAGCAGATTGCGGAGTTGAGAGCCTGGGCGCAAGCTGAGATGGATATCATTAAAGCGGACGTCAAGTCCAAGTTTGGTCAGAAGAAAGCGGCGGAAAAGAAATGAGGAGAGCCAACGAGGATGGACGCAACGAGTACTTTTGCGACCGGCGTTCGAGCGAAGGTACAAGTCAAGGTTACTCAGTCGGAAAGATTATTTGGTGTTGTGGCTAAAGGCATGCCGACATGGACGTGGTTCGTTGGTGCCTCTGGCCGTTGTGCTTGGATTCATGGGGACTCCGAGCTGCCCGGTCGAAAGGGTGAGCGTCCAAAGCTGGTGAGCTCGAAGCTTATTCCCTTCAACGATCTGGAACAAGTTGATGTCGTGTTGTTTCAAGGGTGCCGACCCGGGGTTGAGCATCCTGTTTGGTCAAGCTCTAAAACTAGAGCAGTATTGTGGACCACTTCCGGCTTTCGTAGGACCGACAAACGTCCAGAAGGGTGGAGCTTTCGATCCAAAGTCTTGAGTCATTGCGCTCTAGGTGGCGTATCTAATGGTCGGTTCTCGGTCTACCTTGGAACAAGGATTGAAGATCTGGAGCTCTCGTGGAGAAGTCCTTCGGATCTCTTTCCAAATTTTCTGAAACAAGTGTGGAATCCAACGGAGGGTGGTCGGCTCTGTGCTCTTCCGGGTCCGGGCTCAGAGCAAGCCAACACGGTGATGGGGCTTGTCGATTGGAAGAGCCGACATTCAGTCAACGTCTCGGGACCCACAGTCTACTCCAAGAGTCAATGGAGCCGTCGTCGTCTTTCACTCCGAGAATTGTCAGACGTGGCGGACATGCCGGCAGTGAAGTTTGTTAAAGCAGGCGAAGCCGAACGCCATGCTCTTACGGCCCAACCGATCCCTGGAAAAATCCTTGCAGAAGCAATTGCAATGTTGACGTGGGAGAGTAACGAGGTCGCCTTGAATAAACGTTCTCATTCTCCTACAGAGGAGTTGACGGTCATCAAGAAGAGTCGAGTCGATCCTGAAGCTGACACAACTGCAGTACCGTCAACGTCCGCCTCGTCTGCTTCACGTCCTTTGAAGCGTTTGGCAGGCTCCTGTCTAAAAGAACTTGGCGATCCAATCAAGAAGAAACCGACCTTAGCCACCGCTGACGACCCTCCGCCAGAAGCTGGTTCTTGGATCAACGGTGAATGGTACGACCCTGGCACTCCGACAGTCTTCGACACTCCAATTGTCAAGACGATCAATGATGTTGCATTAATGACGACGGTATCGGCGAAAGCTGTAAAGTCCGATGATGCTTCGGTGCCAGAGTACCTCTGGAACGAGCGAGTACTGAGGGGTCCTTTGATTGGATGGGTTTCCGGAGTGTACCCGAGGGGCAAGATTATCAAATCCCTCACAACACTTCGGCGCTTTCTTTTGAATGTTTGGAAGCGTAAGGTTGAGCGGGAGTTCATCGAGTGGTTTCACTCCACTGAACATTTTGATGACGTGAGAGGAGACATCTGGCGAGCGGGCATGCTTGCTTGTGCTTACGTTCGTCGAGCGTCCTGGTGGGAATGGGATGGAGGATCCGCGATTCTGTTCTGGAGATGGCCCTTGCATTATCAACTTGAAGCGAGAACTGGAGTACCGCCATACTTCGATGGCGCACCCCCATCGTCTATGAATCGACAACCCCCCTACAAGGATTCGTGCACACGTTCTCAAGTGAAATCCAAGATTGGAAAAGTAATTTCGAAAGGATACATCACCACATCTCCCCTCAAGGAGATAAGGTCTTTGATGTACATGTTTGACGTCCCGAAAGGCACTGACGACATACGAATGGTGTACGATGGTTCGAAGAGTGGGTTGAACGAGGCGCTCTGGTCGCCATGGTTTGCTCTTCCCACCATCGAGGCCATGTGTCGGTCACTTCTGCCAGAGTACTGGTGTGCCGACAATGACTACGGCGACATGTTTCTCAACTTCCCGCTACACGAAGATCTCCAACCCTTTTGTGGAGTCGACCTTTCGCAAATTTTGTTGGATGAAGAAGGCGGCTTCGAGCCATCAGAAACGTTTGGGCAATGGTTGCGGAACGCGATGGGATTGCGTCCGTCTCCGTATAACTCAGTTAAAGGAGGCTTACAAGCAAAAAGAGTTATCTTGGGTAATCGGCATGAACCATCAAATCCTTTTCAATGGGACCGAGTTGTAACTAATTTGCCGGGTGACACAACGTATTCACCTACGATGCCATGGATTCGAAAGCTACGAGTGGATGGGTTCACAGCTACTGAGCTTCTTCAATACATTGACGATTTGAGGACGACAGCCAAGGACAGCGACACCGCGTGGGCGGCTAGCAGCCAAATCGCCAAGACGCTAAGTTGGCTTGGGCTACAGGACGCTGCACGTAAACGAAGAGAGCCCAGTCAGCGCCCCGGGGCATGGGCAGGTGCTACTGTCTCCACGGATGGAGACAACGTCTACAAACATGTAACCCAGGAACGCTGGGAGAAGACGCAAGGCAAGATTCGCTGGCTCGGCTATCAAGTGGGTCTATGGGATGATGTCAGTACTAAACATTTGAACAAGACTGAGCTGGATCTTGAACGCTCGAAATGTCCAGGACCTGCCATGATACATCACAAGACGGCGAATTCTATTCGCGGTTTCCTTGTCTATGTGGCAAGGACCTACACGGCCATGGTCCCTTATCTTAAAGGGCTGCACCATTCATTGGACAGCTGGCGGCCTAATAGGGATGAGGACGGCTGGAAATTCGCAAAGACAGCGGAGAAGTTTGATGACCAGGACCTTGACAGTGCTCCCACATGGGTTCGAACTGTTGGTCGCTTCTCTGCTGATATGAAGGTCCTGATGGACTTCACGAGTGGGTCGCGTCCTCCGGAGATACCCGTGCGACCGGTGGAAACAAAGGCAGTTTATCTCGTTGGCGATGCCTCGGGCGCTGGCTTTGGCACTTCCGCCTGGACAGATGGTGACGATAAAATTGAAGCTGAGTTTGGGGCTTGGACTGAGGAGATCTCAAGTGAATCCTCTAATTTTCGCGAGGCATATAACTTGGTCCTTCGAATTGAAGGAATGGTCGAAAATGGCGAGATTCGGAAAGGAACCGAGCTCTTTGTCTTCACGGACAATTCGGTTACGGAACTCGCATTTGGAAAAGGCTCTTCGAAATCAAGACTGCTACATGAACTTGTCACGAGGATCCGAAAATTGGAAATGCTGGGGATCCTGTTCCCTCATTTCATTTGGATTGCCGGGACGCGTATGATTCAACAAGGGACCGATGGCTTATCTCGTGGGGACCTAACGTGTGGTGTCATGGGCGGTGAAGACTTCCTTGAACACATTCCCTTGAATTCGGGAGCATTCGAGCGAAGCGAAAGCTTTCGCAAGGAAGTTCTCTCTTGGTTGCCGCCCGACGAAGACTGGAAGTTGTTGACCACTGAAGATTGGTTTGAAGCTGCCTTCCAAGACCCAGACGGAAAATATGTATGGGCACCACCACCTGCTTTGGCAGACGTTGCCTTGGAGCAACTATGTGAAGTGCGGCACATCCACCCAAACACTACGCACGTGTTTGTTTGCCCGGCGCTAATGACTGGACGATGGCGCAAGCAGCTGGGGAAAGTTTCTGACACGATGCTCACTTTGCCTGCCCGCGCCGACTGCTGGAATGCCAATGAACACGAGCCTATTGTCGTCAGTCTAACGTGTCCACTTCTGTCGCGTAGTCCCTGGACGGTCAAACGATCCGAATGGGTGGCTGAATGGTCAGATTCGATGCGTGAAGTGTGGAGGGATAATCCCAAGGCTAGGAGGAATCATCTGTGCAAATTTTGGCTACGAGCGAAGTAGTGGGTTCAAGCCGTGTCACAACGCTTGGCATGGCGCATGCTACCGCCTACACGAGAAGGACAACTTTCCGGTATTGACTGCGCAAGATTTAGATGAGGCGCTTGTCGAGGATAAGGATATGGAGGACGACGATGCGGACAGATTCAAGGAGGCAAGGGATGGAGATCACTTAATGTGTTCTTTTCAATGTGATTGTTGCCATTTCGCAAACTTGAAACAGCGGCTACCCCTCGAACAAAGTCCATATGATCAGCTCACGCTGATCTGTATCAGAAGAGCAAACTTGGATGCGTTCTGGTCTAGAGAGCGTTCCACTGTCGCGTCAAATCGAAGAGAAGGTGTACGCTATCTAGACATCTGTCAGTCTCTCGGGGCAAATCAAGAATACCCTCCTCGAGGTCCATTCCCTCTTCTTGACTCATCCGGAATGCAATTGGCATGCGCCTTGCTGATCCGGTCCTTGGACGCCGGAAAGAACGCTCGTACCGTGCAATTTGAAACAATGCGTCGCTTACGCTCCCACATCTCGAACTTTGTCCACACTTGTCCGGAAGGCACCGGAGCCACGTTCATTGGTGAAGATCGATCGCTGGCCACTGTGTCTAATTCACCATCAAACTCCAGTTGGTTCCGGCGATTCATGAGAGGCTGCCATCGAAGGATGGGAGACGTCTGGCTACCTGACCGGCCAATCACGATTGTGGAGCTTACTCGTTCTATTTCTTTGTTAGAAGATGATTGGAGTTTGTTTGAAGGCGATTCGGTAGGACGCACCAACGCAGCCATCACCGCATGTATTTTCATCGCAGGCTTCTTTGCAGCGCTGAGAGGAGAGGAAATTGTTCGTGTAAATTTGGGGGCAATGCTGAAGCACTGGGATGAGTCGGCGGAATATCCTGGTGCCCCTCATGTCCCCCTCATGCTGGCTGGTCGGTTCAAGAGAGAAATTGGGGAGAAGCTGTTCACGCAGCCCTTGGCTCCTACCACCCGGTCCGGGGTAGCCATCGCTGTTTGGTTTGGTCGTGCCCTCACTTCTTGTATGGTTCATTCGCGGATCACAACTGGACCATTGTTTCGAAACAAGAAGGGCCTTCGCGCTGGGGTTGCGGAACTTGATATTCGCGTCCATGCCCTCTTGAAGCGAGTTCAAAGAAAGTGGCCCAACGTCATTGCGCACGATGTTGATGTGGAAAACGAGTACAGCGCGCTAAGGTCTTTCAGAAGAGGCGCCACGGCAGAAGCACAGAATGCCAGAATTCCACCCGACGTGATCGATGCCAATAATCGTTGGAGAAAACATGCACGTTCTCGCGGGACTACTCCGAGCATGTCCATGATGGAACGTTACACCGACGCTAAAGCCAACGTGCCGGCGTTGGTCCGCTTTTCGGAAGGTTTGTAATTGAATGGGCAGGTCGTGGGGCCAGAGTATTTCACTTCATACCTGACGGAGTGCAAGAAGCTGGAAGACCCCCTGCGACCCGCCCAAGGTAAGACCGAATTGGGGTGTTGATTTATATGTTTGGCGAATGTTCTTTCGCCAGGTCGTATCCGTCTTGTGAAACGGAACGAGTAAGTTCGGCGACATGCGGGCAGTTCGGACTTGGCGTCGAAGTGGCCCTTCGACAAAGAGTTGATTCTTGCTGTTTCTAGGAACGCATGAATCGGGGGCAAACCGTGAGGAATGAGATCCATCTTAGATATGGATCCGGGCCCCCGTTACTACGAACAAGCGCTTGTCGAAGCTCGCTACCGATTTCGTTTTGACTCAGTCGAGAGACTGAGGCGATGGGTCCTACTAGTCTAGGACATTTCAAAGAAGGAGGTCACGGGACCCACCCCTACTTTACGGGATTCATTATAGGATTCTAATTGGTCTAACTATTGTATGTGATTTATTGTACTACAGTCCACGTTGAGCAAAAAGAAGGTCGAAGAATGAAAGAGGCGATGCCCCTCATGCCCCAGCTACGAAGGCAGCAACGAAGGACAGACCGCCCGACCAACAGATGCTCAGTACTGGACCAGCCAACGAGGCGGAAGATGAAGTGCGTATGCGTTGCCTCTCCATCTGGAGCCGGGCTCGGAACGAGAAACGAGATCAACAATGGCATCACAACCTTCATTCCCCTTGGTAGTATACTCTATCACAAGTCAGGTCTAGTTCGACGGTTACCGACGAGAACTTGTTTGATCGGCAAGGTCTAGCGGATTTTCTGTGAACTACGAAAATTTCTCCCACCCACCCACCCTGATTTATATGTTTGGCGAATGTTCTTTCGCCAGGTCGTATCCGTCTTGTGAAACGGAACGAGTAAGTTCGGCGACATGCGGGCAGTTCGGACTTGGCGTCGAAGTGGCCCTTCGACAAAGAGTTGATTCTTGCTGTTTCTAGGAACGCATGAATCGGGGGCAAACCGTGAGGAATGAGATCCATCTTAGATATGGATCCGGGCCCCCGTTACTACGAACAAGCGCTTGTCGAAGCTCGCTACCGATTTCGTTTTGACTCAGTCGAGAGACTGAGGCGATGGGTCCTACTAGTCTAGGACATTTCAAAGAAGGAGGTCACGGGACCCACCCCTACTTTACGGGATTCATTATAGGATTCTAATTGGTCTAACTATTGTATGTGATTTATTGTACTACAGTCCACGTTGAGCAAGAAGAAGGTCGAAGAATGAAAGAGGCGATGCCAAGAAAAAGATGGCGATGGAAAAACAGCAGAAGGGATGGTTCGCTTTTTTCGTTCGGCTTGGTCGAACGACATCGAAGAAAACGGAAGGAGACGAATGAGTCATGGATCGACTTGGGCGACTCAAACGGTCTTGAAATGAAGTACTATTATCTATCGATCCCTTTCGAGGGAATGTAATACTATACAACGAAACTGACAAAGGGGAGGACCTGGTGCCACCATTCTAGCTGCTAGCAGTACTGCTACAAGAAATAAGTTTAGCATATCTTATTACTTTCAAACCCTAGTAGCGCTGAATTGGGGAGTCCGTCGTGTTGGTGGTGGCCTTTGTGCTATTTTGAGCATCAATGGCAGTAGCCAGTAGTGAAAAAGTTGCATTTGTGAATGGACGTTGGATGTGATCAAGCCATATTTCGTACATCGCGGCACCTCCTCTGCCCAATTTCAGTGGATGAAACATGCCCCAGTCCGAGGACGAGCGTATGCAGTTCATCAGCATACTGTCTGTGCCCCTTGTCGTGTTATTTGGTGGCCCCCAGGATGTACACAATGGGACGTCATTAAGTTTTGGAGTATCCACAACATCATCAAGATTGGGTTCGTTTTGAGGCCTTTCGTTCGGTACCATTGACTTCTTCTTCGCCGCCTGAATTACCCACTGGACGATTGTGGGAATCGCGCATTCAAGAAAGACTTCGTTTCTCAATTGTGGTCTAGCTGCTTGCTCAAACAGTTTGGTGTACTTTAACGGCATGTAAAGGAAATCGGACTGGTGGAATCCGGGAAAAGAAAATCGATAAGAGTTCCGAGAAATAACTTCCGAGGTCAAATTTGGGCCACGACTTCTATTACTGGGGATGTCTGTCTCGTTCTCAGACAAGGCAGGACGTCTCGAGTAGTCTGAAAATAGTTCCCACCAGGTCTCGTCATATTGGGAGAGCATACGAACCTGCTGTGGAAGGCAATCATTCCAATGGTCCCACCATGGTGGGGAAAGCTTGTTTTTTAGCATGACCCATGAATTCACCCGATTGCTGGTAGGAGTTTCAAAATAGAAATCAGGTGAAATCCGAGATTCTTCCGTGCCGTTGGACCATCTCCACCGATGATGCTCGACGTAGATTGAGTATTCAATATGGTTTTGAGTAGCATTCGACTCTGGTATTCTCGGATATGGTGTGCGTATAATTGTATTGACAGGAGCCGTCTTGTCGCCCTCAAAGAACAACCTTGTGATATTCGTTAGAGCATCGTCGTGTAAATAGAGGACACCATCGATTTTGTCCATGCGAGATGCATCATCTTTGTTCTCTGTCCGATTATAGTAGTCCAGCAAAGTTTCCATGAGATTCTCGGTGGGTGAAACGTATCCCCTATCAGAGGCACCCTTGCGAACTTGGATTCCCGCTGCATTAAGTTCGTCGATTGTTTCAACTGAAAATGGCCCAGCAGCAACAATATGTTTGAAGTATTTCCACCATATCTTGGCCCACAACTTCACAAGAACAGGGCCCACGTCATAGTTAAACTGACCCATGAGAACTACGTTCGACATGGGATATCGAGAAGAAGGTGGCGCACCGTCAAGAACAAGTGAGTCGCCGGTATCTCCTGCTGCTGTTTCCATTCCACTGGAGTTGTTCTTGTTGCTGTCGGTAGCATTATTCGCATGTTGTTCCACTGGAGCAGCGTTCTTGGGCGTGGAATTTGCTAGTGAATCATGATTCGTGTTGAGACTTGGTTGTGTGGTCAGAAGTGCATCATCGTTCTTCGCCAGCACGGGTTGCCTCATAGTAGGAGTAGCACTACGCATCACTCTCTCTCCAAAGAGATATGCATAGCAAAGATAAAAG
This sequence comes from Nitzschia sp. DOCU1, assembly GCA_951394045.1. Lineage (NCBI taxonomy): Eukaryota > Bacillariophyta > Bacillariophyceae > Bacillariales > Bacillariaceae > Nitzschia > Nitzschia sp. DOCU1. The sequence goes on from OX595989.1 coordinate 2,574,286, forward strand.
AATTGGATGAACCCTGCGCCAGTGCGGGCCGGGCGGTGGATTGCGATCAGACGGTGACGGAGGAGGAGACGACGTCACGCTAGTAGATGTGCTTGCTTGTTGGCTACTAAACGACAACAAAAGCTGTACCTGTCTGCTGCAAGTGGTTATAAACCTTCTTCTTTCAATTTGTTGATTCGACGAGAGTCGGCCTGATGGCCCTTAAACAATCAACGCGGGAGGCTGACGTTTATTGCCGCTCTAGCTAGCGGCAATAAGATACACCGAGAGCCTCGTCTCTTGTGTCAAATGCATGCATCGTCTCGTGTCCACAAACGGCGCCCTTCGCCCCAAAGTTTACAGCATCGTCGGCGTCTCTATCAAAGAAAGGATGGCACAGGGAAGACGATTTCGTTGAGGTTCGGAAGATATGCGTTGATCATAAAAGAGCCATTGGTAACAAGTCATTTGTTCCCTGGTAAGAGCACCCACTAGAACGGTGTAGCAGGCCTTGACTGCTGGCACGCTATGTTGCACATAGCCAAATTGCATTTCCCCGTCTTCATGATTGTCCATCGGGATTTTCACCGCCCCGCATCTTGCAAATTAGCCACAACCAAAGTAAAAGATTTGACGGCGCAACGTTGTCTTGCGACAAAAAGACGTCTGGTAATATAATCCACACTGTCTTTCGTTGGGCTACTCAACATGTCGGCGTGCCTTTTGACCTCTTGAGCGTTGAAGAACCCACAACACAAGAAATGCGACCACGACAAAGCCCAGCATCAACATGAGGCCTTCGTGGATTGCAGGATGAAAAATATCTGTTAATGAAGACGATGATGATGATCCGGCGTTGAGGATGTGGGTTTCGTAGGCGATAACTGCGGACACGGCATGTTGCACATAGTCAACCCTTACTTCCCCGTCATCATGATATTGTACGGGAAATTTTACTGGAACCGCCCCTTGCAAATTGTTTTCCTCGGATTGTTGTTGCGCTTGCAGCAAAAAGTTAATGCTGAGTTCTATATCATGGAGCATTCGATCTCGGAGTGGTACAACTTTGTGCTCGTCTTCGTCGAGAAACATTTCATGGTCTTTGACAAAGGTATAGGCCGCCAAGAATCCCTCCATGCGGGTAGCAGTGGGGCAGGTACGGCGATCAAGGGTATGACATCCGTTGTGCTCTTCCAGCTCTTTTTCCGTGGCAGATATCAAAATGCTTTGGACTACCCGTACTGCATGATTGTATACTAGCCAATATTCGATGGAATCTGGGTCAATTTGGGGAAGTAATCGTGCGGATGCAAGCAAGGCCCAGTGGTCGGGTTCAATTTTGTCCAAAGGCATTGTCCTTCGAAGCTGTTCCAAGTATAGGAGGGTTTCCGTCGCTGCATGAAGCCACTTGACTCGATAGTTCGGGTCGGTCTCCAGCTCGGATAGGTAGACCAGCCCAAGTGCTGCTTCTCCTGGATAGTATAGCGATGTCCAAGAATCATCTTTTCCCAGTTTCGAGCCAAATCGACTAGAAAAGGATCCATCTTCCTTTTGCAAATAGACAATAAAATTACCAATTTGCCTCATATACTCCACCTGCGTCGTCCCGGGGGCTACAAGTTCAGCGTTGCACAAGGCAATGAGACCCAGCCCCGCACCTCCCAGCTTGGCCCGTAACGGCCCATTGCTGGGGTCGGCATGTGTAGTTTCCCACGGCGCCAACATGCCTGCCATATATGTTCCATCATTGGCCACGGTATCCGGAACAGGTCCAATCGCATGGCTTTTGAGATAGTGAACGCCTCGTAGAATGGCTTCTTTCACTTGATGATTAGGCCGGCGCTGATAGGATACTGCCAAGGCATAAATGGCGCCATTGTGTCGTAACAAATTGTAGCTTTTCTGAGGCCTCTTGTCAAATCCATCCAATTGCAACTCTTGTCCCAGATAAGTGATATAGGTGAATTTTCCTGGAAATTCCGGATCCTGTTCCTCGGTATGAGAGACTCGCACCAAATAAGACGTGGCATAGTCAATGAACGTATCGACTCGCTGGGCCGATAGAGGCACCGCCAATGCTGCGGGAAAAGTGACGAGGAGGATGAACAAAACCGATGCGGCGGTGCCAAGGCACAAGGAGAAAGAAAGCCTCATGCTGGATTTACAAAGGCTACGATATCCTCTTTTGTTCCACCACTCCTGAATTCAATGCTTCTCGAACGATAGTGATAATGGAAAGAGATGTTTTTGCCACCGAGACGATCGAGACAGCCTCCACTGATCATGTTCGAGCGTGACAGGCGCAGCGCGCCGGTCGGGATTATGTTCTCCCTCCGAGGAAAAAGGGGGGAATCCAGACAAAAGGCTTCGATGATTCATTCGATTCGTTCCGAAAGAAAGTTTCGCAAAAAAGCCAAGGGACGATGACGACCACGATGACAGCGATACGTCGGCATGTTCCACATCCACGCCGCAAGTCGCATAAATCAAACACCCCCAATTTGTTGATTCTGGAACTACTATTCTACACAAAAATGAGTTCTTCTTCTTCTTATTGTCAACTGGAAGTAAACAGTCTCGACGGCCGCAAGGTTATCTTTGAACAAATTTCTGCCACCGACACGTCCATTGAAGATGTCTTTGGCATGGTGCAAACCGTCGAAGAGCCGGGCAGTCAATGGAAACTCATGGCGGTGGTCAACGGACGGCTGGTACCACTGCATTGGGCAGAACGAGATCGAAAATTGTCCGACGTTGGCCTGCAAGGAAACGATGAACGATATCGAATCGAAGTGTGTCTGGCATGGGCAGAATTGAAAAAAGTTCTCACGTAAGTTGCGGGGTGGCAAGAAGGTGGCTACCGCTACGCATATATCGACTGCTACCCGAGCCAGAAAAACCACGGAGTTGTGATTGCCGAGACCTACGGAACAGGATGGCGTTTTCGACTACTGTCTGGCTGAGTTGCCTTGTTTTTTGCGTCTAACGACGCTACGTCTAAGGGGGATAGACGCAAAAGATAGACACATTCTCGCTGTGAATGGTGGTGAGAAGGTGCCAAATATGGATGCATACAGTAATGCGCCGAAGTAGTAGAGGGGTTTGTCGCGGTCTACTACTTGTTTGAAGTCGTATGGATCGACAATATGGTCGTCATGCTATGTTGCGTGCACGGGATGTTGTTTGGTTCATTTACAAAACCAGCAAAGGAACTTGGGCCCAGTTCGCCATGTGCAAACATTCCGTACACCCGTGGAGACACCGTGCCGGGGAATGCTTGAGCGGTTTGAGTTGGTTCAATGTGCTCTTCCCCATACAAATTGACTCCTCGAGTAAAGCACGGGAAAATACCTACGGACCCAGTGGCAGTGAACCCAGATGGCATTTTCTCAAGAAGAGCAGCTGTCGCTGAATCCGCATTATCCGTGAAAATAGCAACACCCGTAGGTTCCTTGCCTGTATCTGCAATCCAAAAGTAGGGAACAGATTTCAAGTCGCCGCTATCCAATAACCATGTTGCCTTTGTGATTCCTCCAAAATGAACAGGTGCCTTGCTTCTATCTTTTCCCCATGCTCCTGACTGATCCGCAATAACCATCATACTGGACGCGTTGTTTGGAAAATCCTTGGTCGTTCCACACACTACGGTTCCGTCGTTGGACGATGCAATCCCTATCGCCAAGCATCCCGTGCCACCACTCCCACCACTATATCCATATTCTTGCCCTCGTCCCTTCTCCATAAGTTCAATATTTTTCCCAAGTTCTTCATCATATCCAAGTATTCCATAGGTTTCTGATAAGAAGACTGGACACTTTAGTTCTTTCGCTGCCTTGACAAGCTCGTCATGGTCGACCCCCAAACTCAACAGGACCAGGGCATCCAGAGGAAGAAGCGACTGTAGCTTAGTTGCCAGTAACGATGTGGCTGCTGCGCCTTGGACCAGAAAGGACTTGACAATCATGTGGAGAGACTTGGCTTTCTGCGGACATGAAAAGGCAAAAGCGGTCGTTTCTGATGACTGCTGTCACGAAAAGCGCATTTTGGATTCTCCCAACTTGACGCGGGACACAATCCGTGATCCAAACGAGACAATTTAGATTACATAACGATTTTTTGGAAAGGTGACATAAAAGTCACTTTATCCAAACCAGGCTTATTTTCTTCCGTCAAACAATTAACGGCACAAATGTCTGAGTTGCACTTTGGGGCGCCAGCCGATCAGTCTTGCGACCGTCCGCTTGCTTCGCCACAAAATTCTGGTTGGCCAATGAAACCAGCGAACAACAACTCACACGCACGAAGACTCGACTACCGGTACCAGTATGGGGCGGGGATGCCGGGTGGCAGAAAAGTCCCAACAGTGAAGTGTCAAAATTCATCCGCGTAGATGTCCGTGAGTCTCTCGACGTCTTTTTTAAATGCTTCAAAGCGCTGATTCGACATTCCAAAAGTAACTGCTGTTGAGCTGTGATGATGAGTTCTCGAAAGCCTGTCTACAGACTCGCAGGAACTTTCGCTTTGCTTTCGATTCTTTGCATCGTTCCAGCACCGGCGGAGGGATTCTTGGCAAAGGCATTCTGCTCGACGACTCCACCATCACGACGAGCAAAACAAACAATTCATTATGTTTCGGCAAGGGATTTGTTGTATCAGGATCAACAAGAAGCTATGTTGCGAAGGGCCCTGGTCGAAAAGGAACTATTGGAATCCAAACGAAAACCAAAGGCGTTGGAGGCACCGAAACTCAAGCCACAACCTCCCAAATCGGGCACTGGGTTCGGTGCGAATGCGGCCGCCGCTATGAATAAATCGACGAGATTAGGAGCTGAACAAGCCAAAGTCATTCAACGAGATGGTGTTCTGCGAGTGGATAATGTATTGTCAGAAGAAACGGCGGATAAATTGCGCAAGTACCTGTTGAATCAGCAGCAAAAAGCGAACGAAGCGACCGAAAAAGATCCTTCCAAGTCACAGCTATTTTATGGAGTAGAACAGTCGAGAAAAAATCGTTGTGACATGCACTTGAGTCTTTCTCGGAGAGGAATCGAACTCAATGGTGGTGATGACTCGCCGGACACTTCCGAACATGCAGTGGCTGATGCTTTGCAAGAGATTCTTGGCGAAGAAGGCACGCTACGGGCAGTTTATGAGAATCTGGTCACCAAAGAAGGCGAATTTTATGAGTTGGCGGGAATCATTACCAATCCAGGAAGCTATCGTCAAATGATCCACCCCGACTTGCCATTTCAAAAGGAAGCTCCCCTGTATGTGGTGTTCTTGGCGTTGCAGGATGTCACCGAAGAAATGGGCCCAACGTCCTTTCTTCTCAAAACCCACACAGCCAAGGCGATTGAAATTTTCAAGGGTGGTGATCTGGACGCCAAAGATCAGCAACTTCTCAACGCAGACTGTCGCATGGCCACATTGAATAAAGGCGATGCCGTCCTCTTTGACGCCCGAGTCCTCCATTGCGGAGGTGCCAACGATCCCGACAAGGGTGATACACGCGTAATGTTCAACTTTTCCTTTCGCAATCCCAATGTGCAAGGTGACTTGGGGTACAAAGGATCAATCATGCCTGGATATGTAGGGGCAATGACCTTGGGCGATATTGGTCGAGCCCTGGCGAGGTACTCTGAAGGGGAACAAGACCCATTTTCTCAATATGGCAATGGTTTACCGTAACAACAATAATAGCTTCACTTCGGTTGCCGATGTGCAAACATTCAACATGGATACAGATTCAAGCAAGCGTACCAGGTAGATCTATACAGATGCCAAAGTGCCTGGCAGAGCAAGCAACAATCATCGCACGCTGGCGGTTGCACAGTGCGTCGTCACCCTCAGCCACGGCGCGCTGAATTCGATACGCGAAGATAAAGTATTGTCGATGTGATGCCGGCCAATAGCTACACCGTGTCGACGGACTGACATCAGGCATATCTTCAGTTCGGTGTCTTGGTATGCCGTTCTACTCTAGTAGCTACGTTAGACTGTGCTCCTTCCGGTGGGACTCTACTAGACGCAAGAGAGCCCGCTCTTGAGGCGAAGAAGCAAAGAGATTCCAAATTGTGGAATGTGCTAGAATTGTGAGCACTAATAGTTGATCCTGTCGCCAATCAATTTCACAAGGGGGGCAAGTTGTTCTTCGTATCGACGCCAAGACTGAAGACTGTCCTTGTAAATGCCCTTTCGTACTTGAGTTGTCGACAACGTGTTGACTGCCTGTTTTTTCTTGTGGAAATCCAAGATTTCATCATCCCACTCAAGCCCAGTAGCCGCGATGATTCTCTTTGCAACACCTGGCATATCCTCCACCATATCCTCGTATCGAATGGTGATGACACGACCTGGTAGCACCTGGTCCCAGTGGTCCATAAGTTCCCGATATCCTGTTACGACAACAAGCATCGCGACGGGTTAGTTTTGCTATTTGTTGAGGCTTTGGTTTTCCCAAAGGAAAGTGAGATTCTCACCATTATATAGCTCAGCTAGACTGTCAAACGAGGAAGTGTAGTCCAGCGGGCCTGCCGGAAACTCGTGCTTGTAAGCCGAGAATAAGCTGTCCATCGGCTCTCGAATGACGTGCAGAATGAGCGCCTTGGGGAACAGCATGTGGATGAATCCAACATCTATCGCGGGAGGAGTTAGTATTCTTTCTTCGCAACAGCTCTTCTTGCAAGGCTCAAAAGTACTTACTGTAATAATTTGTCAGCATCTTGTCCACGTATTTGCGAGGCGAACGCCGATCAGCGGCACGCTCTTCATTAGAAGCGACCATATTCCATCGATTCTTCATTTCGTTAACGACTCCATCGGCCAATCTCTCAATCTCCTCCTTGAGGGCATTTGGGTCGCCAAGCATACTCGTATGAACAATCTTGTTTCGAATCTCGTCCAATTGTCCATTGAACACCGAGTTTTCTCCCGTTCCAACAATTTCGGGATGAGCATCAAGAATTCGCTCCAACAAGGTGGATCCACTACGAACAAATCCAATGATAAAGATGGGCGTTTCACTCTGGCTGCCTACATCAGGCCAAAACCCAGCGTGAAAGATTTGCTTCGTTGACTTCACTTTCTGGGTCTCGAATCCCGTGCTCCATTGAGGCAAATTACTCATCTTGTAGTGGTACGCCTTGCTCAAGCTGTCCCAGGCAGCTTCGGTGTTCTTCGTCTTCGAATCATGATAATTGAAGAGAACGTGATACAGTCTGGCGAGTGCGTTTGCGATCATTTCACGGCCTTCTTGGTTCTTGATACCATCATATTGACCCTCCATCAATTGAATCAGTTGTTGCAAAGTCAAAATTATACTGTCCCAACCTCCGGGCACTGCTCCCTCTCTCGCCTGGAGGATCCTCGCCAGGCCTGTAAAGACGTCGAGATATCGACGCCTGGTATCCATTTCCACAACATTAAGAAAGTCTGCCGCGGCCTTTTCGTACTCTCCCAAAATAATCAAAGATGATCCTCGAGCAGACATGGCATCCAAGTATTTCGGTTCCAACTCAAGAGCTTCCGAGTAGGATGCAACTGCTTTCTCAAACATGTTGGCCATGAAATATACCTTTCCCAGAGCCGTATAGAGGGCACACAGGATTCCATCGATACTCCTTGCACTGTATTCCATCATGACCTCTTCGTTGATATCTGCCACGCCCGTCAGAGCTCGATTCGTTTCTTCCCCAGCTTCTGTCGCTTGCTTGCGTTTCGCCCATGCGAGATCCAGCGCATTCTGGTAAGTTCGAATAGCTTCTTCTTGCATGGAACCACCATCATGATACTGCACATCATACATACGTAGTGCATCTGCAAATCGAATGGCATTGAAGAGATCTGAAGAATTATCCTAATGAGAACAAGCGCAAGGAATTGGAAGGCAAAGGTTGAGTTGTGTCAAATGGTTCCAGACGCAGGCGCAGTGCAGCATCGACAAAGTTCTTGTACGTACTTGATAGATGCTTCGGAAATCGTTAATCAAACGAAGTAATTCCAATCGAGCAGGATCCTGGGACATGCCACGTGGGGGTGACGAAGACTTTGGCTTGTTGTCATTATTACTATTGTCAATCGTCTTTGTTTCCTTTGGAGCTTCTGATTCGACCGAGCGACTGTTGCTGGTACTCGGCGAGTCACCCGTCATGGGAGATGTATCTGTGGTGGACCAGTCCAATCTACGTCTACCAATGGCCTTGACAACCTAAATCACACGGTCAAACGACATTTCACTGAGTGTCTGCTCTTGAAAATTCATCGGGCAAGAGTCATCGACTTACCTCTTGATAACTGGTTGGCTTGTTGGCCAACATGCCCGATGCCGGAGCGTCTTTTTTCGGTGAATCATTGCGCGGAGTCGCAGTAGGAGGAGTAATGGGGCTACTAGCAATCGTGTCACTCTTATCGTCGCCCAAGTTGATCGAGATTTGTCGGTTGGCCCCCTTGATTGGATAAAACGTAGGAGCGGTATCCACAGCGAAGCGGCTCAAAATCGCAATGAACAGCATTGGAAGAATCCAGTAGATTCCGACGGCCAGTGGTATCGAATCGTCATTGTATTTGGGGGGCTTGCCCTTGGGTTCGGATGGTCTCGATGCTGCTGCGGCCGTCGTGTCCGTCATTTGCCTTGTCAGCGATCAAGTTCAAAATCACAATATCAGCGCGTCCACACAAAAAGTCAAAACTTTCAGTAGCTTCGTCTTTGCCTTTTTCGTCCCGTACGATCGTAGCACAGAACCGACTCTACTACCGACGCGATCAATACCGGTGGGTATAGGAAAGGCTCAGTTTAGATTCAAAAGGACCCAGCAACTACTTGCGGAAGGGCACAGTGGCATTGTGACGAGATGGCAGAGGATGATCGAAGATGATGGAAAAACAGGGTGCAAAAGTGTCCCTCAAAAGTGTTGTAAAGGGGGAAAGTCGGGCTGGCGCATCCAGCGGATATGTTCGACTATTACGACTATACATTCGACCCGACCGACCCATAAAAACAGCAAACACAACAATGACGGCCGACAGCGGCGGTGCGAGACAATGATGAACGGCCAAAACAGCAACTCTCGCGAACTTACTTTGTCTCTCGATATATTAGTACCTCATCAACCGAACTCCCTCCCGTGTTACACTGTGAAACGGAAGCCAGAAAGTCATGCCGAGTCTTCAGAATGCTGCTCCAGGAGCGAAAAGCTCCAAGTTCCAAGGGCTGAATCCCTTCACTCCCTTCCTCGCACAACCGGTACGTAATGGCACCGCCATGGAAACATTCCATCTTGGTAGGGATTAGTTCTCACTTTCATTACGCGTTGTAACTAGGGAGATTTGGACGGTGACGATGGTGGGACGCCCGAGGAAACTTTGTCGGAGAATCTGGACCGTCGCTTGCGCGTTTCGGCCCCATCGTCTCAAGTTGCTCCAATGATGCGACAGCAGCAGCAGCAGCAAGAACAACAATCACACGTCCTTCCCGGTCAAACGTCTACCACACCGAACGCTACAAACCTCAATAGTAGCGACACTCCAGTCCAAAAAGCTGATGAAAAGAAGGTCGATTCAGCGGAGAATGACGATGATAGTGATTTGGATGAATTTGATGACGACGATCAAGCGTTGGAAGCCTTTCGTCAAAGACGATTGGCAGAACTGCAAAGGGAGCACGCCAAAGTTAGTCAACAAACTTCCAAGGGGCATGGTGAGGTACGGACCATCACACAAGATGAATTCTTGCCGGAATGCACTGGCAGCAGCAAATTTGTAGTGGTTCACTTTTTCCATGACGATTTTGAACGATGCAAATTGATGGATCATCATTTGCGAATCATTGCTCCGCTGCATTTGTCGTGCAAATTCATTCGCATCAATGCCGAGAAGGCGCCCTTTTTTGTGGCCAAACTAGCCATTCAAACCTTACCGACGCTGATTGTATTCAAGGACGGTAAAGCTATCGATCGATTGATGGGATTTGAGGGATTGTCGGATACCAAACATCCCGATGAGTTTCCAACGAGTCGATTAGGGCGATGGCTAGAAAAGACGGGTGCCATTGAATATGAAGGCCCCGATAGCGATGACGAGGAAGCTAACGGTAGTCGGAATCGAGCCGGTATGCTCGCTAGCAGATATCAAGTGTACGATGAGGACATCTAAGATTAGCAGGAATATCGTTGCTACTCTAGTGCTCTAGAAAATACCTTAGCTGTCTGTCTCTCAAATTGTCACTTCTCGACGTCCGTGATCATCAGTGGTGCCTTTCATTTGCCAATATGGATCAAAGAACCCCTGAACGCCAATCCGAAAGTCCAAACTGACTCGAGTATTGTTGGTGGAGTTGGCATTGACGTAATGCCGACATGACGATCCATGGAACGAAATAGCTTGGCCGATCTTGGCAGGGATGGGATGGTAATCGTCTGACCGAAAGGTGGTTTCGCTCCACAAATCGACGCCAGTCAAGACTCGATCCGTAAGGGGGACCCAAAAGTTGAGTTCTCCATTCTGGTGACCATATTCTGCATCATTGTGAGGTTTTACTTTTGCCCACCCAGGCCCTGGCTGCAATCGCATGGTCGGTGGATATTGATAGTAAAAAGTCAAAGGTTCGTCCGTCGGAATGGCGCCCGTATCCTCCAGTCTCTTTTTCAAATACGGCAATGCGACTTGGTCGACAAATCTCACAAATTCTTTCAAAAACTCTTCGTTGGAAGCGACAGCATCGGACAGATATTTTTGCGCATTTTCGCAGCATCCTCCATTGACCGATCGCCAAATGGAGGGTATCGGCACTCGAAAATCCTCAAGCCGCGGTTGCTCCCTTCCTTCTATTTCTTCAAAAGTCCCCACAATCGATTCATCGCAACTTTGGAGCAAGGAAATAACGGCAGGACGCAAATCATATTGCGCCAAATCGTAGTCGAAAATATCTTCGGACAACAATGGGTCTGGCAGCCACGTCGTTTGGGTTTCCATGCCAGTGCGATCTTTGGGTTTAGGGTCATGATTTCGTCGTTTCACATCATACTTGACTCGGTGGGCCGACGAACGTAGCGTTGGAATACCACTTTTGTACAAGAGGCCATCCTTATCTCCCCCGTATTCGCGGCTATTTGCAATAAATTTCTTGTCATTCGTTGCTGTCGTGGGAGTATCACTGGGCTCGGCAGCAATTTTGGAGGATTCCATCACCATGTTTATTCTTCCAATAGCAAGTGACCTTACTCTGCCTCGAAAAACCTCACCAAACGATGTTAGCAACACCAGGGTTGTAGGGAACGCGATGAGCATTTACGCTCCATCCAATCTTGAATCCAGCTGGAATGCCGCAATGCCAAAGTCGCCATGGTCGGCTGCTGTCGGATCGATGGCTGGTGTGGCGGGTTGGGAATGAAAGGAGTGGCCATTATCCATCATGCGGGACACGAAGGGCGAACTGGCGAACAAGCCCGAGCCCAAGGGACTTTTGCAAGAACGTGCCAAGGAAAAGAGAGGTGGAAAATCCGGCGTTGGGCAAGGATGGTGCCGGAAGCAAAATAAGATCAGCCTTGGTTCCAGCATTTGCTCGCGAGTACATTAAGTAAATATATTTAAGGAACATGGAAGACAACTCGGATTCTCGTCAAAGGGATTGAAATTTGGTTGACTCGAACCGTAAGGGTACGTAAGCGCGCGAGACCATGGATGCGATCTCTCTTTATTAATGGGAATCTCGCTTGGTTTTTTCACCATCAACCTCTCATTATTCCAATCACGACCTCCCTTGAACAACCATGACCCTCGGCAAACGCGACTTTCTTCGCCTATCCTTCTTGTTTACTTTCTCAACAACACTAGCCTGTCAGAATGGGTGTGCTACAAACGCAGCGTTTATCGCAGCCTCCGCTACCACGCATTGCCGCCGCACATCATTTCTTCCGGAAGGAATGCAAAGGAGTACAGCATTCAATGGGCAATGGCAGCAACGCCCGCAACAATCTTCAACAACTGTGACACAACTTTTCATGCAAGCTTCCAATCATACTGGGGTTATTGGAAGTGGGCTCGGTCATCATAATCATCGGGAATCCTCTACTGAGTTATCGGCGTCCTTTGCCGATATGGCCGCCTCCATGGGTTACAAAGTCTACTGTGACCTTGATGGGGTATTGGTTGATTTCGAAAAAGGAGTCCGCCAACTTTTAAAAGCTCCTTCATCGAAGCTTGTAAAGGGTACCATGTGGAAACACATTGCCCGTGCCAACGCTTTCTATGAACATTTGGACTGGACCAACGATGGCAAACGCTTGTGGGACGGCATACGCCATTTGCAGCCCGACATTTTGACCGGTGTACCCTATCCCAAATCATCTCGAGTCGAAAAGGTTAATTGGTGCAAACGAGAATTGGGTCTTCCCAAAGTCAACCATGTCGACATGGCAGCTGGATGTCGCTTTCATGAAAGCGTGAATGGCAACTTTCCCAAACAGGATGCCACCAACATTATTACATGCTGGTCAAACAATAAGCACATGGAATGTGGTCATGGATCGTAAGTTTATCTTTTGTGTTGTCGTAGATGGCGAGTATTCACGAGCGACAGCATCTCACTTTTTGCCTTTGTCTTGGTTCCTTTCAACAGCGTCCTGATTGATGATCGGGAGTGCATGCGAGATCCTTGGGAAAATGCTGGAGGAATTTTTATCCACCATATCGACGCCGAAACGACGCTCCAAGAACTTCGTGAACGAGGCATCCTATGATCATATTGTACATAATATGTAGCCGTCACGGCTAACGACTTTCCTTTGTTACAAATACAATTTTGAAATCATCAATTTAAGTAGAAATTTATACTTCACTTTTCTTGCCATTCCCTTTCATTGCAACTACTTGTACTACTGTAGAGAAGCAGTAACCCAACGCCAAATCTACTTGGCAGAAAAATGATTAGAAGCTCCGGCAGTCAAGGCAGTCATAGGATTGAAGCAGTCGAGTCCCTCTCTCCAGGCGCGCCGGCGGGGTAGGGAGGATGACCCGCAGATCGATCGAAATATGTTGGACTCGATGAAGTCAAACTTTGAGCTGACCTGCCTCGCTTTGGCGAACACTCGTTGGCCAATCAAATTCCTCCAATCTGATTGAAGTGGGAGATAGAAATTCTCAGAAAGCTTGCTCTCACGTAAAACACCATTTCAACTTCTCACCCGCAGCAGCATTTTTGTTTGAAGTCACTTGGTTGAACTACTCTGCCCGTCTCCTTCTGTGGATTGCACAACAACAATCCTGTTGAAGCTCAAAGGAGATACCACGGCGTTGGCGGAATCAAGCAGAAGTTAACCGCAATCGGCGGTCTCTCTCCGGAATAAATTTTCTCACTGGTTCTCCCGTGATTTCTACATTCACCATGCACGAACGTCGACGACACCCCAAGGAGGATTTTTCTCCACGGCCTACCCAGGTTGCCGCATGGCCGACCAGCGCTGCTTCCACGAAGAAACTACCTCGTCGCTTTGTGCGTCGAAAAGGATCCAGCTTTGGATTTCTTCCCTCATTGGAACTGGGGTTGTGGTCTTCCCGCGCCCTGTTGCTCATAGTAGCAGGCATGTATTCCACCAATTTTGCCAGTGTCAAGTACCTCGAGACCATGTGTGTGTAGCCGCCCTGTCAACATGACCCCGCGGAGATTGCCTTTTGCCGCTTTCTCGTCTCGGCCATGGTGTGCTTGCCGATTTTGTACATGAATCGAAAGCAGTTGCCGTTGATCAAAGCCGGTCTTGAGGTCGGCTGCTCTTTGAGTATCAATTACATTTGCCAGGCACAGGCCCTCGAGCTTATTCCAGCCGGAAAAATGCTGTTTCATCGGGACGCTGGCAGTCGCAGTGGTTCCAATTTTCAATGGTATCTTTTTGGGCAAACCCATCAAGCCAATGAATTTAGTGAGTGCGTTCATTGCTCTCTTGGGAGTGGCAATTTTAGAAAATATCATCTCGACGGGGATTGGCAGCAGTGTTGAAGCAACGGACAACGCCGCTGGAACAAGTTCTTCGTTCTTTGGTGGCTTGGGCAAAGGAGATTTGCTGGCCATTGGACAGCCTATTGGCTTTGGATATTCTGTCATGAGAATCGATTATTATCTGGAAAAGTATTCTCACCTACCCAATCGCGTCTTGACCATTACGGCCGCGCAATGCGTGTCGGTCTGTGTGATCACATTTTTGTGGGTTCTCTATGACAATGGAGGTTCCGTGCCGGACTTGAGTTATATGATCGAACCTCACCATTTGCTGGCATTGGGCTGGACTGGAATTGTGACGAGCGTCGGGGCGATTACCCTTCAGGGAATTGCATTGCAAAAGGCTGGAGCAACCGATGCAGCGCTTATTTTCTGTACAGAACCCATCATGGCATCACTTTTTGCGGGATGGCTCCTGAATGAAACGCCGGCGGCGTCCACCTACGTTGGCGGAGCTGTCATTGTAACAGCGTGCGTTCTTGGAAGCCTGGGGGATGTTGACGGTGGTGGTGGCCCGGTGAAGAAAAAGAAACTTCAAACCAAGTCGAGTAATGTTGTCACGTCAGAAGATGAAGATTCGCCCTTCTTGTCGACTAGTCTACTTCCCATGCTGAATTATCGAAGCAAAACTGTGTTAAAATCCGACACGAGCCTTCCGAGCTTGACAGATGTCCAAGATTTCCCGACTCGGACGGCCAGCAGAGATCTCCACGCGCTCATTTGAAACGATATAGACAAACCTGTAAAATATAGGCAGACATTGTACGTATGTACTGGGTGTGGTGCATTACTAGTATCCGAGACGAGCTCTTTACAACGATCATCGCCGTTGCCGTTTTGTTTTGGATTTTTCTCGCAAATTTCCTACCGGACGCGAATCGGATCGTTTCTTGACAATCTCTTCATATCTTTGCAACAATTCCTCGTCGGACACTTTGGGCTGCTTTGATCTCGGGCTATCATGTTCCAGTGATGCCTTGGATTCTTTCCAAGCTTCTTCCATGGCGGCATTGAATCCTCCAAACGACCGCCGCCCAATCAATGCTGCCTTCATGCCGTACATGTCAATGGGTGTGGCTTCTTGATAAGATACAGTGAGAGCAACAGGAGTATCAATTTCCATGTGATCATTACCGTCGTTGTGATCGAGGGGTCGCGTCGTGGGCGTTGTCGTCGTGGTAGTAGGAAGGGGTGGCAAGGGCGTGGTGGAGACGGCAGCACCAGCAGCAGGCGTGCTGCGAACGGGTACACTGTTACTTTCATGATCTATGGATAGTCGTTCTTTTCGTTGCTGTTCTTGTTGTTGTTGTGTTTCTTGTTTTCGTTTCATAAATCGCATATTCATGGTAGCCCCCGAAAGCTTTTTGGTAGGCGTCAATGATGCGGTGGGAGTACCCGCCATTTGAAGAGAAGAGGCGGATTTGTTGGAGGATTTTTTAGATGATGATGCCGACGACTGTTTCGTGCCGGAAGATGGCGGGGAAGTTCCAGGTTTCCACATGATTTGATCAACGACGCGCAAGACGACACGGCAAATGGAAAATGATTCTTCTTTTTGTTGCAGGTATTTGCAAGTCGTTGGCTTTTTTCTGGCTTCTTCCACCGAGAACAAAACTGATTACGTTTAGCTCACAATCGATACTGGTTCGATGGATGTAAGAGGTAGCAGTGACGTTTGCGATTGCCGACCACTGTAGGAATCTAGTCGAGAGTATGAGGAGGATATGCTCATGGTCGCAAATCTTCTTTGTTCGATTTTTTGTTGGTTTAAGGCCCCCCAAATGTACGTCCGTCTTCCGGTCATGCTCAGTCGGGTCCCGAATCAACGGAGATGACTTATCCGACCATAGGTGTCAGCCACGCCGAATTTTCTGCGCGCGCTACGGCCAGCTGGCTCGCGACTAGATATTTCGCCTCTTTCTCTTCTTCGCGTTAGGAGCGCTCTTCTTGGCACTCGTAAAGAAGTGTCACAATTTTGGTTG
The DNA here is from genome assembly GCA_951394045.1 of Nitzschia sp. DOCU1. Taxonomy (NCBI): domain Eukaryota; phylum Bacillariophyta; class Bacillariophyceae; order Bacillariales; family Bacillariaceae; genus Nitzschia; species Nitzschia sp. DOCU1. The sequence goes on from OX595989.1 coordinate 2,590,234, forward strand.
CTCCCAGTCCTGTTGAGAAATAACATCTCTTTTCCCTTCCAAACCATGATCTTTCGAAACGCTTGTCTTTCCTTCTTGTTTTTGACAAGTGGAGTCTCTGCTGCAGGAGGTTTGCGCAATCTTGGTGAGGATTGCCCTCACAAGAAATTGTTTCAAACCTGGTCTCAAACGCATGGCAAAGAGTACGAGTCGGAAGAAGGCATGATGGACCGCATGAAGGTCTGGTTGGAAAATCATGGTACGTCAATAAACACACTTATATATATTATTGAATGGAATTGTGTGGAAACAGCGAGGCTTGGGAGAAGGAGAGAGACATCATGGTGGTCATTTTCACAACCGAATTTTGCTGCGGTGAGGATCCCGGGTGACGGGTGAAACACGAGTCATATCCGTTAGGGTACTGAAGTTACGCAACTTTCTACGTAGCCCAAAAGAATTTTGGCCACGACGCACGTCATGTTGTTCTTTTTGGCAAATCTTCTCTCGACGACAGCATCATCATCCTCTGACCTCGCCCGCCCCTTGTTTTCTGCTTGTCTTTTTGTTGAACAGAACGCATTGAAGCTCACAACAATCAAGAGCCCAAGCCTGCTTACTTGTTGGGCCACAATGAGTTCTCTGACATGACCCAGGACGAGTTTGCTCGTCGATTCAATTTGGGCGCGTACAGCAACGCCGAATTTGCCAAATTGGCAGCCCAAGATCGATTGAGCCTCAATGTCAAGACCATGGATACTACTACTGCCCGTAAACTCTTGGAAGATCGTCCGGACGAAGTCAACTGGATTGCCATGGGTGGAGTGACGCCAGTTAAAAATCAGGGCGCGTGTGGATCCTGTTGGGCCTTTTCGACGACGGGTGCGTTGGAAGGTGCCCTCTTTATTAATACAGGAGAATTGGTGGCCTTGTCGGAACAAAATTTGTTGGATTGTGATCATAAGGATCTGGGGTGCAATGGTGGACTGTAAGTTTGTTTTCGTTGTGCGGGGTAATGGAAAAGCAGCAGCAAGTGATGATTTCTGACGGCGTACCTGCCAAATTATTATTTTTGTAGTATGGACAATGCCTTCAAGTTTGACGAAAAGTCGGGTGGTTTGTGTTCCGAGGAGGATTATCCTTACCAGGCGAAGCAAGGAACCACTTGCAACCCCGACAATTGCGTGGATGTTCCCGGTTCCCAGGTCTCTACTTTTTACGACGTGCCTCCCAGTGATCCAGAAGCTCTCATGGCGGCGATTTCCATGCAACCCATCTCGGTCGCCATTCAGGCCGATCAGTTTGCCTTTCAGTTCTACAAGACGGGTGTTTTGACCGATGATAGCTGTGGAAGCAGGGGTCAGATTGATCACGGTGTATTGGCGGCCGGATATGGAACGGATGCCGAAACGGGCGAGCCCTACTGGCTGGTCAAGAACAGCTGGGGTGAGACTTGGGGAGAAAATGGCTACATTCGCATGTCTCGCAACAGTCAGAATGAATGGGGCATGTGCGCCATTCTCAAGATGGCTTCGTATCCCGAGGTGCAGTAAAACAGCATATATTGGATGATTAAGATATCCTTAAACCGCGGCACCTCCAGTGTGCGTCTGACCAAGTTATACGAACGCTACTTTTTGATTGTTATTGCAATGTTCATTTATTATTGCGTGGTTCCTTCTTTCATTGGCTAGAGTGGTCCCTGTCGGTGCGTGTTTTCAATCCACGATCGTGAAGCCCAACTTGTAATCGTTGCGACACATCATCCACGTTCCATTCCCCTCGCAACAAAACGTACACGTCGAACGCTGCAAAAATAGCATCGGTGACATTTCTTTGATGCCATTCTTGTCAATCCATCTCTGTCAAAAGTTGCACAATCAAACTTGGCGATTGAGGAAACTATTGATTAAAGCTCAAATATAAACTACTGGTACTCATGAGATTCTCGGGTGACTTTCGGGGCTCCTCGTTCCATGGATTGGAAGCGGAGTCGCTATCCGCATTGCTCGAGGCATTAGATCCCACGGCGACAGCATCCAAGGATGACATGAGGTGCTGGATGCGCATTATGAAAGGAAATAGTCAGGCAGAACGGTGGGTAGAAGTCTTTCTCGACATTCCAGATTACTTTGCCAGCCTTTGCCGTTTTGTTTCAAATCCAGAAGAAATTCAAGTAATCTTTCGCGGTCATGAGCAGTCTTTGGATCCCTTGTTGAAAGGTTTGGACGTGACGGCGACGACATTGGAAGACAGTTTCACTGTGAATGATTCCTTTTCGGTGCCCAATAAAAACAACAATGTGACCATCTTGTCCGAAGATGCAGCAGCAACGTCGTTGCTGGTGGAAGATCTAGACATTTCACAGGCCACAAACTTTTGGGATCCCATTACCAATCGCAAAATCGAACAACTCGGCGATCCCTTCTTGATAGTCTTTTACTCCAAGAAATTCCAAAGCGAAGACTCAAAGACTTTGTGTGTGAGCAAGTCCGCATTGGAGTCGTATGTGGCGTGTGCATTGAATGATGGGCATGATATCATTCGACTCAAGATTGCTCATAATGTGTCATGTAGAGATGGCAAGAAGCGATCCTTTTCTCTAACGCCCATTGTGTGGGTCCAGTCGCTGTTGCCGAATTCACGTACTCTCAGTCAACTTTTTCGTAAAGCTGCCGAGACGACATTGCAAAGAAACTTTCAGCTCACCAACTTGAGCGAAGATGAAGATCTCTGGGATCGAGTCTGCTTTTGGCTATCGGATATGCTCTCCTTCCATGACCGAGCCCTAAAGCGCATGTCCTATCACGGCGAGTCACCCTCAGAAGATGCGTTGGATACACCGCCATTCATGTCAGGCTTTTACTTTACACCTTCAGAGGCTCGTAATCTTGGAAAGATTGTCATGTCCAATGGAACGTACTTGCAAGATCTTCTCCAAAATTTTGCCGATCTTCATGACGATAGCGACGCCCAGCATGATTTTGGAGTGCAATTGTGTCAATCGTTTCAGTTGGATGATGAATTCCCCATGGACACCGTATTCAAGCAGCAAAAGGCCAAATGGATAAGGGAACGTCAACAGGATCTGCTAGGATATGGGTATGGTCCATCCTTTTTTGACTGATGTGGCGATGGTAGATTCACGGCCGTTTTGTTGCCATGGCGTTTTTTCTTGCCAACTTCCTCGTGCCAAATGGTTGCCCGACGCTTTGGCATTTTCACTCGATGATCAAGCTATGGATTTTTATTGCCTTTGGTGTAAACAGTATTTGCGATACAGTAGAGGGAAGTGTTCCTTTATTCCTTGTTTTCCTCCTAGGGGAATTTCATAGAGAACTCCAAAACGCCACATGAATGAATCATCCCATAGCTGACGGCACAAGCCAATCGCCCTGCACAGCTGCAGCAGGTTGATTGAGTCTCAACATGATAGAAAAGCAAAACTCCTAGATGGGCTCACGAATAGTTTTGAGACCGCTTTTTCATTTAGGAAGAGGCCGCTCGGCGACGCTTCTTCGAAGTGGCAATCTTTGCATTTCCGCCTACAAAAGCTAGTATTTGTAGAGCAAGCGGCTTCATTTCTCGCTGTAGCAGATATCCAATGACGCTCAACACGAACCAAGGTTTCGGTCTGATCTTTGCGACTTTTCTATCGCTGTTTGAGAATGGAACCAGTGGCGTTTCTGTTGATCCGAAATATCGATTTACACAGAGATGGACGGACAGTCTAAGTCTATGACGAATCCAGCTGGCTGTCATTTCTTCCAGAAATGCAGTTCGTGCATCGTGGGGATATAGCTTTGCAATGTCCAGGGGCGTCATCGAGTCCCTTGTCAGGAGAGCTTCTGGATAGGCTCGAACCAAGGCGTCAAGAATTTCCATTTTGGCATGAGCACACCACGTAGCCATTTGAAGAGGAGTGAAATAGGGTTGTGTCGCTGACAGCATTATTCGTCGCTCGGATGGAAATTCCTTGGAAAATTCCAACATAGATAAAGTCAGTGCCTCCTCATCGCTATTGCCATGAAACTGGACAAAATAATGAACAGGGTAATCCCCAGCCTCGCCCGCTTCAAATACTTCCTTGTAAAGCTGTTGTTCATTTTTTGCCGCATTGTCATTTTTGCCATCTTTCAACAACTTTTTGAAGCGCATCCGCGCCAAACCAAACTGCTTTTCTTGACAAAACGAGAGGATGGTTCGGTTTGGATCCAAGGCTTCACTCCAGTCGGAATCCAGATTCGACTCTTGGCTACCCGACAGCAACTCTTCTTCCTCAGCAGAACTCATACTATGTTGCAGGTGGACAAGATGCAATCGTCTGTGTGTGGCGACGAGTGAACATTTGGAGATGCGATGAGCTATGTAAAGCTGTTCGAATCAGCACCGTGACAACAACAATATGATCTTCGATGCGTGAACGTGACAAAAAAGTCGCATTCCGGGCGGCCTACAAATTAGGGTCTCAACGGCCGGAAACCGGCCAGAACTCTCCCTCCGACGTGAAAACGCCTGTAAAACCGTCAACGCTAAGAACGATAACGACGGGCGGCCGCCGCGCGGAGGAGAGGAGAGGTCGGCGGCTTCTCGCTGATGTTTCTTTCATCGTCAAGTCGTGTCGCGTTACACCTTGTTGCCTTTGCAAACGACACCGTTGTCATCACCCGAGTCCCACATTCTCTCATAAACAAATTTGCTCGACAGTTCAGCCATGGCCGCCATTACAGATTATAAACTACTCAGCACCGAAGAAGAGGGCGTTGAAAAGACAGCATCATGTGGGGAGGATGACTGGAAGACTTATCCTGCCCTTCGAAGAAATCTGCCACTGCAAGACGCGGGCCCACCGGAAGGAATGGTGTTTATCCGAACTGGAGGAAATGCACTACAGGCCGTGAACCGAGATGTGATTGAAAATCGCAACATGATCAGTGTGATCGTCCCCGAAGGAAAAGAGCCGGGAGACGAAATTCTAGTGGTCTGTCCGTTCATAAAAGACCGGCTGATATCCGTGGTGATCCCAAAGAACGCAACCGCTGGCTCTGCCTTTTTGGTACAAGCACCCCCGACTTCTCCCGAAATTGTCACTGGGGTTCCTGTGGAACCATCATTACGTTTTGGAGAGGATGTTGAAACGCCGGTCGTCAATGGATTGGACATTTTTGCGCAAGACGAACTCGCACTGCGAGAAGAAGAAACGAATGGATCCGAAGAACGGTACACCAATCAACAACCAACGATTGTGAAGGATCCAGATGAGGAAGAATATGAGATGGTGGGACGTGATAGACTTGTTTAGTCGGCTCTGTCAGAGTTGATTGAGGCGAAATGATCATGATTCGAAGTGATGCCTGTTTCTCGGCGTCAACTTTGTAGTACGATTATGGGCAAACGAGCCGTCGCTTGTATATTGTGAAATGCGACTTTCTACCAAAGTATGTTTGAATTTTCTATCCCTCTCAAACCAAAACTTAGTCTCTAAAAGTTTCATCATCTAGGAAAATACCCAACGCCAAAGATATTTTAGTGCAACCTTCGTCGAGAATAAATCAAAGACGAGTAGTCGTGGCACACCCATGGCACTGAATGGCAATGTAGAACTCCATACAACATTTGAGTAAAAATGCATCTCTTGTCTTTCTTGAATGCTCGATCCTTGCAAACTAAGAAATGTGGATGAGGTTCCGCCCAAGCGATCCAAACTGGCAGCATCGAGGGGTTTGCCCAAGGACGTCGAAATTCAACGATTGTTTCGACGAAAGTCTTATGGCTCTGAGTTCTTACGAGTAAATGATTAATTCACTTTTGCAGCGTCAGTTTTTGGTGCGGTCGTATCAAGAGAAGAGGGCACCAAACTATATCTATCAACTTCGTTGGAATAGAGTTCCCACACGATGCTCATGTGATCGCGGAGGTCGAAGTAATCGAATATTGATACGATTAGATCATCCGTGACTGGTGATGCATGTCGCTGACGTGGCTTCAAAATCTGCCTCCAACACACACTCTCTTCGTCATCGTCATCATCAGATGTTGTGTCGACGACGACAAGAAGATCTCACAAGAACTATTCGAAGGGCGTTGAAATAACAGTCCTTTACTCCTTTCGATACCAAAATTCATTGCATCGGACGGACCTCTCTTGATTGAAGCCTTTATAAGAATGAAATCGACGAGGAATAGGGTACTGATGATATATGTAGCGCTTGTGGTGCTGCTTCAAGCTTGCTTTCGAACAAGAGCCTTCCTGCCGACCAAAGTTCTTCAACATCGACTGACGCATACACGGCATGCCGCAGCCGATTCAGGCGAAGAATCATTGTCATCCAGGTCTTTGCCCAGTGAGGGGATCGCGTTCAGCCCTGGGGAAGCAATCCAAAGACTAGGGATCGGTTCTGCACCGACTGTTTGGACGGAATTCGGGCGGATAGCACAGGAATTTGAGCCAGTGAACCTCGGTCAAGGATTTCCAGACTGGCTTCCGCCCAAATTTGCAGTCGATAGTCTGGTGGAGGCAGTTCTGGATTCGGCACAATCACCCCACCAGTATACGCGCCCAGCAGGGCATCCGAACCTTGTCCAGCAGCTAGCTCGCCGCTATTCGATTCACATGAAACAAGAAATCAAACCGATGGAAGAGGTTGCCGTGACAGTTGGCGCGAGTCAAGCATTGTATTTGAGTCTCCAGACGTTGATCAGCCCGGGTAAGTTTCTTCGTGGTAGATGCAGATTATGGTTGCCCTTGAATATTAGACTCATCGTCGGGTGTTTCTGAAGGCGACGAGGTAATTCTATTCGAACCTTTCTTTGATCTTTATGTTAATCAGGTGAAGCTTGCCGGCGGAAAACCAGTGTATGTTCCGTTACGATTCGAGCCGTATGATACCGACTCGGAGAATGGAGTGAGTGGTGGCGACTGGAAGTTAGACCGGGAGGCGCTGTTCAAAGTTGTGTCACCGCGGACCAAAGCGATAATTATGAATTCTCCACACAATCCTACGGGAAAGATATTTACGAGGAGCGAAATGGAGACGATTGCAGAGTCCTTGGACCTGGCGGGTCCAGATTGCGTGGTACTGTCTGACGAGGTCTACAAGTACATTGTACATGCCCCGCCCAAAGATGAGATTGCTGGAGAATCCCCGCTGTGTCGTGGTCATACTCATTTTGCTTCGCTTCCGGGTATGTGGGATAGAACCATTACTATATCGTCTGCGGGAAAGACTTTTTCAGCAACGGGGTGGCAAGTGGGGTGGTGTATCGGTCCGAAGAGACTGATTGCCCCGATTCATCAATTGCTTCCCTACGTGCAATTCTGCGCTTCGACCGTGATTCAGGAAGCGCTAGCGCGTTCATTGTCGCGGGCGGACAAACCATACGAAGGCCATGCGTCCTACTACGAGTATCTGAAAGCCAAGTACACGAGAAAGCGAGATTTACTTGCGGACGCATTGAAGGAAGCTGGTTTCGCGGTTCCCGACTACGACAAAACTCCTGGTGGTGGTTTCTTTATATTTGCTCGGGTAGGGAAAGAGATCGCCGAGAAGATTCCCAAAAAGTATTTAATGGCGGCAAACCCAGCAGCCCCTGGTGGCGTGGCTCGACAGGATTGGGCGTTATGTCAGTGGATGGCAGAAGAGATTGGCCTGTTGTGCATTCCGTCATCCCCATTCTTTTCGCTCCCAAGGGCCGAAGAAGGTGCCTCGGACCATTTCATCCGCATCGCGTTTTGTAAAAACGACGAAACTATCGAAGCTGCAGCAGAGGCTCTTCGAAAAATGAAAGCTATCGGAGGAAGCCAAGCATCCGAAAATGCATCGGTTACAGTGGCAGGCGATGATGCATAGATCTGCTGTTAGTCAGCAAAGCATCCCATGCCCCCCATATTCACTATAGACTGTACATAATCAAAACCGATCATGTCATCGAAATGAAACCGTCCTCAACACCATCGTCGCTATCCGAAGCATCGGCGTCACGTGCGTGAGAGTCGTCAGCGGTGGTTGCTTCCTTTTGTGTCGGGGTTTCACGCGGAGCTCCAATGGTCACCTCAACAATATCCGTCTTGCCGCATCTACGTTCCTCTGCTCGTCGTAGCGCTTCAAAGGCTGCCGCTCCAACAGCACGATTGGATGTGATGGGGTCGAACTGGAGCAAGACATGCATCAAATTGCTCAAGTCTCCCGGCATTCTCAGCGCCATCGCACCAACGTCGGAATCTTCAAAAGTTCGATCCCCTGAACTAAAGACAACTAGTGGTTTACTTCCGAGTGCAGCAGTCTGCAACTCTCGGGACGCTTGGACCAACCCTTTGCGAAGCTTGTGATGGAGTATGGCGGGGGCGAAGTGGAGTTCGAAAGCCGCTTTTCGGTCCGTCGCTGCTTTGACGTCGGAGGCTCGAATTTTGAAAGGAAGCTTCATACCTCGCCCGCTACTATAGTCCAGTGTGATAATATCCACCATGGTCGCCGACGTGCACACCGACTGAAAGGTAGCTTCGTTGCGAGGTGCCACCGAGATCAAGTCGTACTCGTTTAGCAAATTAGCATGCGGTCCATTGGCGAGGAAGCAACCAACATCGGATATGTTTTCCAGCACGGCATGAAGTCGTCGAAAAACTTTGATGGGGGATTCTTGTGTACTTGGTCCTGGTACACTTTCAGATGTTTTTCTCTTCTTGGCGGCCGGTTCCAATGTCCCATCTAAGGGTTTGGATTCCCAGAGGCTTGACGGAATCGCCTGGGACGCCTGATCTTCGGCTGGTCGTGGCCTTCCATAAATTGTGTGTGTAAGTACCATATGCGTGAATCCCGTCGAGGAAAGTCGCATCATCAGGTCTCGAACTTGAAGACGGCGCTCCAGCTCTGTGGATTCCTTTGGTAGGGCGACCATCAAATCACAAGCCACTCCACTTTTAGCGGACGGACTGCCATTTTCTCGGGCTGTCCGCTCCCCACGGCTTCCTCTTGGCTTCTTCGGGCGTCGCGTTTTTGCCATTCCTGTTAGATACTCTGTCTCGAATCAAGTTCCATTCCATATGATGGATTGTCAAGGGCGTTCAATTCGTTTTGTGTTTTCCAACACCCATTGAAACGAAAACGTCTGGTCAAAAAAATGGCGGGAAATGGCGTCTTGCCGGTGCTCGTTTTCATGTGGAGGGTGTGGGCTGGTGCATGCGCGCTAGTGGAAGGCATGCGCGCGCTCGGTACAACTTCAGCATTGGAATTTATGCAAACTCTCGCTAGAAATTCATACAGCGCCTCTAGAGCCATCACTCTTTGTTGTCGTTGATCCATCGTCACAAATTTCTCTTCAAACCCACAAAACTTGTGTTCCACTCCTGTTCTATCGATAGAGTTATCTCTTGTTCCACAAAGGGCTCTGTCACACCAGCTTGCTGCTAAGGGAGCACGCAGTCATCAGATCGATACATTTCTTTTGAAAAGACACTCATTCTGCTCGTTCCCACCAGTACAATGTCCGCGGATACAATCAATGGCAGCACCCCCCGTCGAGTTCTTCAGGTTCTTGATGTTAATCAACAGACGCCGAGCAACGCCATGCCCAAGAAAACTCCGAAGCAGCGCAAAAGTCTTTCTTCGTCGCGAACCTCCATATCTAGCTTGAGCAAGGCTGCCCGATCGAATCCAATGACACCCAAGGAGAAATTTGATGAAGTACACGATCTCCGAGTAGCAGAAGGCCTTACCGACGAACTTGCTGACATGGGTGTCAAAGAATGGTCCGTGGATGACTTCGAATTCGTAAGCAAGATGGGCTCTGGAGCCTCGGCGACGGTCTATCGAGCCAAGGAGATAATTTCAGGTTACCATGTAGCCCTCAAAGTTCAGGAATATGACGAGGGCGAAGTTTCGTCAATGGCGGACGTCGAGTTGGATATCCATTGCGATTTGGATCATCCGAATATCGTTCGGATGATTGACTACTTCTTCGACGATATTCCTTTTGATGAGGATGATGTTCTGGAGTCTGATGACAACGAAGGAATGGCCGACAAACGCTACTTTTACATGATTCTCGAACTCTGCGACAAGGGATCACTCTTCGATGTCGTTGACTCGAGCGAAGGGGGGTGGCTCGACGAATGTGACGCTGTTGGTTACTTCCGCGGATGCCTAGAGGCAGTGAAGTATCTGCACGAAAAGGGCCTGATTCATTCGGACGTAAAGACGGCCAATTTTCTGGTAGACCAAAATGATAAGGTCAAACTAGCCGACTTTGGACTGACGGTTCGATCTAATGAGTTGGAAGAAGTACTTGGTGGAAGCCCGGTGTTTATGGCTCCTGAACACTTGCATGCCTGGCGTGCTGGGGGAAATGACTTTGACTACCGTGTTGATATCTACGGTCTAGGCGTGACCTTGTTTCAAATGCTTGTCGGAGACTTCCCATTCTATATTATTGAGAATGACGACGACCACCATGCTGCTGATTCTTTGGAAGCAGCATTTGGCAAACTGACGGTTGGTGAGGGCCTAGACGGGTTTGACCCATACCGATTGGACTTGCGGAGCTTGAATGACTTTTCCTCCGAGGACGGATTCACATTACCACCCATTACGTTTCCGGATTTCATGTCGGCCGAGGCTCGTGACTTGATTAGTCGACTCATGGAATGTGACCGAGAGAAACGAATATCGCTTTCGGAAGCTCTGGATCACGCATGGTTCACCTATCATAGTTGAACATGTCGTGAGATGAGTATCGTATCAAGGGGAATTCATTAAGATGCATTGCTACAGGAGGTTTCTGCTTGTTGGGGTGCAAGGTAGACCTTCCTGGAGTACGGAAAAATCGTCAATGTCTTTAATCATACTGTCAGTAAAGCAAACAAAGTCAGTCTCAGCGGTGATTGTAGCTCGCTCTGGTAGTTCGATTGCGATAAAGGTATGTAGTCCCACAAGCATGCCGACCTTAAAGATGATTGATGGTCGAACTGTCCTTCGTCCGTTATCGAATCGTTCGACTAAACTACCTCCTTGGATCTTTTGGATTTTTTCGCCAAATGCCGAGCCATCATCACTTTGATGCTCATCGTCTCTCTGATGCCACCGACTACCGGTACCACACTTTCCCAGAAGCCAGTTCATATTCAACCCCGAAAAGAACTGTGATGATGACAGAGAGTTCCTCGTAGATTCAGTTTTGAGGGTGACAACGAATCTAAACGATGCCGTCGCCTGGTGACAACCGATCGGAACCCAGCAATATCCATCCAACGACGAATGATATGCATGGGTCTCCTTCTTCTTCCAACAAGAAATACTTTCCCGTCTTTCTCTCGTTGTGTTTGACGTCTCTTGTCAATGCCTTGATTATGGTCAGTTTCTTTCCCTACGCTGGATGGATGGTCGTGTGGTTGCGTCCAATGATCACCCAAGAAACAGCGGGACCATCGGCGGGTCTCTTGGCGGCCGCATTCATGGTCGGCCGTCTCGTGTCGGCACCCTTGTGGGGATTTCTAGCGGATACCTGGGGACGCAAAGCTGTCTTGCAGAGCAGCTTGGTTGCTTCGTCGCTCTTGTCGGTAGCCTTTGGAACTGTGACGAACTTTCCACTGGCGGTTGCTACGCGATTTGGGCTCGGCCTGGTCAATGCTTTGACAGGGACCACCAAGACTTTGGCGTCCGAGGTTTTGCCGGAAGCGGAGAAGCAAGTCATGGGATGGGTGGTCGGTATGAGAAGTTGGGGCTTTCTCTTGGGGCCGGCTCTAGGAGGATACTTGGCAGAACCCCTTCAGAGGTGGAGGGGGAGTAGTCGAACTTATTGGCTGGAGGAATCTTCGCCTTGGTATGAATTCTTGGAGGATTTTCCATTTGTCCTGCCCAATCTGGTGATTGGTATTTTGTGTATCCTATGTGCGATTCTGGTAACATGCACTTTACCAGAGACCTTGGAGGATCCACAATCGATGTTTGAGTTTGTCGCCCGATTTTGGTCCCGTGAGAGCGAGAAGGACATTGCTGCTGCTGACGCTCAAGAAGAAACAGCGTTATTGGCGGGTGATCATGACACTCATGAAACGACATCAACATCTGATTCAGTGTGGTCTCGTCCGAACACAAGGCAACATTTGAAGGTCCAATGGTTCTTTTCCTTTGGTATTACGGTCCTGGACGAAGCCTTTCCGTTGTTCGCTATTTCATCCGTCCTGAGATGGGACGAGGCCACTATTGGGAGTGTCCTTTCGTTGGCTGGCTTGTGGTTTGCTCTTTTACAATATCCAGTTTACTCGGCTCTAGTGGATCGTTTGGATGTCTATCCATCCATCGAATGGGGTTGTTTATTGGGACTATTACCCGTGATTGGGATTCCAATACTGCTCGGGATCTTTGGCGCACCAGGTAGTGATGGGGAGGACCATAGCTACACATTCATGAGCTTGATGCCGTGGAGTTTTCTCTTGGCAACGAGCAAGATCTTCGCCTGTGCTTGTTTAACATGCCTCGCCTTGGCTACGAACAAAACGGTCCCCACTACGCTCCGCGCACAAACGAACGCATATGTCTTGGTTGGAAGCAGCGCCGTCAAAGCTTTGGCTCCAATCGCTGGAGGTTTTCTAGTGGCAGGAGCGTTGCGATTCTCAAATCCTTCCACTTTAATTTTTGGTGCGATTGCCTTGTGGGGTGTGGCAAGTGCGGTCTACGCACGAACCCTTTCCCAGTCACCATGCGACGATGAACGATAAGAAAAAACAAATAGGGTGGTCGGGCTATGCTTCTACAATAGGTTAAGACAACGGCATGAAGTGCTTAGTGTTTGTGAAGCTCAGAGTCTCGCTGTTCAGACAAATGCATTGCGATTGCAGTTTCTTCGATCTTAAATCAGAGTCATCCTCAAAGCACTTTTGCGAGCAATACACGAGACTGCGCAATAACCGACACCGGCGTGTTCCTTCACGGATTTCGCACTTGGAACATGGCAGGAGGAGTTTTAGAGAGCTCGCAGAAGACTCCTTACCTGCCTTGGTCCAAATGGTCGCATGAGATGAATCGGTGCCCCATGTCAATGTGGGGTGCCTAGACTGGCATACCATTTCGCGAGCCAGAAGGGACTCAAACCGCTTGTCTCCAGTCAAACCTTTCCATTCTCCAATATGTATGAGAACTCGTCCGCCGTTCTGTAGATAAGTTTGGAGTGTGTCATGAGCCATGGGCGACCCCGGTGGCGGATAACATAGCAATAGTGCCCGATTTTTGCAGTTCACATTAGGTAGCTTGGAGCCCTTCTTCACTTCGATGAATGGAGGGGTGTTGCCGTGGTATTCGTTCATTGCTCTAGTCGCTTTCACGTCTTCCGAAGTCGGATGAATGTCCCAAGCATCAACTGAAACTCCTCTCTCTTCTAGGAGCTTGGCAATGTATCCGGTACCCGCTCCTATCTCGATGATTCCCAGTTTTGGGTCACGCTCCGAGAGGAACGATACGATTTTGTCAATGACTTTAGGAGATAGAGTCGCATAGGAATACAGATTACACAGGTAGTCTCGACATCCATCCCTCCACTCCATCAGTACGTTCGGGGCAGGTGTCTCATGCTTTTCTTCTCCGTCGTTGAATTTGTCAAGAGATTTCAGGGTCAACTCTTTCGCAATTGCAGATGTCGACCACCCAGACTTACGAAACAACATTGATGTCTCGGCCAGGCGCATACGATGAATTGCACAAAGTGGGTGTTCCTTTGCGTCTAATTCCTTGTAATCCTCCATGAGTTCCTCAGACCAACTTTGGTTACCTTGGGACGACGAGGGGATTTTGTCAGCAGGCAGGGTCGGGACAGAAAGCTCGAAATAGTCCGATGGATGCGGGAGAAACAGTTGCTGATGTTTTCCATCCTGAAGACAGGCGGGCAATAACTGAACAATCTGTAGATAGTACAATCGATAATAGAGGGCATCAACTGCTGTGATGAGCCGAATCGAAGGCTCCCAGTGAGAGGAAACCGGCATCTTTTCATTTGACATGCGTTTCCCTTTCTTGACTTGTGGAATGCTATTCAAAATCAAAGTAGATTGGCGAATAACATCATTCAATTTGGAATCGACGATCCGAGCTTCGGCCTCGGGGAGTTGTCGCCAAACTAAAATCTTGAGAGATGAAATCGCACCGCTATTTTCCGATAGCCTTGCCCGGATCGAATTTATGGATATCCAAGTATCATCTCCTCCAAGCAAACACTGAATATGCGACGGTGTCCTCATAGATTGATATTTCTGCGCCAAGAGACTGGCGGTACACCTCAAGTTTCGCAAATTTTGAAACGCTAAAAATGGCCACGATTTGCTCGCCTCCTCTGTGACTTCCACTCGATGGTACAAATCAGAAGCATCACACTTTTGACACTTTGCATATTTGTCTGTCAGCGGCGACGAACTTTGGAATGCCCATCCATTACATTCGTCGTTGCCCTTTGTCTTGACAAGAGCTCCTTTCAACCGCAGCCATGTTGGCCAGCATTCCCAATGTTCGCCAGGTGGACGGATGCGGTTTCTCAACATCTCCTGAAAAAAATCAGCAGAATCATCCCCGGTCATTTCGTTTCGCCTTCGCTTTTTGTTTTTCTTGCGCTTTCGATGCTGGTCGTCCCGGGATCTCCGCCCTTCGTCGTCGTCATGCGTTTGCGGCCCGTCTGAGGATTCCGACATCGCTGCCTGTGACGATCCAACGTCGGCGGCCTTTGCAAACAATTCTCCCCACGCTTCAGATTCCATTCTTATCTTGCTTCTCAACAATTCGGATAAGTTGGATCAAACTGAGATAGTAATCTCTTTTATGTCATACCTTTTGTTTCGCATCGGCGTGACACCCTGGTTCGACGATGTGAATGCAGAAAAAGAGAAATGGCGGCGAAAGCTTTTCATGGCGGGAAATCTCGAAAGATTTTGGGCGCGAGCGCGCATGAATCGAATCATCAATAGGATTGATCGTCAAAAATATTCGCCGGCGCGCGCCCGCCAGGCCCTGGGAACGCAGCGCTGTGCGCCTGCAATCCTCTGTCTCATCGTAAAATCGGCGTGTCTGACCGCCTATGATGGTGACAAAAGAGTCGCGTCCCGTTTCATCCTTTCTCATCGTTTCAGTTTATGTTGCCATCGGTCCATTCTTCCATATTGTAACACTTCAGGGCATCATGGCACTCCGAAGACCACCCACTCGTGTCGAATTGAAGGCCGATGACATTGAAGAATACAATCAGGTGCGCCCTTGCATTGCACTCATGAATGGCGTGCCATTTTTCCCATTTCCTCACCAGCATTGGTCCGTGTGTGCTTTTTAGATTATGCGAGAAAAAGAAATGTCAATGCAGGATTCCAACGCCACGACGCCTATGGGACGATATAGTGCTGGCCGCCCCTTAGGCCCAAGCTACAAGGAAATGTTGCACCAGCGCAAGCAGGAGATAGCAGACCGCCTTGGCATGACACGTCCGCAGCCATAGTGGACGACGATGACACTCTTCCAATCCAAAATCATGACTATTTCGGGAACTTCCTTTGGTCGTAGATATTAATTTGTAAAGGGAGAGGATCCTCTTTCAGGACAAAGACACAAGTTTCAGTTTTCGATCCTTCACTTATTGCCAGATTTCCCGCCAATGAAGTCAAATTAGTATTGGAAACGTGCATAGTTGATGATACTGCTATGCAGCAAATAGGTCGTAGGGCCACGGGCGTCGACTCTGGGTATAGAACAATGCCGTTCGCCACCAGAAGTTCGAGACAAGCAAATCATAATCGAAATTCGGGGCTACTCAAATCGACTGTATCCGGAAACGATTCCGACGTTTCAGTAAATGATCCCGTTCCAGGAACACCCATTAGAGATCCTAGCCACCCAGGTCCGGCAAAATAATTCATACTGAGAAAGAAGACAATCAGAGCCGCGAGAATGTAGGTGAACACATTGATACCCAAGAGCTGCACCATATAAAAATCACAAGAGATTTAGCCATATATGCTTTCATTCATCACAGCCATCCTGCCCGACTCGACGACATGGACTTACTTCTTTCATCACGAGCCACTTCGGTGGTTGCCCTGTTTCAAGATCTTCCCAGATGGATCCATCGATATCATCGGCGTCAGTGCCACGAATAATGATAGGATCCTCGCCACTTGCCGGATCCCAAGAAAAGATATCCTCCTCCTTGTCGGTTTTGGCGGCCAAAGTGGTAGATATTGTCGAGCCTTGACCCAAAGCTATGGGTGGATACGCACGGACCCCTTGGGACGACCTCGACATGATGGTTAATGGCATCTGTATGCAAGGACGCAGAAACCCAGATACATACGACATCGAACCAAGAACAATCAACAACAAGAAAATTCCGCTTTGGCTCTGACAACCGCCAACAAGGACCATCGTGTCAATCGGTGACCCCTTGGACAAATACAATCGAAGAACCTTAGATAACGAAGGGTCCGGAAGCGTTGAGACGGGTCCCCTCTGACCAGGAATGACAGACAATGTTTTGCTGTAGTGACTCTGTGACTCGACTCTGCTATTAATACTCACACAGCACCATCTATGGACCCGGATCCGATCATTTCGTGATTTTTCCCGGTCGCGACACATCATCCTTAGTAAGTCCATTGAGTCCAATCGCCAAAACGGCTTCACGAAATTTGACTCGTGCGACTTCAATGCTTGCACCACGTCCGTCCACCTGGAACCCGCGAGAAACGTGTGGGTGATCCCCATCACGAACGATGAATGACGACTTCACATCGTCCTCGCCCACAAAAAAATTTGCAACTTTTTCGAGAAGGCTGCTACACATAAACCATCGGGTGAGGACCAGAACTCCGTTAGCAACTTTCATCTTTGTGAGCTTCGCGTCCTTGGAGAACCAGAATCAAAATACGATGAAGACTCCAATATATATGATCTTGGTTCTAGTCCTTGTTGGACTTCTGGAACGAAGTCTTGTTTTCGGTCAAGAAGCGGCAACCGAAGCCGCGGTCGATCCGGTAGACATTTTGGACGATGCAAGTGCCACCACCACATCATCCGAAGACTCAGGGTTTCCCGCTTCTACTGGAGAGGATGAAGCAGTTGAAGTTGAAGCTGAAACCGAAGCGGAAGTCCCAGTGCAGTCTGGTCCCTTCATAGACCTTTTCGGCCCGGAGCTCTACTCGCTGCAATTGATCGATGAAACGACCGCGCAACTAACATCCAACTACACCAACGAAGTTCTCGCGGGAAAGAAGGTCGTAGGGTTGTATTTTAGTGCTGACTGGTGTGGTATGTCCAATTTGTCCAGTTCGCAAACTAAGAATCACGAGAGACGGCTTCCAGGCTCAAGTTGCACTAACTTTTCTCATTGTTGATCTCTTTTCTTCCTGTCACCAAGGCCCATGTCGCCAATTCACTCCCGAATTGATAAGCTTTTACGACCGTATGAACAGTCGTCGTGGAAAGAAGGATCAATTCGAAATTGTTTGGATTTCACGATGTCGGGACGGCAACTCGTATGTACAGTATTTTGCTCACATGCCGTGGCTTGCCCTTCCGCCTGAGGAAGCCATGGGTCCGCGAGGGCAAAAGTTGGGAGAGAAATACAAGGTCAAAGGAATTCCCAGTTTAGTATTGGTGGATGATCTCGGTCAAACAATCACAATTGATGGTCGCAATAAAATTCCACAAGATAGGACTGGCATTGGTTTCCCGTAAGTTGAAAGCCGAGACATGGTTCTGTATGAGCTACCTCTGTGAACATGGCTCTGACCAGATTGCGTTTTTTCTTTGTAGTTGGAGAGGCCCCCTTGCGCAATTGTACGTCACTCTTTTTCCTCGTAGTCTTCGACTCATGATAAAGAACCAGGTTGATGCTGCCAAGGCTGGTTTCGTCGGGAAATTGAAGAGTATGGTGGGGCTGGGGGGGGCTTCCAGCAGAGCGAGAAGGGCTTGAGGTGAAGGCATGGGAATAAGTAATCTACTGTAGAGGATTTCTATGCTATAACTCGATATATCTAGACGTCCATGTCGTCGTCGTCGTTGTCGGTAATTCCAAGCTGCTCGTAAATCATGCCAATCTTTTCATACTGTTCCACAATATCAAAAAGAAAACTTTGACGTTGATTCGTGCCGCCATCCAAAAAGACTGGGTCGCCCCGAGACGGGAGCAGAACATTAATGCGATCGCCGTACGTTTGAATCAAAGCCCGTGCCGATTCCATCTGGCGGGAAATTCCAGCTTTGCTCGTAGTGATGTAGCCTCGACAGTCCATTGCCGGACCAGTACCTGACATACCCAAGCTGGGGTCGTTTCTACTATCTTCGACGGGTATCGTAAAGCCCGATGCGCACATTTGGATCTCTGGAAATACGTAACTCACACTTCCATATGTCCGACCAGGTGTGTAAATAGCCAGGATACGCTTGCCTTCTTCCCTCGCCCGAATAGCGGCAGGAGAGAAGGGATCCTCCACTTCCTCCTCTGCGACCCTGTCATCGTCGTCCGGTGGTTTTTGTTTGCCAGCAAAAATATTCTCCGATACACCATGGTCCCACTCATCATATGTTAATGGCCGTCCAGTCTCGACAAAAGTGTAATTTTGGGGGCTGTTCTTGCTCGTCTGTTCCAAGGCAAACGGCCCATAACCATCCAATCGTTGCGAAATAAGCTCTTGACAATCTCTGGGAATATCCAGCCGATACGCCACCGTCGCCACTTCCGGGAATGCTTTGGTCCACTTGTCTAGATCCGCACGCCGAATAGAATAGACACCAGGGGCGTCATTGTAATGGATGCAGTCTCGACTGGTGACCAAAATGGCCCCCAATCGACCGTTATTTTCCGCCAAATACTGTTCCACATCCTCCTGAAGTTGCTTGGAAAATGGAGGCACGTCGACCATAACAAAATCATTTACCAAACCCATGGTTTCTCCACTGTTTGTATTATCTTGACCCGTTTCAGAAATTTTCGATTGTCCCACCAAATATCTAACAGGTTCAAAAGATCCTTTTGTGGCAGAAGTTACTATTTGGCAAATCTTAATGCCCTTTTCGACGCCCTTTACGACTGGAACTAGTTCCGTGAAGAAATGTTCGCGTTGCGTCCGTTCCATTTCGTCTGCCACGGAAATTCCAGTTGACGGCAAGGGAGCGTCTCCGAGACCGTCGTCGCGATCGAATTCTTCGACAAACGGGGAATCATCCGCCATGTCCGTCGCTCCATCTTGAATCCTGGTACCGCTCGGATTTTCATCGGCTTGTCTAGCCAAAGAATCAGTCAACCAATCCATACTGGGAATATCATTGCCAGTTTGCGGATCCGAGTCGGTGGTCGAAGACAAGGAAAAGGGTCGTCGTTGAAATATGCGATGCCGGCGTTGGCTGCCCGCATTCTGCAATACCAGCGGAAACGCGATGCAGGTAGCGACAAAAATTGCGGCCAGCACGAGAAAAGGCCGACAGGAATACAACATTTCGAGGAAAACGTACGTTAGAAAGGATACTATCCTTTAATGTACGATGTAGCTGGCGAAGATGTCGTTAGCTACAGTAGTTCATTATGGAACAGAGAGGTAATAATGGATCACTTTTTTTGATGGCTGTGGACGATGAGGTGATAATGTGATCAGAGCGCTCGCCGCGCGAAATAGACGGACCTGGGATGACGGCTCTCGGACGACGGACGAGCCGGGCCCTTCTCTTTCACCACCGACGGACCTACCGGTAGTACGAGTACCAAGAACTTGTGGCGCCTCCCATCCCATCACCAACACCACTGAATAATCCTCGAGGAACGTTATATCACCAAAGTAATACTACTTGTTAGTAGTCAGTATTATACTCTACCAGCAGAAGCAGGAGGTTTCTTCGCCAGGGGGGATAGTAGTACGCAACCAGCACCGAGACCACAGCAAGAAGAACTGCTGAAACAATGTCAGCAAGAGCTTAGAAAGCCACAGCTTCTCCCCAAGAAGAGAGAAGCCAATGACCGGTATTGATAGAGAGATCCTTACACCGGTAATTGTAGGCACCAGGGTCCTCATCCTCTCTCTTCCATAATTGTGTATCATCAACGAGAAGTCCTCCTCACCAATACCAGGTGTCGTACTTGGTACATCAAGCAAATATTCTCTCTCCTCGCCGTGGTCGTTTTCGAACTTCGTGATGACTTTTTCTACCGCCAACCAACTCTACCGGTAGCTAGTAGAGAGAACATCTCTACCTGGTACTATGGCTTCATTGTCCGGCAACCGAATCTACTGACCGGTAGAGAAAGCGTTTCCTAGCCCATCGCACTTGGCGCATTCCTTCTTTGTGTGTTTGGCGCAACCATCGGTCTTCTCGTTGTGTGAATTGACATTTTCGATGTATACTATTATTGCCCCTCAACGCCGCCAGGATGCGGTCGACTTGGTAGACAAATAACTGGTGTATACGTGTAAAGTTAACCCTTGTACCTGGTATGGATACAATGTTTCAATGACCACCTGATTCTGACTAAACGCCACCGCAAACGGCGTACCCATAACCTGACGCTACCCCCTCAATTTTTCTCCCTTTTTTTCGGATTTCCCCCCACTTTTTGAATCTTTTCCCGTTACCCCCCCATGACCGGCCGGCTCACTAATTCAATTTCAAAACTCGATCCAATGAAGAATCATCAACACCAACACGCCCAGAAGGGACCATGACATGATACACTCAATATCTTTCTTTCTGAAAATGACGACTTCAACCGGGCCCTGCGCTAACCCAACTGTATTCTCGGTGGTATCGCCTCAAGCACCCACCAATGTCCTGACTGTGGTAAAAATGTTCATGCCCCCTGTGGCAAGGAAACTGATGATCTACATCTCGTCCTCTGTCCACCGTGTGAGATCAAAAGAGAAACTGCGGCAAACATGATTGTATCCCCTCCTCCCCCTGCTGTCGTACAACAAGAACATGCTATAGCTCTAGACAGCAGCATCTCGACCCTTCCCCCCAGCATGCCCACGATTGCCACCAATGAACAAGAAGTAGGCCACGACTCCTCTACATGCCTGCAACAAATGTTACAGCATGTAGACAATGGTGTTCATGCACTGAGAACGGAATGGAAAGGTTCTATCATCTTTCCGATTGCACCAGTTCTATCCTCTGTCTGCACACAACTATCAACATTTCGAGTTCCACCAGTAAAGGAAGACGACATTTGCTTGTACCTGGGGGGGCAGAGAACAGACTATTCGCACCTCTACTTTTGCCCAGTAACCTTTGTTCCTCCACTTGCTGGCAGCAACACTCATACTCACTTCAACGAACTAAAACGTCTTCTCGAAAAGGCTGCTATTGACTGCGCCTCACCAATCTTCTGTAATGGAGGTTCTGCATCATCCCGATCTGGTGGTTACAAACAGTTTCGCTGCAATGCATGCATCAACCGGGAGAACACAAAGGTACAAAAGGAGCGGCGTCAGCATATGGAAGAAACCAGGGCAGACTTAAGGAACTCTTCTTTGATCAATGACAGCATCAGAAACAAACGCCCCAATGGCAGATCTCTTCCTCGTCGCACTACCACCAAAGTGAGCAACAAGAGCTGCCCCTTTGCATTCACTGTACGATGGGATCATCATGGCTACTACATTTCTCTGGCAAGGAATGCGGGAAATGCCAATCACATGTATCACCCAGCCACTGACCCATTGTGCTTATCATTTCCGGCACGATTGCTTGATGCCAGTGATGTTGAAGAGCTTCGGCACCTTTCTCATGCCAGTGTAGGAGAAGGGGTTGGTCGAAACTATATCTTTTCCAAACGAGGGCGATATCTCTCAAGACAGAAGTGTGCATACCTGTACTCTGCAGAAAACAACAACCACGGAGCAATGAAATGTTCCTGTTTTTGCTTCGAGAGGACAGGGCTTCCTTGCATCCATATTCACAGAGTCAATGAATATGTGAACCAGCACTGGAAAGGATTCCACCACCACGACGTGGATATTCGGTGGTGGACATCCTACTGTGTATACGCACAAGACCCACGCAATGGCGACCTTGCCAAACTCTTACAGCAATGTGCCGAAAACCCCAATCAAGGACCAAGACTGCGGTGCCCGAACTCAGACCAGATCCCAATCGAGATTGGGTTCAATGTGCCCACACGTGCTCTTCATAGAATCCAGAACTACACAAAAAGTGAAGTTGCCGCTTTGATCCAAAATATTGGCAACCAAAGAGAGTACTTGGATTTGGATTGTCGCAGACATCCTTCATTCCCGGCAATTTTGGAGGCGCAATTTTGGAGGCGCAGATGATGATGACTCCAGTGCCATTGGTAATGTCTTCCACGATGATGCCGACGACGACACAAACACAGGGGAGACAGTTGACAACAATTCACTCAACGAACTGAGTGTCAGACTATTTGAACGCTCACTTGACCCCATTGCTGAAGGCATATCAGAGGTTGGAACAGTGCGAGAACGTTTGCAACCATTTTTTGAGGAACTTACCTCAGTGTTAGAAGCACTCCAAAATCCTGATGCTGTGAACTGCATGCAGACGATAATACGTACCAAAATTCAAGATTATCGCGCAATGATTGCAGATAAACAGAGAGAGTTGGCGGCAACGACGGCGGCAAGTGCAAGCGCAAGACCAACCGTGGGTATTCTTGTCGAGAAACACAATGACAAAAAGAGACACTTCAACACTCATCATGCATTTTACCAACGGCAGAAATACTCAAAGAAACAATGTAATAAAGGTTAGGAACATTCTTTATCTCCACCAGTCCTTGAATGTGTACCTCTTTGTTGCCTCGAACGTATATGTGTCATATGCAAGGTCCATGCCAGACAAAGAACAGGCCTTGGAAATTTCTAGCATCGTCATTTCCTTGCCTCCTACTCGCCAGCTTTTCACCAAGGATTCACCAACCTCCATTGGCACCTGAGCATCACAAGTCTTCAGCCAAAGAGATCCACCATGGTCAGAGAACACAACAGGGGCACCCACCTAACCCCTTGCCGCGACTTTCCCGTCCCTTGTCAAGTTCCAAGAGTATGGCCTTGACAAAGGGTTCAGCCCTGTTCGGCGTCCTTGAAACGACCATGACCAGTGAGATTAGATCAATCATGGATAAACGAAAACGTTATTGGAAGCAGGAATCGCGGCGGCGTTGTTATTCGAAGCAGGAACGGCGTAGGACGGAATAGAGGAGGCGGCGGCGTTGTTGTTGGAAGCAGGAATCGTGGCGCTGTTATTGGAAGCAGGAATCGCGGCGGCGTTGTTATTCGAAGCAGGAACGGCGTTGGACGGAATAGAGGCGGCGGCGTTGTTGTTGGAAGCAGGAATCGCGGCGTAATTCGAAGCAGGAATCGCGCTGGCATTGTTATTTGAAGCAGGAAAGGCGTTGGACGGAATAGAGGCGGCGGCGTTGTTGTTGGAAGCAGGAATCGCGGCGTAATTCGAAGCAGGAATCGCGCTGGCATTGTTATTTGAAGCAGGAAAGGCGTTGGACGGAATAGAGGCGGCGGCGTTGTTATTGGAAGCAGGAATCGCGGCGTAATTCGAAGCAGGAATCGCGCTGGCATTGTTATTTGAAGCAGGAAAGGCGTTGGACGGAATAGAGGCGGCGGCGTTGTTGTTGGAAGCAGGAATCGCGGCGTAATTCGAAGCAGGAATCGCGCTGGCATTGTTATTTGAAGCAGGAAAGGCGTTGGACGGAATAGAGGCGGCGGCGTTGTTATTGGAAGCAGGAATCGCGGCGGCGCTGTTATTGGAAGCAGGAATCGCGGAGGCATTGTTATTGAAAGCAGGAACGGCGTTGGACGGAATAGAAGCGGCGGCGTTGTTATTGGAAGCAGGAATCACGGCGCTGTTATTGGAAGCAGGAATCGCGGCGGCGTTGTTATTGGAAGCAGGAATTGCGGCGTTGGCGTTGTTATTCGAAGCAGGAACGGCGTTGGATGGAATAGAAGCGGCGGCGTTGTTATTGGAAGCAAGAATCACGTAGGCGTTGTTATTCGAAGCAGGAATAGAAGCAGTGGCAAGACGACAACCATCGCTCACGGGCCCAACGTGTTGGACACCATTTGAGGTAGGCGGAGTCATTCGAGCCTTCTTTCTCCTTGGCTTGTCAGGGTCACGGTCATCATCATCAAAAGGATCGTCAAGTTGTCGTTTGGCTGCAAAAACAATAAACGGTCGCCCAAAGAGATACTCGAGGAAGCGAGAAACAAGAGATGTTGCCACATGAATGGCGATTGATTCGAAAGTGGTGGACTCCATGAGGACAAATCAACAATCAAATGGAAGATGGACTGAGAAATGGTGAATTGTTGTGTTGGTTTGGAGTGAAATTTGGAGATGCATTTGGCAAATTTTGGTAAGGATTGGGGCCGCAAGACCGCAATGGAATGCAACATGGCCGTTCGAGATACTCAACAGACACTGTAAGACGGTTGGATGGTCATGTGCACTCAACAGACGGAAGCACACTCGAAATTTAGGCGGGCTGTCACCGAAATTTGATGAAATAAGAGTAAAAAGGAGCCATACATGATTCAATCGTCCTCTGAGACGTCTGAGACGTTGTCATTGATCTAATTGAAGGAAACTTACATAGGCACAATTAGTGGATGAAATTTTTGGGGAAGAGGCGGGAAATTGGTACCATGGTAGGCACTTACACCATGGTTCTACCGGTACTTGTTGTAGGGGTGCATCAAGGGGTATCATCGTCTGAATGATGATGAGGATGATGAGTAATGCAATGATAAGATGTGATCTAGAAAATGTTGGACAGGCGAGCATCGATTTTGAATTTGAAAAGTTGGGAACAAGTCAGGCGCGTAAGCGAGGGTCTTCTGTAGCTATGACGGTGGTCGAGAAGTCAATTTGGGGGGCGGGGGGTCTGTCCGTCATCTGTCCCTTAATAGGTTATGGGTACACTGTTTGCGGTGGCGTTTAGTCAGAATCGTACTGGTACGGTTCTCCTCCGAAACTCCCTTGTGATGACGGTTGTTTTATTAGGCTCTTCGGTAATGGCCCTACCGTATTCGTCCAAGGCCTCCCCAACCCTATCATAGGCCCCAATTCTCATCAATGGAGAGAGCGAAAGCGAAGGCCATTTGAAATATCCTCCGAATGGAGGGAGAGTTTGAATATTGATTGGTGACGAAAATGTCTTTCGAACGAGAGAGAAGGCGCCTTCGCCGGAGGGCATATTTACAATCTTGACGAAACTACCGAGGTAAAGAGTTCGGAATGGCGTTCGGAAACTATGAGATCTTCAGAGTTCCTAACCATTTCCAGGGTTCTTGTCACGAAATGTCGCGATGTCGGCCCGTTTACAAACTTCGTGAGGATAGTAAGCCTTCTGGAAACTGAGTGAGGAATTCTCGCGCAACCCGAAGCCATAATATTGAAAAAAGGAAACGTCAGTTTCCCCGATCGTGTTGACGGCACACAAAATTGCCACTGCATCATCGAGAATAGATTCAATATATCATAGATCATCCATTGATGCTCGACCTTGAAGACGTGTTGAGCCTTCCCATCAAACACGAAGCTAAAATCACGTCCAACTTTACTCGTAGTTGCTCCCACTTTTTCCGAATTGCCATCCCATAAAAAATTCATCAATCCAGCCTTTCGCTCCTCATCGCACCACCGCTTTTACATCCAGCAGCAGTAACACCACTTTGCTTCTTCGAGAGACCACACAATACCGGATGATCATGCAGTCACCTTCTTCACTTGCTACCCTTCGACAACATCCGTACTACAACCTTCATTTGCTCCGTTGCGGTGTCAACCCATCACAACGGCAATCCCAAATGACTCGGGACGACCGTGTACGTTTTGCGCTCTTTGTCAAGATCCTATTCAAGCGCCTCGAAGAAAGTGGAGACCAGGCTCTCTGCGACAAGGCCAAACGTCTTCTGGCTTCCATTACCAGCAGGAATAAGCAAGGCGATCCCGGTTGCTCACCGCTCATCGAGGCATTGGAGACGAGACTGAGAGCCATGGTGGGCGAGACGCACTGGAGGAGATCGCATCTTCTTATGCGAGTCTACTTGTCTCGCAACCGCCACATTCTCCCGTCCTACTCGAGCACTTACCACAAGATATCCTACGCTGCATAAGCAAGGTATCACTCCAGGAATAAGCTTCTTTCCTGTCGAGGAGTAATCCTCATTGTGCCACCCGCGACGGCTACGGCTTGCTCCTCGTACATAAGCCGACCGGGTGAGACCAAGAGCGAGAACCGGAAACATCACGAAGTTTTTCGGTCATTTTGAAAATAGACCGAGGTCCTGTATGAAAGGATCCGCTTCACAATCACTGCCTATCAGCTTTAAGTGCTAGTTTGTAGTTTGATTACTACTGGTCTATCTAGAGTTACTACTATAAGCCAAGTGCAAGTTCGTAGCACGATTACTGCTGGTCTCTCAAGTTTCCGCTGGCATTGCCATTAGATGCGTCCATAGGGATTTCACAGGAAGCATCCCCTTGATTGCAAGTTGCACGGCATCTCTCATCAGTTCGTGATCATTGACAACAGCATGATCAGGGCTCTCATGATAGAGGCGATCGTACAGATTCAAGCCCCTGGTCAACAGAGGTTGCTTTTGACCTGGATCGTACAAGACCGGGATCCCGTTGCATTCAATCAAGTACATGCGTCCGTCTTCATCTAGCATCCAATCTGCACTGTGGATCTCAAATTGCACAGTTTGGAGCCGCGGCGAAGTAGATTTGGCGGCCGCAGATCCGTTTGGCATTGTTGCATTCTCGTCGGCAAACGCCGTCGGTGGTACTTCGAGTTTGCCTTGATCAATGGCTCTCCTTAAGACTGTCTTCATGTTGGATTGACACAACTCAGTCAAGTTCCATTGGATACGCCAAGGGTGATCTCTGTACAGTCGTTCCGTTCGCATAGTTGTTATCTGTGCTGCATCCGAAGTATCATCTAAACTCCACTCTACGTCAGCGGTGGCCAACCAGAATAAATCGTGCTGGTAGAGTTGCCACTCAATCTTGCCCGTATCCATTGTGCGAGTGCACCCAATCCATTGATAGGTCTTGACGTGGCACTTGTGATTGTTCTTCCAGAGGAGTGGGCGTGGAACGTGGGCTTGAAGCTGATCATCAGCCTCCAGCTGGGTCGGCAATGTCTTTAACACTTTCACGGCTCGTCCTCCATTCTGATTCACCTTCTTGAGAAACCAAAGACCAGGATCGTGTTGCTGCTTGTATGCTACCGCATCATCTATCGTTGGGAAGGTTGGGGGCATCAGCTCTGGCACTAAATCATACAATTGATCCTTTTCGTCGAGATACTTGCGTCCGACGAGAAAGAAACGGATATCCGTCCCGAATTGTGGTTCATCGCACAAGTCCACCATTCGTCGGCCCAAAGGGCAGTAATATTGCTTCGGTTCCTGGCCCAAGGACTTTTGTTCTTGATACCAAGGTTGAGTGGGCCATACAACGTAGCCATACTTTTCAACCAGGTAATGTAAATACAAGGAGATGTGTCCACCGCGCCCCACGTCACATACATACTTTACTGGCGGCGGCCGTGAAAGCGTGGGAGCCATCGGTATTTGCTGATGCAACAAATCCAGTGACTCCAAATATTCTACCATAGAAATGACCTGTTCGTTGAGGAAGCGGCCATGATCGATCAGAGATCGACAACGTTGCTCGTTTTCGTCCCCCAGGCTTTCCTGAATCCATTGAATCTTGGGGGCGGCGAGTACATCCCCCAGAATCATCGACATTGCCTGAACAGTCGGTGCATATCCCACTAATGTATACTCATGCGACGCCATGTCATCACGTCTCAAAGCACCCAACAGAGTATCATCCGAACTTTGCGGTAAAAATGTCGTCCTTTGGGTCGCCGTTTCCCTCTCGAGGGGAGCATCGGCGATGCACAAATCTTTGGACGTAAACCACTGGACGTTGCGACCACTGGCTGCCAGCTTTTGCAAAACTCCCAACCGTGGATGACATGCCGCAATGTCGGATAATTGGGACGCCTCGAAGTAAAGTTGCGTGTAGACAATAGCCACGTTACCGTGATGTCGCGCCGCTTGGACCGCCAAAGATACTAAATCCACCCACAGTCGCGCTTTCGGCGCTTCAAGCTTCTGTGCCACATCCGGTTGTAGATCGCAAACGACTAACGTTTTCTTGGGTTGGGTTGAAGTCATCCTGAGTTATTGAATGGATGATTGTATTGCAAGGAGGGTGCCTTTAGGATTGTTGGCAACAAGAAGCTACCACGGCTCATCGGCAGAGCAATGCCAAGAGGTCATTTTCGTGATGGACGGACACGCTCGCCTTGGAAGGAGTGAGCGCGCTACCAGGTATGGTTCCTGTGCGCCGGCACCTCTAAGATGGAAATGGTACGTATGATAGATATGTAACATGATTGCTAAGCTATGATTGGGATCGGGGGAAGGAAATTTGCAATGCACCGCGTCAGAGTGCACGGCTAGTAGTAGTACGTAGCCGTCTCATTGGCTTGTTATTATTATTTAGCAGTTCCATGAATGTGTGGAAGCAAGGAGATCGAACCTTCACAGACTCCTTTTACTCCTACCGGTACGACCAAGGCAGCCCAGTTTCATTCATGACGGCGAGCCGGAGCAGTGACGACGACGCGGGTCAATGAGCAAGGCTCGTCGTCTCCGCTTTTCAGGAGAACGTGTGTAACGGAATAACGTACTTGTTAGTGCATCCTCGCGCGTAAAGTATGTGATGATTCGAATGGATGTTGACTTCAATTTCAATTCAAAGCGGATACTCAGATTTTTTTGTTCCAACCACCGCCGTTATTCGCTGAAATGAAATGACGAGAAATAAACATTCCAAAATCAGCACACCCAACTGACAACGATGGGGAAAGCACCGACAATCACCGACTTGGACGCATTGTGCCAACGCGCGGCCATCATCAATGCGCTGAATGAAAGGAAAAATGATACGACGCTACGCATGATATTGACATCGCTGGGTGTTGAGGAGAAGCTGCTGGAGAGGGCTCTTGCAAGGACTCACAAGCTCATCAAGGATCGCCCACCGCATTTTCCCAAGCCTTTGGGCGAATTGTTTGTCGATGCAACACTTCGAGAGAAGGAGTTCTTTTGTGCCATCATGTGGAAATCCACCAAGGACACCAAGTGGAATCAAACAACTTCAGAAGTTTGGAGAACCTTGCACTACGGCAACGATGAACTCCTTCCTTCGTCTCAAGGGCAAATGTTTCGTTTCGCGAAGGAGATTGATCCTGACAAACTCCCTCATGGCTTCCAGGCAGCGATTCCGTTTGAAGTCGGCATTGATAGAAGTATTAAAAAAATCCGAAAGGAAGAAGAAAAGCCCAATAAGCAAGTTGTCGTCTTTCCGGCCGATTTCGACGTGGGAAAGGAGAACCCTGTGTCACAGAAGGTACTGAACTGCCCTCCCGGGCGCCCCTTGTTTGACGCGTCCGGCAAGACTCCTCTTCAACCCACAAGCACCAAAGTGCAAATCGAGCCTGCTGCTTTGAACCAAGCCATTCCGTTTGGAAAGATGCGTTACCTTATGGTCCCGCCGGTCCCAGTAGGCCCGGGTGCCACCGAGATTCGCATGGTCTACGACGCCACCACGGGCAAGCTTTCTGTCGATTGCAAGATGGAAGCCGAAAAAAAGGTGAAACACAAGAAGTTGGCACCTCAAGCTCGTCAGGCTGCCCCACAGCTCCCAGCTAGCAAGACGCCTATGAAAGAGGTTTGTGTCCCTGAAAACTTGTGGAGCCCACTTTCCGACGTTTCAGGCTTGACTGCCAATTTCGCCGGTCTCTATTTTTAAGAAAAATAGCATAGAATAATGGAAATGCAATAATAAAGTGATAAGTTATTAATAAAATCTAAAAGCTTCCCATGAGTACACTTTCCAGACCTTCTTCGGCTGCCATTGCACCAATGACCGCGTCTTCTAACGTTTCCGTCAGAGGTTGAAACAGGATTGGCGTATCGTCGACAACAGACATTTTCGTCGCGTATTCTTCCACCATATACCCTGTTACTCCCAACATTGCCGTTCTTCCGTGCTTGATTTCTGCCAGCTTGAGTCGTTCCTGCGTAAGCTTGTCAGATGGGAAGAAGTTTAATGGATCAAAGCCAAGATTTCCAGGGAAGTACTCGGGTCCACCCTTTCGAGCCTTTGCTACTCCATACATGTCAATTGCAGCAGATAGACCCAAACAGAATCCCCAAAATTTAGGGCTGATATGTCCCATGCCACCATTCAAGACGGACGGCACTCGATCCCCCGCCTCCAGCATGGCTGGTGCCTGAAAGAACTCGGCAATATCCTTATCGAGAATCTCAGCGACAGGCCATCCGATCGCTGCTATCATGGCAAGACGAGCATGTTTAATCTCGGCCTCTCGATATTCCCAGAGTTGCTCCCTGTTCTTGGCGAGACCCAGAGGATCAAAGCCCACATTCCCCGCCAGATCCGAATTTCGCAGAGTTGCCGGACATTCTAGAAACGGAATCGCTTCCGACATTTTCTTGCCAAACTGCGTCGGCAGCATCTTCGAATCTCGTACTTCTTTCTTTTCAGGGACATCCTGCTGATAATACGAAAGCTCGTCTTCGGAGTAGGCGGTCATTGAGAGCGTTCTTTGTGACTCGAATCTGGGCTGCGACGGAACGAATCCTGACACAAATGGCGTGGATATCAATGCCACTGTCGAAAGCTGTACAGCATATCTCATCATTTAATCGAAACAAAATCCAGATCACAATCAATGCTAACTTGCTTTTGCTAAGAAGACTGGTCACTTCTTCTTGCTATTATTATGGACGCAAAGAACCTTCAGAACCCAATTTTGATGGCTGTGAGTCTGTTCATTCGCTGAAGAGGAAAACGGAGTACCGGTAGTGTTCGCTGAAAGATGTGGCAACATCTGCTCGTAGTGACATCGACGTGGCGAGTGGCCGAGCAAGGACAACCCGATGCTTCTCCAATGAAATTGCACGCACTGCGGTGGAGATTTTGTGACAGGAGGACAGACCGAAAGATGAGGGATTGACCAATTCGACCGGTGACGTCAGTGATCGACGATGATGATGAAATCGAAAAAGCTACCCACCCTTGAAAACCCGGCAGCTCTTGCTTTCGGCCTCGTCGTCGTCGAAAGAACATGGCGTCCAAATCGTGGTCGCCATCTTGTGGAGTCCGTCTAGTTCTTGTCAGATATTGATTTTATTCTTTGGATTCAAGTGTTTGCGCTGACAGCAAGTTGCTCTCCTTCGTCAAAGATACGCCATGATGCTTTCCGTTTTCTTTTTCTGGGTCTGTCTATTTGCCATCATTTCCGAAACAGCAGCATATCTCTCGCCGTTATCTTCCTGCCGAACAACGAAGCTGCACCCTCTGAACATTTTTTACCAGGCTGATGCCGTCGATTGTCCTACAGCCACATCAACACCAATCTCCGATATTCCCGATCCGCTCCTATCTAGATCTGCGTTCTTCTTCGCGTCAGCTGCTGCATTTGCTGCACTGAGTCTATCAGCTACAGTAACCAATGCCGTGGAGGAAACGGCCAAGTCTCCCGGAAATTTTGACGGAACACTGACGACGAGCAAAGATTTTGTTTCCAATCTTCCATCGAATGTCATTTCAGCAGAGGAGTCAACAACTTCGTTGCAAGAGAGTATTTCTGGATTTGTGGCGGGAGGAGCGTTGACGGCTACGAAAACTTTGGTCAAATACCCATTGGATACAGTGACGGTGCGGCTACAAGTACCGAGTGCCGAATATTCTCTTTCCGATCTTGGTTCCTTGTTTCGTGGTAGCTATAATGGAGTGACGTTATCGCTATTGTCCAATATTCCCGCTGGGGCAGTCTTTTTTGCCGTCAAGGATGCCACCAAGGCCAGTCTCAAGACTGCGGCGTGGGCAAGCGCGGCACCAAAGTGGGTGACCACCACCCTGGCAGTGGGTGCAGCCTTGATTCCATATTGGCTAGTTCGTAATCCAAGTGAGGTCATAAAAGTGCGACAACAAGCTGGGATTGCTGGATACGGCGAAGGTGTTTCCGCCTTGGACGCGATTCGATTGACATTTAACGAGACAGCGATGAATGGCGGATCGACGCTCGATGCAATTCAAACATTCTACACTGGGTACTGGGAGAATATCATCTACGGGCTCCCGGCGGATGTAATCAAGTTCGTGGCCTATGAAGCTTTTACAGGTGGACGCCGAGATTTGTCGCCACTGGAGGGTGCTCAAGCAGGGGCTTTTGCTACAGTGAGTTGCATATGATATTCGTTCTCGGTGTGCTCGAAGGTGCAAGGAATGTCTACATTTTCTTACCAGTGACTGATCTCAATTCTACATAGGCGGCTGCACAGCTGCTCACAACACCCCTTGACGTGATCCGAAATAGACTAATGTCGGGAACAGATAACAAGGGGCAGGAGAATCTCACCAGTCAAAGCGATGGCAAGGCTCCGAAGGCGGGCTACATGGAATCGTTGATAAGACTGGGACGTGAAGAGGGTCTAAGTGGTCTGTTTGCGGGTGCGACTCCACGGGTGGCCAAGGCATTCTTAAGCGGTGCTATTCAATTTGCAACGTACGAAGGAACAAAGACTTCCATCTCACGCATTCTTCAGCAGAAATAGCCACGAAGTACAGCCGCAGGTCGTCGGTAAAGACGCAGCGTTGGCCTGGGTCTTCGGAAACGTCGTGCGGTTCCCGTTCTCACTGGGAACATCTGGCGACTAAATTTCGGCGGAGTAGTTGCGGCCCAAAAAGTGGTTTCACTGCGTTGGTACGTGATGGTTAGGAGGTGGAGAGTGGAAAACGTATGATTTCATCTAGGAGTTGTCTATTAAATTTTACCTCACTATCTGCCTCCTGCAAGTAGTCGCCGACTACTCCGATCGTAGTTTACACGGTTGGCACCGCCGTCCGTCGTCAACCCGGGTGGTATCAAAAACTCGATTCCGGCGCGGTTCCCATCGTTTTTGTTGCTGCAGGACGAAGTTCATCGTCATGACGAGCAACGATAGTATTGTAGATCCTGTGGCAGATCTGATCATTGACCGGAAAGCGCCGTTGCGAGTAGGGGCTCTTATCTCTATCGCCTCAAGTTGTACGTGAAATGGTGAAGCTCCTTTCAGTTTTCATCCTCCTTGCTGGTGCGACGTGCCGATGCAGGGCCTTTGTGCCTATTTCACGGACGTTGTCCTCTGTTGGCAGGGATCCATGCGTGCTTACGCCCACTTTATCAAAAGTTTTGGTAGATTCGAAACGAATTCTTACGAGACGGCAGGTGTCGATTGGACCGACGATTGATGGTGCTCAAGAGCTAGCCACCTCTCTCTTTCAGTACAATGGGAATGTTCCAATACTCCAAGCATTCGGTATCAACTTTTTCTTATTTACTTTGCTTCGCGAAAAGTTGCTTACATCATTGACACCACAAGGGTATCTTCATGCCATGGCGCTCGGTACAGGATTGTGGACAACGCTTGGATGGCGTGGCTGGACTTTCTGTGTCCTCTATTTAGTCCTCGGCCAGCTAGGTGAGTTCAGTGTTTGAGAGACGGTCAGAAAAAAGGGGGAAATGATTTTGTTCTAAACTTCTTTCGATAGTAACAAAGGTACGATTTGCAGAGAAAGAGAAACGAGGAATCGCTGAGGGTAGAGGAGGACGGCGCGGCCCCGAGAATGTGTGGTAAGTAGGATCTTGATTGATATGAGGTGGAACGGACTCTGGTTCTAGCTTATGTTTACTCTATATGTGAAGGGGATCAACGGCAACAGGATTAGCGTGTGCCGTGTGTTCAGTTCAAGGAGCAAGCTTTCTTGGGCTGTCATCAGAGCTCTTCCTACTGGGTTATGTTGCCTCTATTTCGACAAAGCTTGCGGATACCTTTGCTTCGGAGATCGGCAAAGCGTATGGTAAAACGACATTTCTGATTACAACACTGGAAAGAGTAGAGCCTGGAACGGAGGGTGCAGTCTCCGCAGAAGGAACGGCGGCTTCGCTCCTTGGTGGACTCCTTTTGACAATGTACGGTTGGAGCATTGGCTTGATTTCTGCTCCTGCCATTCCGATATCGGTTGGTGCCGCTTTCATTGCTACTAATATCGAGAGTTTGTTAGGCGCGACTTTGCAAGGGAAGAAGAGCTTTGAATGGGTTACCAACGAGGTTATCAACTTCATCAACACATTGATCGGTGCTGGACTAGCTATCATGGCGGGGCTGGCATTTCTGTAGAAGTTCTATAGGAAGAACTTTTAGTGCGAAAAAATGTAACTGCAAAAGCTAACGAACTTAAAAACGACATCAATCCTCCTGCAACATGTAGACACGGGGCACCCAGGGTACCTGCAACCATAAGTCAATTCTACATCAGTGCAGCCACAACGGCAACAAATGCCGAGAACAAGCAGGTGATCAATTTCAGCTTTGGTGTTGCCGCGTCTGCCGCATCTTCCGGTACTGTATCGTCTCCTTCGTCAACTGGAGTGTCCGGCGTATCATCAGGTTCAGGGCTCTCAAATACTGCCTTCGGAATTAGGGCATGGACCCCCCAGTTTCCATCCACGATTTGGGTCACACCGAAGTCAATACCTTGGGTAATGTAGGACCTGAGAAAGGGGCAGACACAATCAGGAATCCTGTCGAATCTTTTAATGAGGACACATGCTTATGCCATACTTACGTAGCTTCCATCTCAGTCAGACCGTAGGCAGCCATGAGGAACTTTCTGGTTTGGGTGTATGCGTTCTTCATGGCCATATCAAGAGAACTCGCTCCATAGATATCACCCGGGTTCTCGAAGAAAGTATCCAAATAGTCAGTTTCGGTAAAGCCATGGACAATCCAATGAGTATCCGTTTCGCCCATGGGAAAATCCAGTTTCATTTGCCAGTCATTGAAATCGGCAGCCTTGATCAGGGTGATCTTGAACTTTCCGTTGATAGAGGTTTCAATGCCTGTTCCGTCTAGCTCCGAGTCTCCCTGGGCGGCATGAGCATCCCCCATGCTCAGAAGCGCCCCGGCAACCTCGACTGGGTAGTACATCGTGGTGCCGATGCCGATTCTTTTGTTGTCCAAGTTACCCCCGGTAACCATGGGAGGAATTGAATCCACGTAGTCGTGAGATGCAGGTGCTAAACCCATGCAACCAATGTGGTAGTTGACTGGGATCATTGCTTGGAACGGGTCATCATAGTATGTAATGGGACCCGTCTTTGTCCAACCGAAATCGGCAACTGAAAAGACGCACACGTGGGTTTGTTAGAAGACCACTGACATTACAATTTTTTAAAATCAGAATGCGATCACTTACTCGTGCTCGAGACGATAGTATCGCCATGGTCATCGTGTGGTACACAAGTTCCCGGGTAAGCGACTGAAACAGGGCACGAGCATTGTGTTAATAAACACCACTGATGTTGCACAAGACAGACACATGCCAATTACTCACTGAAGTTTCGCTCTACTCCTTGAGGGTCAGTGATGACAGGCCACTCAAACTGGTATGAAGGTACTGCATACTCTCGACCATCGACCTCAACAATCTCATAAATCGTAACGAACTCGTCGTTGGAATCGGGCGTTCCAGTGAAATTTCCTGCATCGAATGGAGTGCCATCCACGTCATTGACTCTGGCTTGGAAACCCCACCATGCAGCAGCGTTTGAACCGAAAGCCCGTCCCTCTGGGTTAAGGCGAGGTCGCAAGTCAAGGATTTCAACCTTCAAAATATCACCGGGCTCCGCGTCGTTGACGTAGATAGGACCAGTCAAAACATGAACACCATCCCCAGATCCACTAGCCCCTCGATATGGTTCATTTGCACCTAAAGTGTTCCAAAGGTACACTTCTTCAAGGCCCTCATCTCCTTCCACCATTTTTTGGTAGTCGTCGCACGCATGATGTGTCCCCATCTCTACTGAGATTTCATCTCCGGAGTTGATGGCGACGACGGGTTCCTGGAGCTTGCTGAAAAATCCCCAGTGCACTGTATCCTTGTTCAAGGGGATGTGGATATCTGCCTTTTCAATATCACTCAATTTTCTGCCACCTTCGCGGCTGACAGAAACGTCAATGGCGGGGCTCTCAAAAACCGCCTTCGGGATAATGCCATGAACTCCCCAGTTGCCATCGACCACTTGTGTCATCCCGAAGTCAATCGCCTGAGTTATGAAGGACCTGAGGATTGCATAGCCACAGTCAGAAATCTCCTAGTTGAATCGGTTGCTGGCGACACACGCCTCAGTCATACTTACGTAGCTTCCATCTCGGTAAGGTCATACGCACTCATCAGGAACTTTCTAGTTTGGGTATATGCATTCTTCATTGCCATATCAAGCGAGCTAGCACCATAGATGTCGCCGGGATTAGCGGAGAACGTGGCCAAATAGTCAATCTCAGTGAATCCGTGGACAATGTATTCGGTGCTGGTTTCACCCAACGGGAAGTCGAGCACCTTTTGCCACTCATTGAAGTCCGCAGCCTTGATGACAGACACTTTAATGGTTCCAGTAAGGGATGTCTCGATACCCGTGCCGTCCAATTCGGAGTCGCCTTGGGCCGCGTGGGCATCACCCATGCTGAGCAAGGCACCTTCAACTTGGACAGGATAGTACATCGTCGTGCCAACACCAATACGTTTGTTGTCCAAATTTCCTCCAGTGACCATTGGTGGAATGGAATCAACGTAGTCGTGGGAAGCTGGAGGAAGTCCCATGCAGCCGATGTGGTAGTTGATGGGGATCCTTGCTCTGAACGGTTCATCGTAGTAGGTTATAGGAGATTTCTTCGTCCAGCCCATATCTTCGACTAAAGGCGTATAATCGGTGTGGGGTGAGCAACAAACACATTTTCACTGTTGCAATGCGAAATGGCACCCGACTCATCTGTACTTACCATCGCTCGAAGGCAGGATGTCCCCGTGAGGATCGTGCGGTACGCAAGTTCCCGGGTAAGCGACTGAAACAGGGCACGAGCATTGTGTTAATAAACACCACTGACGTTGCACAAGACAGACACAAGCCAATTAGTACTCACTGAAGTTTCGCTCTACTCCTTGAGGGTCAGTGATGACCGGCCACTCAAACTGGTAATACGGAACGGCATAATCCATGCCATTCTCCGACACAATTTCGTAGATGGTTACAAATTCGTCATTGGAGTCGGGGGTACCAGTGAAATCTCCAGCGTCAAACGGTGTTTCGTCCACATCGTCAACACGGGCCTGAAAGCCCCACCAAGCTGCTGCATTTGATCCAAATGTCTTGCCGTCTGGGTTGGGGCGAGGCTTCAAGTCCAGAATTTCTACCTTGAGAATGTCTCCTGGCTCGGCACCGTTGACGTAAATGGGCCCCGTCAGGATGTGGACTCCGTCACCTCCTCCAGTGGCACCACGGTATTCCTCGTTGGCGCCGCTACTGTTCCACATGTAAATCGACTCCATTCCAGGATCACCTTTGATCATTTGATCATACGAATCACAGGCATGGTGTGTTGCCATTTCCTTACATACGAGGTTGACAGGAGGAAACATATATTAGGGCGCCTAGTATGAATTCAACCGAGGGTTCCAAGGATGCAACCAGCACAACAAGATGCGACTTACCACCACGATGGTGTCCCCCGACTCCACAGTCAAAACCGGTGCTTCCAACTTTGAAAAGTAGCCCCAGTGAACAGTATCCTTTGGGAAAAGACGAGGTTAGTTTGGCGATCGACAAAGGGTTCCGTGAGTCAGATCGGTGCGTGCCAAGGATAGCCCCAAAGAAGTCATAACTGCAACAACGTACCTTATCCAAGGACAAAGTGTGATTCTCTCCGACAGACCGAACAGGGGCGTTGGCAGCCAGGGCCACGAGAGCCAGAGTGCTTGCAGAAGAAAATTTCATGATTTTTGCACTAGCTCCTGAAACTATGGGGAAAAGATACATCAGTCGAGTTGTCGACGACGAGAAAAAGATCGCTTTGGATATTTGACGACCGCGTATATCTTTATCTTTGTGGCGTGGCCCGAAAAAATGAGGAACTTCCGGTTTCCAAGGCGGAAGATCTGTGCCCACCTTCGATGACGCACCAGCTAGTACGGGATGTATCGACTACGGTAGGTTCATTGCGATTTTTTTAATCCGTGCAATTCGCTGTGAAAAAGACGAACCAATGAACATTTCTACCGCAAAACTCCCTGCATCCAACAGCAGAAGAAAAGTGCCTCCGGCACAGAAGGCATATTTGCGAGTTCTTCCTTCGTTTGATAGGCGGGTCGCAACAGTGGAATCCTGTCCATGGAGCTTGCTTTTAGCTACTCGTCGTGCCTGGTACGTAACGAGATCCCCTCTATCGATCGTAGATGGTGCATGGTAGAAATTTGGCGGAAGAAACAGTACTGCTTCTCCAGGTAGCTAGACGACTTGCTAGTCGAGAAAATTGCTGCTGCATGTTTGGGTTATCGTCCTGTGACGGCACTGCTGACTGTCGTTCTTCTTGGGCCGTGGGCCTAGAGTAGTGGCCGCAATCCTCGTCAATTTCATACATAAGGGAAAGTCATTTTCGTCTTCGTCGCTTCGAAGTTGAGCTGGAGGGTGTAGCCTTCTCGTTCTCTTCTCCTCGTCGCTTTGATGCCGTTTCTTTGGTTACAGCAAGAACATCCAACCAATTGCTCGCCTTGGCCCTCGCCGCCAACCATAACGTCCTTGCCACCTTGGCTGTCGTCCAGTCGCCACCGAGGCAAACCGCCAACTTCGCACATTCCTCATTCATTGTGAGGTAGACTTTGAGTGTATATGTTCGTTTTGGTAAAAAACAATCGATGACTTCGTCATACATATACCCAAACAAATCTGGTCTAACTAGGGACAAAACGACACTAGCGGTTGCGGGCCCGACGCCTTTGAGGTCTGCAATGGCTTCCACGGCTGCTTGAATCTTTTTCTCTTTCTGATCATCATCACTAGAAATGGCTCTTGCATGAGAAATGCCCAATTTTGTCGCCGCTGTCACGGCAGATTCGGTGTTGGATGCAAGTTGTTTCATTAGCGCATGGCGAGGCTTACCAACAGCAAATTTCCATGGAATGATCACATCCAATAACTCTGATTTGGTGATAAAGTATTTTGATCCACTTTTTAATTCATTTCCAAGCTTGTCGGCATTTGCTTGGAGTGTGGTGAGGTTGCCGATTTTCGAAATGACCTCATCGTAGTGCTTATCCACGTGGCTCCATAAGGTCGGGTCACTTGATTTGGCGGCCAGCCGAACCGCAGCTTCTACTCCAGGACGCTTCTTGGACATGGTGCTTTTAAAATTGAAGAGTACTATTAATGTTGAAAGGAACACAGGTCGAATGACGAGGAGCCCTTGCATGGAAGGCAAAGACCAGTAATGTGTCAAGTGTGTGATGATGATGCGAAGGACGACTGCAGTGATGGTCGGCACGAAAAATCCCGAAGCTGATGGCACTGATCATGCGCGGGGGGGGGGACGCGCAGAGCCCCAAACATGTCCCCCGATATATTGTCCAGATAGAGTGCGAGTGCTATGATATCGAACGAACCCTACAGTAGCTCGGGCAGGCAACAAGGAACGGGCCTTGTTCAACAATTTCAGTAATTGTGGCCACCTAGATTGAGCCACAGTCGACTAGAGGTTGAAACTAAAGCCCTTTAGAATCAACCGACCGCATTTTTAAACTCAAATCTTACTTGACTGTTTCGTAGCTTTTACCTTCAGCTCCGCATAGCCGCAGTCAGCGAGAGTAGCCCCAGTCTCCTTGTTCGTCACCGTGAAAAGAAACTTGCTGCCAGATTGGCCATTTTTCCAAATTCTCACCAGCAGAGTATCTCCAACAAATGCAGGTTGTGTAAAGCGCACCTCTAGCCTCCGTATCCGATGATCGGCGTCGGGGGCGACTTTCAAAATCCCTCGAAAAGCTGCCGCCAGAGTAAACAATCCGTGCAGCAATGGAGCTTTCTTGTCGCTGCCCATCATTTCAGAAGCAGAAGCATCCAAATGAATGTGGTTCGAGTCACCACTTGCCAACCGGTAAAGAAGCGCCTGGTTCGGTTTGGTGGCGAATGCCCATTCCAGGATCGGCGGAGTGTCGGGTATTTTGGGCGCAACAGTCAATTTGGTAACTCCGGCATCGTATGCAGATACGTGGTCCCTTGAAATCCCGAAAACCAAAGCCGTAGATTGCATCGTGCAAAGTGCGACCTCATCGTTGGTATACGGATCCTTAAACTTGACTTTGGATTGAGTAGTAACAAAGGTCCCCACGGATTTCGGCTGAACAAGTATTGTCTTGAGATCGATTGAAGTCTCAACCGCATCGTCGTCGCGTCCTATCGGAAGGCAGTGTTCCCAGACAATGGACTGCCACGTGTGAATGATGGGGTAACTTTTTAATTCGACGTTTCCTTTCAAATATTGTTTTGGAATAACACTTTCCTTCGCCATCAATGGCGGTGGGAAGCGAGGAATTCTTCCACTGGTTTGGTATTTGTGTAGCTCGTCAGACCAGAAGGTAAATGTTAGGCAAAATATGGGCAGTGGCGAGAATCGTGGGTGACGCTCATACACAAATCTTAAGTCTTCCTCGCCACCCTCGGAGCCCACACCAATGGACAAAGCATAGAGAATTAAATCTTTTCTGGTGAGGCGAAAGACATATCGGTCCTTGTCCATTTCTTCCGGTTGATTATTTCAAAGGGGTCAATTGGTCTAACGTGGTGCTGCGGACACAAAAGGTAGCGAGGCGCACCATGGTCGACCGTACGTTCCAAAACTGAATTCTAAAGTGTGCCTACTCGTGGGGGAATATGCCTCGGAGGGAGTCGCCTGCGACGTGAGTATGACATGAGAAAAGACGCGAAATCTTTCTTGCACACGCGTGCAACCTTGCGACACCGGCTACCAAAGAAGTTTCCGGCGAGAAGAAAACCTGCGTGAAAACAGCCTTCGGAAAAGATCTCGAAGCAGCATGCTATTCTCACAATCCAAATATTGTAAAATCCTTCAAGTGCAAAACCACCAAACAATCATGCGTTTCGCTAACAGTGGCTCCATATTTTGGCTGACTACTTTCTCGCGAAGAGCCACCCATTATACCCCGACTGGCATTGCTGCTTCGTCCAAGCTTTATTTCAGCTCGCCAGCAGGTGGTGCTGATGCTGCTGCTGCCGAGAAACCAAAGCCGCAAATCTTTGCCATTATGAGAAATGCTCATGAGGTCATTCGAGGGGGTATGGTCGACATGCAGAGTGCCGTTGATGCGGGTGATTTAGCAGGCGCCAAGTTGATGTGGCAAGACTTGTCTAAATTTACAGAAATGCACAAACGAATGGAAGAATCGGACGGAAGCGACAAGTCCCCACGAGGATTTTTCAAGTAAGAAACGAACGAATGGTTTCTAGTTCGAATGACAGGTGACTTACCTTTTCATTGATACAGAGTCTTGGACGAAAAGGCCGGCGGGATGGTATCCGAAAACGGACTTTACGATTTGCATGAACAATTGGACAGTCTGGAGCACCAGGTAGCAAGTGCGATTGAAAGTGGCAACATTGCTGATTTGAAACAAGTCTTCCCCAAGTTTCTAGACTTTAATGAAAATCATTTGAAACAAGAAGAAGACGTCATGATGCCGAGCATCCAGGCCATGGCCAAAGCTGGTGAGCCAATGAAAAAGTACATGGTCGAAGACATTCTTCCGACGGTATCCGAATCCGACGATTTTGAATTCTTTGTCAAATATGCCAATAAAGTGCTAGAGAAGCATGATGGGGGAATGCCACGAGTTCGAGTGTTTGATCATGCCTTGTGGGCGGCTGCGACCCCAGCTCAATGGGCCGTATGGAACAAATGGATTGAAGAGTCGTTAGAGGACGGCAAGCTCTATGCTGAACTCCAAAGCCTAATTAAGGACGAGCAATAGCTGCTTTGCTAATAATAGTGGTGCGGCATTGGATATCATTGTTTCCCAGTTGACGTACCTCTACTAGCTATCGGTCGAAACGGAAACAATGTCTGTCAGCCAGGTCGTCTAGCGCAAGAGATCGAGCCGTTAATCATCGGTTAGGAAATGGAAAGATACCGCGTCAACCACGCCAGCCAATAACTTTGCTGGTAATCGAAATGACCATGGTGTCAAAGACACACCGAACCGGCATCAGCATATTCTCAACCGACGACGACGACGAAAAGTCAGCTTTTTCATATTTGTTCACCATGATGTCAGTGGCAAAAGTATCGCGGTCGTTTGCCTCGCGCTGCATCGGCAAGAAGACGCTGACCCGTGCATTCTCATCCACGGTTACCGTCAGGGACGGACAAGTGGCGGATCGTTGTGAATTGAACGTAGTGTCCAGCCCCTTTCCTCCCATTCCTATTCGAAATTATGAGCCAGTCCCAGAATTCGTCATGTCCATGTGGAAGGGCGCTGGAGGCAATCTGGGCGATCAAGTCGCCATTGTGGATGGCAGCACTGGAATGCAACGAACCTTCAACGACTTTTACAATGCCAGTTGCGGTCTGGCGGGGTCTCTCAAGTATGACATGGGAGTAGACGAAAAGGCCTGTGCATGCTTATTTGCCCCCAATCATGTGGATTATTTACCCGTCACTCTTGCAGTGGGACTTTGTGGGGCAAAGTTGACGCCCGTAAACCCGTTGTACAAGAAAGACGAATTGAAGATCATTTTGGATCGAAGTCACAGTACAGTATTGATTGCTCATATCAATACTCTGGAGGTGGCCTTGGAGGCGGCTAGAGATAGCAAGTATGTCAAGCACGTTTTGGTCATGACGGAGCATGGAAACGCCTCGCCAGTGGCGGGTGTCGAGACACTGGATTCTATCAAGACGCATAGTCGGGCATTTAGCACGACATGTCGAGAAATGCACCCTGAGAGTGCCCACCATCCTTATCTGCTTCCGTATTCATCTGGTACCACAGGACTTCCCAAGGGGGTTTGTTTGACACATGCCAATTTGGTCGCAAATTTACTGCAATGCGAGGTTGTAGAGGGCATGGCATTTGGAATGGTAGGGTAGTCGTCTGAAATTTTTTGTCAAATGACTTGGAGTGTGACTCGGTCCTCTCACTGGATTATTTGTTGAACCTTTTACAGGGCGAGAAGCTTATTTCACCGCTTCCATTCTTTCACATTTATGGAATGGTATTCATGTGCTGGACAGACAGTAGACTTTAGGATGGTGGCAGAATGCATGTCTGACCTGTTGTCCTCGCATTGCTTTCTCTAACTTTTGCAGACCGTGAGCAATATTTATTGTGGTTGGAAGGGCAATCCAGTCATCACCATGTCGGGTCGATTTGATTTTGAGTTGTTCCTGGAATTGATCAAAGAACATCGGCCGAACCGTGCCCATTTGGTCCCACCGATTATTTTGGCCTTGGCCAAACACCCATTGGTGGATCAGTACGATTTTTCTTCCATCAAATGCATTATAAGCGCGGCGGCTCCGTTGGGGTTGGACATTGAGAATGCAACAAAGAAACGATTGGGATGTGAAATCAAGCAGGCCTGGGGAATGTCGGAGCTGTCACCGATTGCCACCATGAACTCTGATTTTAATATCAAGCCTTCGAGTGTGGGCCCACTAGTGTCGTCAACGTACGGAAAGATTGTCGATGAAAACGGCAAGAGCTTAGGGCCGAACCAAAATGGTGAACTGTGCATAAAGGGCCCACAAGTGATGATGGTGAGTATGACGTAGAGAGGCATCTTTGGGGTGTGAGGCCGCTCTGCTCAGAAATGTTTCGTTTTGTAGGGCTACCTGGACGATCCGGACAAGACGGCAGAATGTCTAAGTAAAGGGGGCTGGCTACGAACTGGTGATGTGGCCTACCATGACGAGGACGGCTTCTTTTATATTACCGATCGAATCAAGGAACTTATCAAAGTGCGAGGGTACCCTGTTGCGCCTGCGGAACTCGAGGCATTGCTTTTGACGCACGATTTGGTCAATGACGTAGCTGTGATCCAAAAACCATGTGATGCCAATGGGGAACTTCCTCGAGCATATATTGTACTGAAGGATGCCGAAAAGCAAACAGATGAAACCAAGACGGAAATTTATGATTGGGTAAAGGAACGAGTGGCACCCTACAAACGGCTGGATGGGGGCCTTGTTTTTACCGAAACCATTCCCAAAAGTGCCAGTGGGAAAATATTACGTCGACTTTTGAGAGATGCGCTGAAGGAAGAGCTAGAGGGTTCAACGTAGCTGATGGAACCTTGGCACTTCCTGGAGCCTGCTAGGTTTTACTCTTTAAGACGTGATCCACGCACTGGTGTCCACATCCACTATCGGTCCAGTAGCAATCTTTCGTTGAAGCCTCCATTTGAAGTGTTCCGTTCAAAGAACATGGAAATATGGCTTTGCTTTGACACTCTGTTTCAGCAAGAGCTTGAAGACGCCTAAGGTTTCGCATTTCACGATCCAAATTGTCAGCACCAAGGCTCGCAATGGTCCTGTCGAGTGTCT
This sequence comes from Nitzschia sp. DOCU1, assembly GCA_951394045.1. Lineage (NCBI taxonomy): Eukaryota > Bacillariophyta > Bacillariophyceae > Bacillariales > Bacillariaceae > Nitzschia > Nitzschia sp. DOCU1. The sequence goes on from OX595989.1 coordinate 2,634,755, forward strand.
CATTCACCATTTCGTATAATATATAGTCGATATTGTCCCTACGAAACTCAGTAGCGATGTAGTCTTTCAAAAAAGGCGATAGTGGTTTGGGTGGTTGTTGTATTCGAATGCAGGTACCGTTGAATCGCCCATCGTCGTAGCCACCCGCCGTCTTGGCCGACAAAACAATCAAGTCCTCCGCTTCCAGGTTCCATAAAAGCTTCATAACTGCCAGACTTTCTAATTTGCGTTCTATCAGGCCAATGAAGTGGAAGGGTTCCAAGATGTACCGAGAGATTAGATTCCGAGTGTCCTGAAGGGGCGGAGCAGTCGTTTGGAGCAAAACCTCAGGGTGGGTGTGGTCGGCTAGATAGAGGAACTGATAATTCCGGCGATTTCCTAAATGCGTTTTCGCCCAAAGGTTACTCGGCCGACGTCCTTCTCGAGACACTTCGAAATGATAGAATTCCGAAAGGGCTCGCGAGCTAGGATCACGAAGAAACGACCATAGCAGGAATGGCTGCTTTCGCTTGAGCATTTCGGTTCGACCATGGCGGTAGCTAGCAGAACAAGCTTCTGAATTTTTTCTTCCACCAAAGGGCCACCAGGTGCTCTTTGGGAGCGATCTTTCACCAACCTTCCGAGCAATCCGAATGTTAATGCCGACCATCGTGGACGAACCTGTTTTTGGGATCTTAACGTAGATTAATCCCGGCTGATCCGCTTTGGGACGCCGACACCATTTTGAATCAGACATGAATCGCCATGGCTCTGCCGACCACGGCACAGTGACATTGCCGTGTATGGTTCGGAGTGATTTGGTGATGGATGGTGTATCGGGAAGGTTTGCTTGCCACCAAATGACGTATACTATAACAACAACAACGAGCAAACCCAGTCGCCGTCGCTTCGAGCGTAAAACTCTCGTGGTGGGTACTGAAACCATCTTACTGACGGCGGTTGGTCTCTCAATTAGGGAAGTGCGCTGAGCATTGCCCAAAAGACGCACAACTTGATGTACTAAAAAGCTCGGTATGTGATCAAAGAAGAAAGTTTCTATGGGAAATGAGATGATGGATGATGATGGCGCAACATAGCAGGGTCGAGCAAAATTTTAGGATCAAAAAGATCCCGCGCACTATTACGGAGGGCGGTACCGGTACTACATACTCAGATAGATATGTATGACTTATTCGATCCAATCAAAGTTTGTCTGGGGTCGCGTTGTTTTCGATTATTTAAGGATTGCTTTCGACTTATCAGTCGGGAAGAACCCTTATGTATCAGCGGATCGACAATTTCGCCGGATTTCAGAGAAGGCACCGAGCAGACCGACCGTGTGTCGTCTCACACATACATCCTATGCAGCCGAGAGAGACGATATTTGTGATATCGAGAGACAGCCAAGGAGCAGCAAAGAGCTCAATGTTGGGGATGGAACAAATCACCTCAATGGAAATCGACAGCAAAATCAACTTGCGGTCAGTCGTTACAAAGGCAGGAGGTAGATCCTATCGCTCGGTATAGCTAGTTGTTTTGTCTCCAGTACGAGACTCGCTGCTAGCAACCAAGCATTTATAGTCGAAAAGATATATTCCGGGCCGTGACAACAAAAACTCAGTATGATCATCTTTGACTGCCCGGTGGGAGCTCCTGCGGACGTTGCAGAATTGGAGTATATTGCTGCTCTACAGCAGACCTGTAAGAAAGAGTTGCGGCTTGACGCGACAATCACTGCAGAAGACATTCGATATTTTCTCGTGTCTCGTCATGGAATCCGACGTGGGACCGAGGATCTGAGCGAGGAGATTCTCCATCAGTTAGCGGGAAGTCATTCACTCTGGGTAACAAAAACAAAAGACAAGATTGGTGAGGAACCGACTATTGAGCCGGTGCGCCCTGAAAAATTCAGCGAGTCTCTCCTTCTTGGGACTTTTAGCGAAGATGGTATCGAATCTGAGAAGCTTGTTTTGCCGATGAACAAGGAATCGACTCCGTCGACAATCGAAGAATCTCGATGTGCTCAAATTGAAACTGTGTCAGATCGCAGTTTGAATTCAAAAATGGAGGATCAGGGAACGAATGATCGTATCAATCGATTTCTATTCGATTGGTTTCCATTTTGGTTCGACGTCGCCGATGACTCTGCCAAGGTAAAGCCTCAAACAGAGGTCGAGAATGACGACGCAGAAGGTTTGAGTGATGGTGCAGTTCTTTCAAGCAATCCAAAGATCCTGAAGTCGATTGAAAGCCCCATGGAGCAAGCGCCCGTGCAGTCTAAGCGCCTCTCCGTGCTCGCTTACCTTCCAAAACCTGGGGAGTTAAATGATGAGTGGGAGGGGCTGGTTTTGACTGATCCAGGAAAAGTTGATCGCATTGAGCCTATTGATTTGGTACAGCAAACCGCCCTGCTGTGTATACCGGAGCTCGTCCGAGCAAGCAAGGAGATTTCTCTTAATCAAGAAACTGAACAGCTGCCGAAAGAACCGAGCCATGCTTATGCACTATTCGAAATCTTTCTTCGTATCCTTTGCAACACTTGCCAATTAGAACCGGGTATTGAGCTCACGAAAGATGTGCTTGTGCAAATTCTGGAGCAATTTGGAGAGGTTTGGTCCGATGAAGTTATCGACGAGATGTGGAGGCGCGCAACAAGAAGCATCGACGGTCCTGATCAAGTTCCTCTCCTGACGGCACATACTTTGATGCAGATCCTCACGGCCGATATTCAAGAGTTTCCTTCTGAACGGGAGTTTATCCCCAGTATTCACTACAAAGATGCTCTCTCACGCAAGCCTGGCGAGCCACTGGATCGAATATTTACGGTGTCGAATCTGGATTACACTGCTGATACATACAGCAGCTATTGGTGGGCAAATCTGGCATGGCTGACACTTGTCATTACGTTTACTGCCTACGTCTTGAAGGGTTTTTCGGGTGTCCAGTCGGATTTCGGCCATTTGGATTGCGACACAGCACCTCTGACGACGTTTGGATGTCGTTTGGCCAACGGTATCATTGTTTGGATTGAAGTATTCTTGGAGCTGACGGTAATAGGCTTTCCACTCATCTACCTGAGTACCATGGGAAATTCTGTTTACGCACGTCGCAATTCAGTTTTGACGTACTGCTCATTCGCCATAGGGATTGCTGCCGTCCTTTTCTACTCCGTGATTTTCTACTCGGTTGAATTCCGCACAAAGCTGTTGAGCACCGAGAAGGAAGAGGGACGAAATATCATGTACCTGGGATCGCTTGGATTGGGCATTGTGTTTCTCACCGTTCAGGTAGGACACTTTGCACGAATACTGGTCCCGTCCAGAATAGCAGAAACCGCTTGGTTCAAGCCGTTTGCATCTGGGATGGTGCGCATGGAACGGTGGACCAAGTTATCGGCTGCCTTCAAAATGCAAAAGATGCTGGCTAATGCCTTGTTTTGCCACTCCAATGATATGGAGCGACTTTATCTGTCATACGATATCGAGGAGGTCAATGAGGAGTCGAAGTGTAACACGGCCTTTCGGATGGCAGCAAAGACGGTGGACGCCCTACACGGTGACGATGCTTTGACCCTGCTTCGGTTTCAGGAACAGGCAGATCTTCGTGTGAAGAGTCAGAACATGTGGACCCTATGGCGACAACTTATTTCAAAGCAAATGCAGAAAGATCAAGGAATCTGGCTGTCACCTCGTCTGGGATCAAGCAATTCGATTCAGTGGTTTGTTGTCGTTCTGTTACCATTCGTTGGTGCCTTCTTGTGGAGGTCTATCAAAAACAATTTGGATTCATTGCAGGTCTACATTCCGGAGTCAACTAGTGGGAACTTCGCTGCATTTGTCTTTTTCGGAGTCTTGGCGGGTGTCCTTGGCGCATGCTTCGTTGCTTTGACCTATGTTCCCAGTGCCATTTCTCTGACTCAGCAATTTCGGACTGGTGTCATTGGTAGTCTTCGCGACAAGGATTTCTTGCAATACCGCAAGGCTCAGGATACGCGAACGATGTTGTACGGTGTTGCATTATGGGGCATCATTGTGACTGCGTCGTTAATGTGGCTAATTTTTGGCTCGCTGGCTTTTCTTTTCACCTACAAGCCAAGTCAACAGTTGATAACAACCCTGTTGATAAATATTCTGGGCTTCTTAATCACGTGGATGGTCAAGGAAATTGTGCTTACAATACTGCGGTCGCAATGGTATCGTGGCTTGTACCGCAGTAAGCCAGCTCAGGCCAATGTCTTGAACATTGTCATGGATTGCTGGAATCTGGGCTTTAGCAGCATGTACATCGTTGCCAGGCTAGCAAAGTTGGCAGTGGCCATGGCTTTGAATGTCGGTCGAGTGGACATACCATTCTTGTCCAAAGATGTGACGCAACTGGGACCACTCAACCTGGACGCTTTCCCCCTGATCTATCGGAAGGACTTGCTCAGTCACGATGCTCATCGACATCCCTACATTGAACGTTTGGGGCTACTGTACTTGTTGAAGCTCCGGCTGGGGTCAAAGTTCGGAGACCGCGCTGGCGCTGCATGGCGCATCTTGTTTGTTGTGACCCTCATGCCATGGCTTCGTCGGTATAGAAAATCATACATTCAACGGCGACAATCTTTCATTTCGAGGTCCCCCAGCATCCCTTCCAGAAAGTCATCTCAGCGATCCATGAGCTCGGACGATCACGACCTGCCGACTTCGACAAGTGAACGAAACTTTGACCTCTCAGCTCGCAATGACGAGCTCAGGATAGAAAATGAGCTGCTCAAGCGTCAACTGGCTCAGTACGAAAAGGCTCTTGGACGAGGGTTGATAAAGCAGCCGAGCGCCTTTGGACTTACATCCCCCCTCCGCCATTAGTACCAAAGTTGAAAACGGAGGAAACTGAGCATGAGCGCAGTACGAATCTTTTTAGCTACTAGTAGAGTCAAGCTACATACTTACTCCTGTAGCAGAAGATAAAAAGTCTGACTGTTATTGACATTGCTGTTGTACTGGGAATTGTCACCAGTCGTACGAAAAAGCGCCTAATTTTGCTTTTCTTGATGGGTTTGGCTATATTTTTTAATACATCATTCGACAAAATCGACTATAAATTGCAATGATTTGTTGAATCCTCATGAACGAATATATCATTTCCCAATTCGATGTGCTTTGAAATTTTTATTTATGGACCCACTCCGGCTTCCGCCTCGGATGCAGGTGTGAAATGAGTTTTTGATGGCTTTGTGTGTGTGGAGGAACTCCGACAATGATGATCGACAGCCACCTTGCTTGCTGCTTTGCAACAACGATTGAAAGTCTCTTTTATTCTCGCACCACTACAGCAATCGCTTACCACTGCTATCAAAGCGCTTGAAGGTTTCGATCCAGTGCCATTATGTTTTCAAATAACAACAGCTCCCGTCGGCCTCTGCCGCTGAAGCAACGTACGTCGAGTCTCGACAAGCGGCGCGATTATTCCCACAGTACTTGGTGGTCATTGTTGGTGTTGTTAAAAGTCCGAGAGTTCTTTGTCACCGTCGACAATTTCTCTATCTGGAGACGTCATTTAGCCTGGGCGATGGAAAGCGGAAAAGATCTGAGATCCTACATGATGTCGCGCTACGGCAGTTCCATGGTTTTCATGTCATTGTTACTCTCGACAGAGTTAGGCATTTTGTTCAACTCGGCTCCCGTCACTACAAAAGTGCGCGAAGCTCTCCGAGAAGGCCATCACGAAACCATCAGTTTCTGGGCAGGCTTTATGATTATCATCTCGGCACTCTTCACTCTTCTGGGTTTGATTGCAACGTTTACGGCCTGGGGTATGGTCAGCAGCATCAACGAAGTCAATGCACACTGCATCTTTCGGAGCTCCATTGGACAGTACGCAGCAGAACTACCTGGACGCTTGATTGTCTGCAGCATTTACTTCTTTTTGATTTCCTTTGTGATGTTCTTCTTTTTGCTCATGCCAGTCGGGCAGTGGTCCATCACACTACTGTGCCTGACCACCTTTTTGTTTGTGCACGTTGTGTCCGTCTTTTCTTCCTTTGGGCGTATCATTATGCATTCTGGAGCCATGGGGGATACCAGGATCTTTACTCCTGAATTTGAAGACTTTTTGGTGCCTTACACGTTGCACAGCAACTTGCTCATCAAAGCGCAAGCGAATCTTTCCAATAACACTTCCATCATTCGGCAATATCGACGAAAGCAGCAACCGATCGATCGTCATTTGACTGCAGAGACCATGTATGATCATTTGAGTGGGAATAATACCACTGAGATGGGAGCCATGATCCCTAATACCAGTATGCCGCATCGACCCCGCGCCGATTCGACGGTACGATTTGCCGACGAAGAACAAGGCAACAGCACTACCGGTAGTGCCGCCTTTAATCACAACCGAAGCTTGACCCCACTTTCCGATACATCCTTTCGATCATCGGCGTCGGATCGATCTGCGTTACTAGGGGACGACAACAGACAATTGCTTCAACCTCCTACTCCCACCTATTCGAGCTTACGAAAGAGCTCCTTTGGTGGACCACCCCGCCCACCTTCTTCCTCTTCGAATCAATATCGAATGCCTCCCACACCACCCCCTCCACCATCCGGGGGTTTCACCGTTCCTACATCATCGGGCTCTACCAGTGCTCTGGATAGCGTGAGCTCGATAAGCCTAGAACAGTGGCTTCAAAGTACGCCATCGCCAACCACCCCGCATGGTGGTGGGGGCGGTAGTACAATCAACCGACCGTCATCCGCCACGGCCGGTAATCTTGGCAACAACAACAAGACAAACAACAACATTAGTAAGCCTGGTACGCCAATATCATACCCCTCTCCTCCATCACTCGGTGCCGTTCCTTCTCCCACGAGTACTAGTGGCAACGCTGCCACTACAACGACTACTCCGCCCAACAACAAGAAGACTCATGAGCATGAGAAGCTTCTCATTAGTCAACTATCTTCTGTCTCCTCTTCGGATCGATTATTGACTCCAGTCCATTCTGAAATATCCTTTGATCACCGTGACTTGTCGGAAGATGAACGTTTTGCCTTGGATTATGGAGACTTTGAGGAAGTTGAAACGACACAGTTTGCAGAGGAATACCGAGTTTACTCACCGTCGTTGTCATCGTCGAGGCAAAATAAAAATACCAATCGATTACCAGCTTATGGCCAAGTCGCTTCGGGTACTACCGGGGTGGAAAATCTCACCCAGGAGGAGGAGGAGCGACGTGGTTTACTGGATCGATCCAATCCAAATCACTTTTACGGAAACTCGAGTACGAGTCGAAGGAGTAAGAGTCCACCACCGCCATCTCCGCCGTCATGACGGTCTTCCAGATGATGAGGATTGCCCCCCCCCCCCCCCCCAAAAAAAAAACCAGCAAGATACAAGAGTCTGGCTATAGTAGAGCACGATTTACTACTATTCGCTACTTTAATAGTTGATTTCGCTGCTTTAATAGTAGATTTGAAATCAATGTTGAAGAATAGGCAATACTACCGAGTCAACTTCATCATAAGAAGTCGTGGGAGTCATTTGAGAAGCAAGATACTCTATCGCCCTGCCTGACGGCAAGATGAGCAGAAAGAAGAAATCGACGATGGCGGCAGCTGTCAAGATGAGACAAGCCGTACCACTTTCCTGGTGCAACGTGGTACATCATAATTCACCACTTGCTACTCTAACCCCCAACAAAAGTCGTCATGAAGGGGTCGCCATCACTCCCACATATCTTGCTCCTCGTTACGGATCAGTTTCGCTACGATGCCGTGTCGCCTATCATAACTCCCAATCTGCATGCGTTGGAGCGAACGAACGGGTCGACGACCTTTCATCGTGCCTACTCTTCGACGCCTACCTGCACTCCAGCACGTGCCGCTCTGCTGACTGGAAAGTCGCGTTGGGCTCATGGTATGCTGGGTTATGCCAAGTACACGAATTGCAACAAATATCCCACGACAGTGCCCCGAGTTCTACGTGATCGTCTGGGTTATCGAACAGTGGCAGTAGGAAAGAATCATTTTGGACCTATCAAACATATTCACGGTTACGAAAATGAAACCTTATATGACGGATTGTCACTTTACAGGGACGATTACGACGAGTGGTTCAACCAGACTATGCCGAATATGGATCCCAGAGCCACTTGCTCTCTTGACTGGAATGACTGGTTCGCCTGCCCGTATAGTTACGACGAAGTCATGCATCCTACCTCTTGGACGACCCGCACAGCGTTGAGTGCATTACAAGAATATTTTGGCAATACCACCACCAGTAATCAAACCGCACCTCTATTTTTAAAAGTCAGCTACCACCGGCCCCACTCGCCGTATGATCCACCACGTCGAATCTTTGAGCAGTACCTCCCCGGCGGCAACAAGTCGCACGTACCTCAGCTCGAACGATTTGTGAATGACTCGAGCTGGGATCTTAAGTATAAACATGTCAACATGACGCGAGATGCATGGGCTGGAGATCCAGGAGCCATGGCAACGCGTCATACTCGGGCGGGCTACTTGGCAAGTGTCGAGTTTGTCGACGAGAATATCGGACAACTCTTTGCCTATCTACAAGAAAATAATCTTTGGGATGACTTTTTCATCGTTTGGACATCGGACCACGGGGAACAGAACGGGGATCACTATCTATGGCGCAAAGGATATCCCTGGGATGGTAATGCTAGAGTTCGCATGGTGATGAACTTACCACAATCGGCACGTCGCCGTCCTCAACAGAGTCAAGCTATTGTCGAGAACCGTGACATTGCGCCGACGATGTATGATCTGACGAGGACTTTACGAGATGTGCATGTTGAAGATCCTCTCATGGACGGGAAAAGTCTTCTTCCGATTTTGACTGGGCAGCAATCATCGGTCCGTGATTGGGTAGATCTTGAGCATGGTTTGGTGTATAATCGCACAATTCATTGGAATGCATTGGTGGGGTATCTGCAGCTTGGGCGTTATGCAGACGATGAGTGCACTTTATGGAAGTACATCTTCAATGCTTATGACGCTTCGGAACAATTGTTTTGTCTCGCTGACGATCCCAACGAAACGCACGACTTGGCGCCGTTGCCTGCCTACAACACTGCCTTGACTACTTGGAGAATGCGAATGGTAATACAATTTGAACGGGAAGGCCGCGGCAAAAACTGGGTCCATGGCAAGCAGCTACAAGCTCGATACAATTCGACTCTCTTCGGAGATAACTTTCCCTGCGAGAGTACAGGCAATGAGGCGTCCTTGGCTCTGCAAAAAGGCGGTACCAACAACCTTATGGTACCCTTGTTGGTTCTGCTATGAAACTAGTATCTTGCTCCGAGTCAAAGCTGCAAGGGAGCCGAACAGCTGGCCATTGTAACTGGAGCCGTTCTCAAAATGCCTTTTGGTGAGCGAGAAAAGCGCACCGCGTTGACCAACGTGCTCTAGCTCGCTATGATCATTCCTACTCTGATTCGAACTACAAGTCATCTGTCAACATCTCGAGTGGACATCTCTCTACACTCTTAGTAGGATGGACTAGTTCTTACTTTGATCAAACCACTATCTCCACCATCGCATGCAATACGTGAAAATAAACGATCGAAAAAAAAAAATCGAGTCGTCAGTCAATTGGTGGTTCGCGCGATCTTTCGATTGATCGGATTCGAGTTTTGTGGCCGCACACGTCGACGACGACTATGATACAACAAATGAAAATTCGGTCGAAGTCCGCGATCGCAGTTTGACCGGCCAGAACAACCGGCAATCTGCGTGTGGCCTGCCGTGAGAATGATTGCACGTAATCAAAATAATAAAGATTATTGGGAATAAATTTTGTATGATACACTTCGCACCACCGGGATTGGAAACCGATTAAAGTCAATAGGTTCGCTTCGCAAACCGCTCGCCCAAAGCACCGGACGCTCGGAAAGTATCCTTCTCAACTATTACTGCAATTAAAACTTTGAAACCTGCAACCGAAGTGTCGCACTCTTTCGCCTCCTCTCATTCAGTCCTTGTGACCTCTGGTATAGTACCCGTAAAACCTGGTATCAGGTACACGATTGATGATTAGGACGCACGTCTGAAAGTGACCAGGAAGTCGGAAGATTCAGGTGCAGATTCGAGCAATATGGACAAAAATTCTGTCATGGTGAGTAGAGTTTTCTTTTGCATCATCTAACTACTCGCAACGCTCTAACCCCACAATAAAGTCATCATGAAGGGGTCACCATCGCTCCCACACATCTTGCTCCTCATTACGGATCAGTTTCGCTACGATGCCGTGTCGCCTATCATTACTCCCAATCTTCATGCGTTGGAGCAAACGAACGGGTCGACGACTTTTCATCGTGCGTACTCTTCGACGCCTACCTGCACTCCAGCACGTGCCGCTTTGTTGACTGGAAAGTCACCTTGGGCTCATGGTATGTTGGGCTATTCATTTTTTACCAATTGCACCAGATACCCCACGACGTTGCCCCGAGTTCTACGTGATCGTCTGGGTGGTTATCGAACAGTGGCAGTAGGAAAGAATCATTTTGGACCTATCAAATATATTCATGGCTATGAAAACGAAACCCTCTATGAGGGACTGTCGTCTTACACAGATGACTACGACGAGTGGTTCAACCAGACTATGCCGAACATGGATCCCAGAGCCACTTGCTTTCTTGGGTGGAATGATTGGACCGCTTGCCCGTATTGTTACGACGAAGCCATGCATCCTACCGCTTGGACGACCCACACAGCGTTGAGTACATTACAAGAATATTTTGGCAATACCACCACCAGTAATCAAACCGCACCTCTATTTTTGAAAGTCAGCTACCACCGGCCCCACTCGCCGTACGATCCACCACGTCGAATCTTTGAGCAGTACCTCCCCGGCGGCAACAAGTCGCACGTACCTCAGCTCGAACGATTTGTGAATGACTCGAGCTGGGATATAAAGTACAAACAGGTCAGTATGACACGTGATTCGTGGGTCGGAGACCCCGGAGCCACGGCGGCGCGTAACACTCGGGCGGGCTACTTGGCAAGTGTCGAGTTTGTCGACGAGAATATCGGACAACTCTTTGCCTATCTACAAGAAAATAATCTTTGGGATGACTTTTTCATCGTTTGGACATCAGACCACGGGGATCAGAATGGAGATCACTATCTATGGCGCAAGGGATATCCTTGGGAAGGCAATTCTCGCGTTCGTACGGTGATGAACCTACCACAATCGTCAAGTCGCCTTCCTCAACAGAGTCAAGCTATTGTCGAGAACCGTGATATTGCGCCGACACTGTACGATTTGACGGGTGTTGTAGAAGATGTACATATTCAGGATCCTCTCATGGACGGGAAAAGTCTTCTTCCGATTTTGATTGGGCAGCAATCATCGGTCCGTGAGTGGGTAGATCTTGAGCATGGTTTGGTATATACTCGCACCATTCATTGGAATGCATTGGTGGGATATCTGCAGTTAGGTAGTAGTAGCAGTAGCGACGATGAGTGCATTTTATGGAAGTACATCTTCAATGCTTATGACGCTTCGGAACAATTGTTTTGTCTCACGGACGACCCCAACGAAACGCACGACTTGGCACCGTCACCTGCATACAAAACTGCTTTGACTACTTGGAGATTGCGAATGGTAATACAATTTGAACAGGAAGGCCGCGGTAGACACTGGGTCCGTGGCAAGAAGTTACGCGCTCGCCGTCGCCAGAGGACAGTTTACGGGGACAACTTTCCCTGCCAAAGCTCGTAACAAAATGAATTGTTGGCCTCGGCGAAAAGGAGGTGCCAACATTCTTCTTACCTCTAGAATTTGAAATCGTGGTTTCCATCAAAGGAAAAACTACTGTAGTCCAACATCCTGCTTACTATTCGTCGTAGTAGCAAGATTTTTTTTGAAAATCCATAGCTTCTTTAAACGCTACTGCTTCTAGTTCTTCGAATCGTCACGGAAAGGATGACAGCAATGAGCAGTGGCTAGCTAGTGCATGGTGGCTTGTTGCTCGCATACTCCTGGGCATTTTGGCTGAGAAGTACTGTAGTTAGTAAAATGGCCAGCTTCGACCCGGAGCAAAAGGCTACCATAGAGAGTATAAGGCAATGGTACGAAGGTATCGTACCTATATCTGATGTCGCGGCCGCATCTGAACATATATCAAAAAACTGATCGGAGAAATCGAGTCACATACCAGGTAGTTTACGGAAAGATATAAGCAGGAAATCTTACCGAATCTTCATAAATAACGACATGATAGAGAATGCTAAATAAACTAGAACTTCGCGCCCGCAACACCATACTATCAAAGTAACTTATGGGATGAAGAGTTTATCAAATAACTTATTTTAAAGCCAAGTTATTGGCTACGTATAACGCTTACATCTTTCCGTAAATTACGGGTAGTTCATAATAGTATCAAAATAGTGAATAGTTGGTCCTGGATTGGATTCGAAACACGTCTGTCCTTCGACCAAAAATCTTCCAACTTTTTCCCACCAACCAAAACAGCCGCGATCGAGACTTCGGCTCGGCGACGATGATGGGCAACACCCATTCACATCGGATAGTTCCTACAACACTTTTACGCAATCTGACCTGAAGATCAGAACAGTAAAGAGTATTTTTACTTGCACAGCAAACAGTATCTAAAATGTCAGAGAAAGCCTTCCCACTAGCCGATGCCGACCTGACCGTGGCACTGTTGGATCTTGTGCAACAAGCCACCAACTACAAACAAACCAAGAAGGGAGCGAACGAGGCTACCAAGGTCAGACATGCAGTTGAATGAAGTTGAGATTTTGTGTTCTGGTGTTTCTCGCTTGGTGTTGGATGCCAGGTGTATGGCTCTTATGATGTCGAGAGAAGCCTTTGCCGTTGGAAGTGTGTCCTCCAGAAGTTGTCTTCTTTTTGATCTCTCGCTTTCTTTGCCACGATTTTCGTCGACGATTTACGTTTTATTGCTGTTTGTCGGGAAAACACCGTGTCTCACATGTGACTTTCCTTGCCTTTCAGACTCTTAACCGAGGAATTTCTGAGTTAATCATCATGGCAGCTGACGCCGAACCGATTGAGATTCTTCTTCATCTTCCCTTGCTCTGTGAAGACAAGAATGTTCCCTATGTCTTTGTGCCTAGGTCAGTATAATTTGAGGGTGTATTGTACCCTGCTATGAGTTCCTTTCTCATCTCATCCCTTTTGGAAATGCGCACCACTATACCCACCACTCCGCATCGCATTACAGCAAGGTTGCCTTGGGTCGTGCATGTGGAGTTTCCCGCCCCGTCATTTCTTGCTCCATCACAACCAATGAAGCCTCTCAGCTTAAGTCTGTTATTGATGGTATGAAGCTGAAGATCGAGCAGTTGTTGATCTAGGCGAATCAATACAGCATCCTGTGATTGGTTGGAAAGTTGTGAGAATGGGTGCTCGTGTAATAGCGCCTATTCGGGGTTGTGGTTCATTTCTCTTTACTTCCATTGACGACTCAAGTGTACTTCTTGGGTGGTTGGTGGATGGGTTGATGAATCTCAATGATCTTGCTGTCCGTGCGTTTGCAGTTTGAAGTTCGGGCGAGCAGTGAGAGAGGAGACGTTCGTTTTGGCTGTTACTGGATTGGCAGTCAAATCGTATAAATAGTCCTTGTGTTATAATCGTGGATTGTTACTACATTGTGTAAAAGTTCCATACTGCGAAGGCAGATCACTAGCTAGACATGGCTCCAACAGCGATGATTCTTAAAGCAAGTCATCGTCACTGTCGTCGTCGGAACAGAAATCTTCATTGTCCTGGGTGTTCTCCCATTGATCCAACTCATTCATCTCTTGCTGCTGCATGTGAATTAATCCAGCCACAGAATTCGGCGACTCCATGTCCGCGGCAGCTTTCGCCTCGCCGCTTTCATCGCCAAAGTTTACCAAGAGACCCTTTCGCTTGGCGGCCGCTAGCTCCTGATCTTGAATAGTCATGGAAGCAGTTTCATGTTCTTTGCCGGCATCCTCCATATCAATCTCATTAGCAACAGAAATCAACGACTTTTGCAAATCCGGAGGGTCGTAACTGTGGAGCGCTCGTCGCCTAGAGAAAACGGAGGAACTTGCGCGTTAGATCATTGTCATTGGCAGCGATCTGTTGCATGCATAATAGTACTTACCAAGCTCGGACCTGACCCATCCACCGTTTGTTTGGAATGTCCAAAGTATAATCAGGCGTCATGGGTGTCTCCATACAGCGTTTTCGACGTTTGTCTTTGGGTACCTGCCTCAACTATTCTTCGTAGCCTGTCGTGTTTTTTCCGTAGGAAATCATCTTGCGGCGTTGCTCCAGCCGTCGCTTTTGCTCTGGATTCGTGGGATCCAATTTTTGAAAGACCAGCTGATCGGATTCTGCCACACATGTCTTGGAATGAAATTTGAGTCGCGTCGTCGCGTCGGAACCTCGTTTATGAGGCCGGACTTTGGTGGTGGCATTGGATGATTTTCCTTTTTGCAAAGTGGAACTCGTTTTCTTTTCTGACAGCATGTTTCAATCACTATCCTGTTTCTGGAAGACTACTTCTGGATTGACAATAGGAGAGAAAAGGAAAACAGAAAAAGTCAATGCTGTTTAAACATCAGAGGGAGAACAAAAGTGTGAGGGAGCCATGACCATCCCCCATCATGTCCATCATGCTCTCGGATGCGCCGCCGCCGCCGCAATATTAGACGCCTTGGATGCAGGCCGGCCCTCTCGTCTTGTTGCGCGCCTGCGAGCTTTTGATGATGGCGCGACACAAAATTGGACCAATATGAATACTTCTGAATCCTATGTAAGTACGTATCCATTAGAGGTGATGCCCAACTTACCCTTTGTCCTTGAAGCGCGCTCCTTGCGCTTTGCTGACGCATGTAGCCTGCTGACGGCATCGCTAAAATTATTGGTTTCCGCAGAACAAAATGATACTTTGGTCAGCTGAAAATATCGACGTGTCCTCGAACAACGTCAGCACACATATGGTTTCTCAGTCCGAAGAAGCAACAATTTGAATAGCCCAAGGCGAACCCCGTCATCTCTGCCCGCTCCAGCGGCCGTCGCATCATCGCGAGCCCATCACCATGACGTAACGCCACTCGTGGAACGTTGTACCATTTTCGTACAACGTCTACGTGTGAAAACTGAACGCACGCATCGTGAAAGGGAACCCTTTCGCTCCCGCGTCGGCGGGCCTTCTGGTTTTCGCCTCTTTGATCTCCACCAATTGCACTGTCTTTTGATTTACGTCATCATTGCATCATCTTTGGGACGCCTTGGACCCACCCAACCCACCCGCAAGCTTGCATTTTTCGTATTTCGAAAGCTGTAAGGAACAATACTTGCCACCATGACACAAAAGGCCATGGCAAGCGCTTTGATCGAAGCCGCGCAACAGATCGCAGAGATGCACAAAACCGGAGAGAAGCGAAAGGAAGCCCCGGGACACACGCTGATTGCTCCTGCCCCCATGTCGGTTAGTCCCAGTAACGTCCCCGCCGAATCTTCGTTTCAACCCGCGGCAAAAAAGGTTGCTACTGCAACTAGTAGATCCCGGGCTCTTCGATTGGAACAAAACAGAAAAGCTGCTCGTGAATCCCGGCGAAGAAAGAAGGCGATGATCGAGGAATTGCAGCGTAGTCTCATGTTCTTCTCCAAGTCCAACGCTGCTTTGAAGCAACAGAACGAAGTTTTGACACGTCAGGTCCTTGATGCTCACAGCGTTCTTGCAAAGATGGGAAAGCCAATCCCTGCGTTGGATCCAAAGTTGATTGAAGGAAAGACCGAAGAGAAAAAGGCCCCGGTGAAGGTTGAGAGTAAGGATCCCGCTGCCGCCACTAAGACCACTGGTCAAGACATTACTTCGATTCAGCCGGGAGCCACAATGCAGGCCATGGCTACCTTTCAACAGGCTGCACAGGCCGCTATGGAAGCTGCATCGCGAAGTATGAAGGCGCATGGGGTAGTCGTGAACCCAGATGAACCAGCGAAAGAAACCAAGGAACTGTAGAGTGCCTGGGTTTTGAATTAAAGTCTTTGCTCGGCGCGCTTATATTGGGCAGCGGCACGTCAAGCATGGCTCTAGGGCGGGCGGAAGACTTTTTTATTTGTCAAGACTATCGTCGTACATATCCTAGCAAACGAACCGTAAAATAGTTCTATTCATGAAACCAAAACTTACGACTACACCGCACGAAGGAAGTGCGGTCGGTAAGCGTGGACGACGATTGTTCCTAGAGATATGCGTGGTGCGTATGCCCATCAGCTATCTTGACGCTATGTACCTTTACGTTTCCTATACCAACATTTTGAATTGTAGGTCGGTGTTTGCATGGTATTCGCCTGAAGTTGCGCATGTCGCCGTGAATGCACAAAAAACCGCGGACAACCACATGAGCATTCCGGTTGAACATCAATCGCACTATGGGACAGATGCTCGAAGATCCGAAACCCTTACCGAAACCCCAGGTCGAATGCTCAGATTGAAGTTTGTCATTAGATCCTCCTTGCTGATGAACCCGTCGTTGCTCTTGTCGAGCTTCTTGAATAAAGCCATTACTTCATCGATTTCTTCCTTTTCCACCTTTTGAAGGGCGACTAGCATATAGCAGAGAAACTCGTGCGGCGACACTCGATCGTCGTTGTCCGTGTCCATTCGTCGTAGATCGGCCAGTGTCATGGCTCGCTGAAGGAACCGAGCTTCCATGGCGTCGTTTCGTCGATCGATGTATACGCCAGCAATGCGCCCCAATAGTTCACCGAGCACTGCTACGGCCAATGGGATCCAGAGTAAACATATACAACGCGTCAACATCTCTGTCGGGCCCAGGTCACCAAAGCTGTGGTTATCGCGTTAGTTTTTGTTCGCAATACAGAAAATGGGAGCACCAAAAAAGTGCCATGATACTTACCCAATCGTTGTCCCTGTCACCACCATCCAATATACACTGCGCACGGCGAAACGAGAAAAAAACACACCATGGTATTACAAGGGTTAGCACAAGGACCTATCCGAGATGGCTGCAGTATGGATTGCGGTGACCTTACCCCTTCACGGCACCCCATCCTTCCACGTAGACAATGGGGGCCCCTAGCACAGCCAAGATTAGAACGACTGGCGCCTCTGCCAAAACTACAGCAAGCACATCGGAAAGAATCGTACGAGCTTCTGACGGGGTGGCAGTGTCATCTTCGCCAAATTGCTCCATGACCTTAAGTCTTGCATTGGCAATACGCTTCTTCATTTTGTCGTCGTTGCTCTCAAGGATAAATTCACCAACAATGCCCAAGAAAATGCCCAAAATAACGATACCGTACATGGCAAAAAAGATCACAAAAACTCTCGATGCATCTGTAGTTGGAGAGAGATCACCATATCTTTTGGGAGGAGGACATACTGGTCAACGACCCATCATACTAATTTCGCAGGAGAGCCACAATGAAAGAGCCTTACCCGACAGTTGTGAACACCACAACCGAGAAATAGAGAGAATCGTAGATAGGCCACTTTTCGAACACAAAGGAAAATCCAATCACCGCAACAAGCAGGTATGCCCCTAGATTCACAAAAGCGTACTTCATGGCGGTTTTGGACTCCAACCAGTTGTGATATTGAGCAGTGAGCCCGAGAAATTCATCCGAAGAGCGGGTTTCTTCCACCGAGGCATATCCACCCGCATTTTCTTCCACCAGAAGTTCAGACTCGCTGTCATTCGAGCGAGAGAATATGCAGAAGATGCTCTCGGCCGCGCTCGAGATACCGTGAATGAAGAAGCGCAGCAAGTACATTTTCAATCGCTTCGGTCGACGACACTTCCGAAAGTGCTCGATATTCGGTTGCAAGTAGATACAGCAGCAATTCGGCCTTGAACTTGCTCTGTCGAGAAAGAGCTACACTTGCCTGCTAGTCGACTGTTGAATATGAAACATCGTCTCGAAAGATGAATGATGGGATCGGGGAGGTGGGAATCAAAAGCTGATGCCTCAAATATCTCTTTCATCGATCTCGTCGCGAACTGTATCTTTCCATTTTGGGGATCCCCCCAATATCCTCACAGTAAAGTCTTTCGATACGTGCACAAATTTTGGGGTCCCCATATGACGTCCTTCGCCTTTTTGGATATCGTCGTTTTGTTCTTCGATGAAGGCACAAGAAGATCCGCCGTTGTCATTATCTCAAGCCGAATTGATTGTTCCTTCCTTCAATCAGCGCTATCAAATGGAACAGTGTAGACCTTGGACGAGGAACGCTTGTGTAAAATGGAGACTGAAGGGAGATCGAGCGGCGACGACAACCACTACGAAGCCCTACTGAAGGATCGCATCGCAGGGAGTATTCTTGGTGTATTCATCGGCGACGCATTAGGAGTGGGTGTGCATTGGCAATATGACCTAGAAAAGTTGGAAGCAGACCGAGGTTTCGTAACGGGCTATTTAGACCCCTTACCCGGAACTTACCATTCCGGAACACCAGATGCCCCTGGCCGGGGGAAGCTACAGGCTGGGCAGCTTGAACAACAAGGCGTTATTGACAAGCTACTATTGGAGAGTTTGGCTGAAAAGAAGCAGCTCGATCAACAAGACTTTTTGAATCGCTTCGAAGCTGTCATCTTGAGAGATCCTACTATGGACGGCACCCGGAAAGGAGGACGGTACGGTTGGACGGACAAATCCATATGCGAAATCTATGACTGCCGCATCACTCAGAATCTCCCTTGGTCAGTGTGCCCCGCCCAGAAGCGACACTCCTGATCCCGTCGTACGAGCAGCTCTGATCGCTTCTTTGTACTTTCGAACGCCAAGGGAGATGGCCAACAAAGTCTTGCTACATGCAAAATTTGCAACCCTTGACAGTAGTGTTCAGGCCCATTCAGTCGCATTCGCTAGCATGATCGGGGCAGCGCTGCAAGGTGTGCCACTGGATCACTCCATGAAAGAATTTTTGTACCAGCAGCCAGGACGATCATTGCCATTTTCTTCGATTCTATCTGCTACAGACTATGATCCAACATATGGACACTACACTGAGCCGGACTCCTTGCTTTGGTTTGGTTCTATTGCCCAAGGAGTCAAACAATTCAAAGAATCAATCCATCCAGCTCATCGAGGTGTCCTCCTTTATGGACAGTTTTGTGCATTCTTTGCGTCGATTCCATCCGCCTATTATTGCGCCGCACGATTCCCCGACAATTTTGAAGATGCGGTGTTGTGTTCCGTCAATGGTGGAGGACAAAACACAATGCGCACTAGCTTAGTGGGTGCCTTCCTTGGTGCTCGGGTAGGTTTATCTAACATCCCATCTAGATTTTTGATCGGACTGGAAGACTCGGAGTACCTCATCGATCTGGCAGGGCAGGTAGCTGATGCTGCCCTCGAGCGAAGTTCCCCGCACGATGAATGGTTTTGGCCGACAGATTCAGAGGTCAATTTCACCATTGGTGGGCCCGGATACCATCATACGAAGCCCATGCCGCGAAAGCAAACGAAGCACGAACCGAGCTCAAATGTAATGATACAGAATCAGATCGCGCCTTCATCGTTGGACTGGCGGCTCGATACGCTTGAAGTGTTTCTCTTTGTATTTCTTGTGGGAGCAACTGCATTGGCTATATTCTCTTCACGGACTCGCCTAGTAGGGACCAAACGATTTTGCGCGGGTGATGCGTCTTACAGATACATTCCGTGAGTCTATGAACGCTGAAGCTAAATCTATACTCATAGCTCGCTAGCCTGCTAGTTGGGAAAGTTTTGGAGCATATATTTCTATGTTTCTCTCTCTAGTAGAGTAGTAGTATGTATGTCTACGTAACATATACCTCGTCTGCTGCATGCAGTAAGGCTCCATCTACTACCTGTATAGCGTGGAGGAGTCGTTGAAGCGAGGAGAGGCCCCCATTGCACGTGGGCCAGCCACACCACCTCCATCCATCATATTTCGGTACTGCCATCGCTCTCTAAGTTCTTCGTGGCTGTCGTTTTGTCCAACACGGCGATAGAATTGGTCCCGAGATAGGTCTTGTGAAGAAAATACACTTCGATCCGTACTTGTCGATGATCGCATACTGATGTTTCGGATCGACTCGGTGACAAAGAATTGCGTCATCTCTAGCTGTTCCGCCGAATCCAGGCTGAAACATGGAGTAAATGTCCATAGCTCCAAGTTGATTACTTCAAACGATTCGCCATTAGAATCGGGGTCCACCAGGCACGGATTCTTGTAAGAGGAGCACTTGCTGGTGGTACCCGATAATAGATCGTCCTCCAGCGCAATTGCAAAGCCATAGTTCTTGCCATGTATGCGTTCCGCTTCCTCCACAGTTTCTGTAACTTCTCCGTATAGGTCGTATTTTTGCAAGGAACCCTCTCCTACTCCAATCATATCATGAGTGCACACTTGTGGTCGCTGACCATCCTCCAACAGGAAGAATACATCAATCTCGCTCTCCATCTGCGCTTGCTCAATCAGACTATGACAAGGCGTGGTTCTGTTGTATCTCATCTTGAAAACAAACGACGGGGAGCCACCGAAAAATGCTGGTGCCGTTCTCCATGGTTGAGACGTATAGCAACCAAAGACTTGGCCTTTGGTTGTTTCGATGGCCAGGATGGTCTCTTTCGACGCACGTGCGTACTGCTTGAAGGTATCCAAAGAGGCGCCGTCACGGACAAGACTGTACTTCATCCACAAGTTTTGACCCCTTAGGTGATCGGGCACAAAGTTGAGAATGGCGTCCATCAGTGGCGGTGACAAGACGTGAGGATGAGCGGCTTTGTCTTCGGCCGAAGTACCCAGAATTTTGAAAGTGTTGTGTTCAAGTTCATCATCGTCTTCTGGCATGGCACCATCTGGTGTAAAATCAAAACCAAAATCCCCAGCGTACTCGTCCTTGAGCACTTGCCATGCATCAAAGTGCTTCACTTCCTCATCGTCCCATGAAAGTTCGGACACATTGTCAGAATCGTCTCGTACTTCTTCATCCGAATGAACACTCTCCGCGCCGCAGCCGTCGTCCGTACTTTGAGTCCGTGATAGCGTCTCCTTTTGTTCCTCCTCTTCGGGTATTCGTTTGAGAGCCTCGGTAACGGCAGTACGATGATGAAGACTCGAAAGCGTTTTTGGTGACACTCCATCCTCAAAAGCTTGCCATAGGCCCACCAAAAATCGATACTGATGTGGCTTTTTCGTCACAGCAGGGCGTTTCAACCCACTGTCGAGAGGGACACCTTCCTTCGGAATATAGAGGAGCATATCGTTGTCCAAAACCTTGGGAGCGTGCTCTACGTCTTCAAGTTTGGTAGTTCCCTCTGGTAATAAAGGAACCATCTCCTCATTTTTGATTTCCCTATGATGTTTGTGGGGCGGTTTCTCTGTATTTTTCTTTGGGGGAACGTCATCAATGAGCAAAGCACTAAGGAATGCCATTTCCACATCCGATAACGAGGCTTTGCGGGAATGAAGTTGGTCCATGAGATGATCCCGGGGATCTGTCAGTGTAGTATCCGCTGGAATCATTGGTTGCGTCATGTGAGCACTCATAGTCATTTCGTTTTGTGCTGTGTGGTTGTAATTGTTGAGATGGGGTTAAAATAATTAATGTTGTGGAACAATGTCGACATTCCAAAGTTGGAAAACCTCAAGTTGTTGATTGATTTGTCACGTTTGCAATTGAGAAAGGGAACGATGTTGATGACGAATCTCCCAAGAATCACATGGTGATGTCGAGGATGTCAAGGAGGGAGCGGAGAAGCAAGAGGAGGATGTTCTCTAATCGGGAGTTCGGAAAATTTTTGGCCTTCTTTGCCGGGTTCCATACACCGCCGCGCGCGCGTCTTGACAGTTTTGGCGACGGGAGTTCCGGTTTTTGGCATATTATGCCACAAATCGATGATTAGTAGGACTGAATGATGGTCGAAGAGGTCGGTCGCCCGACGCCAATCCACCGTATGTAATCGAAGAAGCCTGAAAACAAACTACCGGTACATGTCTTTCTTTGAGCCATGACTAGATACGCTTCGAGGCTACTCTGCAAGATAGTGCGTAGCACAAGGTCACAGCATGCATCATCAGCCACCCTCCAAACGCGGCTGCATTGCGTTACGAGCCCCGTGCCCGAAGGACAAACCCGTCAACGTCACTATTAGTCTGCTGCTTACCATCCTATCCTTATAATAATGATTTCATGGATGTGGTGGTAGGATCAAAATCTTTTAACTTGCCCACAATCTCATATTTTCCCTTGAAGGTGAAAATCCACGCTGCCAATGCCGCCCGTTCGGCCATGGTCAAGGGTTTGGAGCGTTCTTCGGGTGACTCTTCTTCGACAATGGTCTTGGCCAGAAATCTAGTAGCATCTCGACCCGCAAACAAATGATATTCTCCTCCCGGTCCATAAAAGTTGCGTCCCTTGTAAACATTAAACACGAGTCCATCGGCGGCCAATAAAATGGGCCCATCGGGATCTTGTGTGCCATCGTATTGTGCGAGTTCTTCTTCGGTCCAATAATCTTTGGGTTCTACATATGCTCGATTTGCTCGTTCTTGTTGATATTGACGGTATCGCTCTTCTTCCTCTTGGCGCATCTTGCGCCGTTGCCGATCATCGGCACCGTCCACATAGAGCCACGCCGCGAATCCTGCCACTACCACACCGATTCCAATGACCCACGGTTCAGGAGGTGAAAGATGAAGCTGAGTAGTCGATGATGAATGA
This sequence comes from Nitzschia sp. DOCU1, assembly GCA_951394045.1. Lineage (NCBI taxonomy): Eukaryota > Bacillariophyta > Bacillariophyceae > Bacillariales > Bacillariaceae > Nitzschia > Nitzschia sp. DOCU1. The sequence goes on from OX595989.1 coordinate 2,657,431, forward strand.
TGCGCTGATTTTGGTTGTAATGTCACAAGGCTGCTGGTAGTAGTGGCGGATTGAGGATATGGGATTCGTTGATGATTGGTTCTGGTGGGAAAGGAGGAAACTGGTGCAAAGAAGGCCGCATCGCAAGTGGATGTTATCGTGTCGAGTAGTAGCAACAGGAGGAATCCCCATGACTTGCTGTTTGATTGGTAATTGCAGTTATTCATTTTGTTGATGGATAGATGAGATGTATGTATGTTGTTGTTGATCCAAACGTCGCCTTCGAGAATGTCGTCGTTATCGGCGGCAATCAACAAGTTGAACTTTTGGGAAGGGTCGATCAATCGATGTTCCCCCGCCGGCCCGATCTTTCATGCCAACGCAACGACCGGCTGGACAGACGACGTCAATCCGTCAATCGTATCGTATCGTACAAAAGTCATCCGGGGTGCGTTGCCCTACAAATGCGATAAATTTTGTATTACATTTTAGCAAAGTCGCAATTTCAAATCGTGCGCCAGTCCGCTCGGATGGTAACGGCGGTTCTGCAAGCCAGCCACTTCCGACCACTGGCCTCGCCCTCGCGTCGTGCAAAATTTGCGGGATAGAGCCGGTGCTCGTTGCTGTCGAACTCCTGCCTGTGTTGCTATCATCATCGTCTACTAGCTTTGCCAAAGAAGACTTACTCTATCAGGGACAATCAAACCTCCTTGACATTTACTGATTTGTCTCGTTGTGGCTTTTATTGACTCTTGAAATCGTCGTATCGTCGGGCAATCTACGTAGTAGCTTCTTTGGATAGCTCCGTTCCCTTTTCGATTATTTTCGAAACAACCTCTGCATCTGTTTACACAACAACAACAATACTATGAAATTCCATCTTTTATCCACATTACTGGCGGTGGCAACCCCCTCGTCTCTTGCTTTTTATAAGCACATTTCACTGGACGAACCCTTTCAATCTGGCTTGCGAAAGTTGCCCCACAGTCCTTGTGTCACGCTGTATCATCGCAATGGACGATCGGGGTGTGGAAGTGTGGACCGAGACGAACAAGCCGGTGCTCTCTTTTACTATGATGGCAGCACGTCTCCTCCTGATGGGCGAACCTTTGTTGCCGTCATTGAAGAGCACAAGTTGAGTTCCGACACTATCTCCACATTGCTGGGCAGCAACTCCAATGGCAACCTCAAGGGCATTTTGGTGCTCAATTCGACCTATGTCAATGACGATAATGAATACTCGTCACCAGGTCCGATCTATCCGTTGGGTTACTCGACTCCGTCGGAGGATATCTCGTATGGAAATAACAAGTTTCCGTGGAACTCGAATGGCGACGGCCTCAATCAGTACGATTTGTACGGCATCCCCATGGCCTATGTCAATGGATACGATGCGTCTGGTTACATTCGTCAATCGGCACAAAAGACGGATTCGCATCTTCAAATCTTCACATCGTTCAACTACTACATGGGACCCGATAATGTTCATTCCCAAGAATGTCTAGCGTGGAGAGACGCTCACGATGACAGCTGGAGTCCAAAGTGTTTGCCTCTGGGGGGAACCAGCGTGTGGGCCATGGCAGGCTCTCCTCCGTACAATGCCGGAAGAAGAAAGCTGGAACAAGAAGAAGAAGCAGCAGCTAGTGGAAGTCATTACTATGGGGACGGCAAGCCTGCGATTATCGTGGCGGCGTCGATGGATTCAACCTCCATGTTTCATGATTTGGCGCCAGGTGCCAATGAAGGAGCCACCAACATTTTGACAGTACTCATGGCGGCCTACTTGCTGGGAAAGTCTGTCAACGACGCGACCTTGGACAATTTGACGAATCGAATCGTCTTTGCTCTCTTTGATGGAGAGGCCTATGGATATATCGGATCGCGCCGATTTCTCAATGACGTCCTGAACTTTAGCTGCGATGACAAGTACACGGTACGATCAGTGGCCAAGGATGGGACCTCCGACTGGGCGTGCTTGTATCCAATGCGTCCTAGCTTGAAGTTCAAGGACATTGGACAGATTGCTGGCATGCTCACTGTCGATCAAGTGGGACTTCCTGCCTCGAGTGGAAACCTCTATGTCCACAATGACGGCAGTGGGGGTATGGGAACCTTTATGGCGAATGTCCTCAAGTATTCAGGTACTGGTACGGACTATTTCACAGCTGTCGATTCCGCAGCCTCCAACAATGGTGGAGACTTTCCGTACCCCCCGACGGCTCTGACGGCCTTGCAGTCTCTCTCCAATGGCGCCTACAGTGGAGCCGTATTGACGGGCTATGACTACGCGTTCACCAAGAGACCACCGTATCAATCTCATTTGAATTGGATTCACAATTCCGACATGAACTACAAGGCGATTGCTGCCGCAGCCACCATGATTGCGCGAACGGCCTTGGCGGCAGCGTACGACAATGGCAGTGGTGACTACGCGACCGCCGCCAAGTACGCCTACAAAACGATTGGTGAATTGGATTATCAAGATGATGTACTCCTCGCACTGGCGAATTGCTTGTACATTAATGGCAACTGCCAAATGTTCAACAAATACGCCAATATGGAAGCCAAGAATGCACGAGAACGAACAGGAATGCAAGGACTCGATAGTGGCAAGGCCTTGGGTATGCCACCCAACTACTACGTCGGTGTCTACTCGGCGGATTATGGACAACCCTTTGTCCGAGTCGGAAATAATGTCTATGGTGCCTACAATGGATATGCCTATGGAAAATCCAACACTGATGCCTTTGCCATGAACCCCAAGATGCTGGCGCAAGCCATTCGAGGTCTCTTTAATGATTTCTTGGGCAAAGGATCGGCTTCCTCATCGGACGCCTCATCCGCCTATACTCCTCGAAGTTGCTCTGCCGAATCCCACTGCCAAGGTGTTGCGTACTGTGGTAGCAATGGAGATTCTGCAACTTGCTCGGGGTCCAAAGTGTGCGTCTGCCAACGTGCCTTTTATCACATTGCCTTGGATCAAGCGGTGGAACCTGCCACCAACAATGCGACGGGGTACTTTATTCAACCCTTTGATGAAGGCATTACTCCATTGTGGACGGAACCATTTTGGTCTAATGAAGTGGGAATTCGAATGTACCGTGTGGCAGATACCAGTCCCGGAATGATTTCCTTGGCCGCCGGGCTTGTGTGTGTGGTAGTGTGCTTTATCTTGGCGGTTATTGTCAAGGTGGGAATGAGGAAAGAAAAAGTATATTAACAATTTCACTTGAATGTAACATATAAATGGCAGTAGCATTATCTTTTACTGTATAAAACCGCTAAGACTATTGAAAAGTACGGGCTTAGGGTGAACTGTGGTGTGACACCTTTTGCTTCTTCTTGCTCTGCTGAATGATTTGTTTCCTCTTGTTGCGCTTGCGTTTGTCATAGCTTGGCGTAGTATCAATCTTGGGACGACGAGGTGGCGCTTTCTTCTTGCTACTTGAGCCTTTCTTTCGGATTTGCAACATCCATTCTTCTACTTTGCACCCGCTCTGTTTCATGACATTGGCAATTGTCCGCAAATTGTCAAAATCGGCTTCTGTAAACAGAGTAATCGCCTTGCCTTTTCGTCCCGCACGTCCCGTACGACCAATGCGATGAACGTAGGTAATACCAGAAGATGGCAAATCATAATTGATCACCATGTTGACGGCGCGAAAGTCCACCCCACGAGCGACGAGATCGGTGCAAATCAATACCCATGTTTCTCCCTTGCGAAATTTGGCGACCGACGCATCCCGTGCCGTTTGAGAACGACCGGCATGAATGACATCGACATGCATACCTTCATAGAGTAATTCGGCAAATAAGGCTTGGGCTCGATCTTGACTTTGGCAAAAGACAATGCACGGCAATTTGAGTTGACCACGCTCCTTGAGTTGTCGCATGGCCAAGAGTTTTCCTTCCTCGCGGCCTACAAACATGAGTTCTTGTTCAATATCGGTATTGGCACCCCCATAACTACCCGCTGCTGCAATCATGAGATCGACCGGATTTCGCAAGACGTTTTCGGCCAAGGAACGGACCGTCGGCGTGACTGTGGCAGAAAAGAGGGCTCGAACCGCCGTGGCTGGGACGGCACTCAAAATAATGTCCATTTGCGCCAGAAACGTTTGAGTCGAGCCCGAGCCAGACTTGTAGGATGTGGGTGCTTCTTCTTCTTTCTCTTCATCATCCTCTTCGTCGGAGGAATCCTCTTCGTCGCTGTTGCTGCTAGCCTTGTTTTTGTTGGATACAGCAGCCTTGCCATCGGCGGCATCTAGCAGTCGATCCGCTTCATCCAAAACTACCAATCGCATCGAATCCAACCTCAAACCCTTCTCCAACGCATCCACCAAGCGCAACGGAGTGGAAACCAAGACATCTAGACCATTCTTGCCGCCCGCTGTGCCAGCAATGACGTGGGAGGCATTCGATTTCGATAAAAGGATGGTCGAGGTACCACCCGGTTTGCCCGTACCAAGGCGTTCGACTTCTCGGTGAAGCTGTGCCGCTAGCTCTCTACTGGGTGCTAGTAAAATAGATCGGATCTCGCCTGACCTGGATGACTTGCCATCAGGTAGATTCCCACTTTGTTTTCGTTTCTTCTTCTTCTTCTTGGACTCTGACTGGGGCGTGGATGATTCTCCATTCGAGTAAAAGGAAGAAAAGGGAGCACTGCTTAATAACAGAGCTGGAATGATAAAAGCACCTGATTTACCCGAACCAGTGGGCGCGGCTCCAATCAAATCCCTCCGCTCCAAAAGTGCAGGAATGGATTGCATTTGAATTGGAGTGGGCTCTTTCCATCGTCCAAGCTCAATGTTGTGTTGAATGGCGGAATAAATGCCCTCAAAACTTGTTGCCTCTTGTGATTTATTCCACCAAGCAGGCGCCGTTAGTTCTTGAAACGATGAAATCGGATCGGGCAGATGAGGGTCGTGCTTATTTCCTACTCGAATTGCCATGGATCGTCGAAAGGCAGCAATTTTTTCTTTGTGAACTTGTTTGCGCTTGTCATCACTCATGTCACGTTTCCCCGTCCGATCTCGAGATGCCACATGATCCTGCTCATCCTCGTCTTTTTCATCTCCCGAAGAATCCACCACCTCGTCATCCTCATCGTCCTCTACAGGATCTTGTTTATGGAGTAATGGAGGTGGAGGATCTTCTCGCTGACGCTTCTTTCGCTTGGACTTGTTCAGCCTAGCTGACGACGACAATATGGTGAACAGCTCTTCCATTCTGCTTAGTAGTCCTTGTAGTTAGGACCCGTGATAGTAGTAGTACGATACCCGTATTCGATCGGCGTCGTTGGTGTTCGATCGTCTTGTGTTGGTGGGATATCTTGTGGTGGCACGAAGTCCTTTTTTGTCATGTGGAAGGATTTCGGTGGCCTTCGTCGAGTTTGGCTTCTCACGATGACGGATGACGTACAGATCGCTCTGGGGACACGCGTGTCATTCGGATTTTCCCGCGCTAGCCCATCATGTGTTAATTACTTTCTTGATATATGCGTTAACAGATCGTTTCCTTGTGGGTGTCCGCCAGGCGAGTCACATGCTGTCGCCAAGCCGCCTCGGAAAGAGTTGCAGGACTCAAATCAACCCCCATCATCATTCTTGCCTTTCGGAGTTTTCTCGCGCCGCGGGGTCACCACGGAAATCCACGCGAGCATTCTTCTGTCGTTTGAAATCCATTCGTAACAAGAAAACTTCAAACCCACCGATCACGGCGAGCGTTTTGTCAAGTCTTTCATTCCATGTACGGCGTAGAGGTGCAACAAAGAAACCCGTTGAAGATGATCGCTAATCCTCGAATCGTACCATCATCCACCACCACTTCCAGCAGCGAGCAGGAAACCGCACCTCCCACAAGTTCTCACGATCAGCGTGTTGAAGATAGTCCAGAAAGTGAGAACGCTGCAGCGGAAGGTCCTGCCATGAAGTTAGTTGTGAGATCATCTTACTGGGGTCGGATTTTGAAGGGGAAAGCACGACGCACCGTTGACTATGGTGGCTTGCCTGGTCGACAGTATCGTGTGATTGGATGTCAAGCTGTCCTATCAGCCGTAGACGGACAATACTGGGGATGTTGCCCGCACCATGGGAAACGAGTCTTGGAACTGAAAGAGCACCATTTCCTTGATCAATACACCGGCAACTGGGATCTCTTTGCGGTGCCCCCTGTTTCAACACCCGCCTACATGGTCCATGGCTTTTTCATGCTTCCGCAGAATCAAAATGTGATTGATGTCGCCTACAAAGTCGCCACGGAGGGCTGGTCATTTGTGGGTACGGCAAATGCTTCAGTCGTACGAATGGATCTAGAGGCAATGCTTTCAGACATTTTGAAACAAAACGACGGTGTCGGCTTTAAGTATCATCATGTTCATCTGGAAATCCTAATGGATCAAGTCTTTGATCGTGAAACGCCACGCAGCCGCAAAGCAGCCATTGACAAGTCGCGATCGGAGCGTGGCACTAGCAGCAACAGCAGCATTGTGACACCTCATAGCGATCAAACAGGCGGCGATACCTCTTCGGTTGCGACTCCTCCTTCATCGATCCCCCATGTTGTTAGCAATGATACCTCATGGTTCTCGGACGGGACTCATTCCACCTATGCCAGTGCGACTACTTCCCACCACCTCGATTCTATGCCTCCTGGCTGGTCCTATGCTGGCGGAGCGCAACACTTTCATCCCCATCATCATTATCAGTCCTATCCTCCGCACTGGGCAAACCCTGATTATGTCCCGATGTTCCGGAGCCATACCCATGGAGCAGGGGGCAGCATGACCTCGATTTTGCCTCCCATGAATCCTGCCCAGCAACTGTTGCTTCAAGGATACACGACAGGCAGCAACACTGTTCTTCCTCCCGCCTTCATGCCTCACGAAGCTGCTCTAGAGCACTTCCGTACCCACTCAGGCTTCGTCCCAGGACACTACTCTACTCTTCCTCCCTCTAACCTCCAACGCCAACATCAATACACGACTCCTTCTCCTTGGACCACGCCTGAAGAGGAAGAAGACCGAGACGACGGCAATGACGCCAACGACCGCAGGGGAACTCACCAGCTAGCCGATGAAAAGCTCAGCGAAGATGTGGCCACGGCTTCGTTCTCGGAAACAACTGCCGAGGAAGAAGATGAAGACCACCACAGCGCCGATGTTCAACCTGAACCCGAGCTCTCGTAAGTAATGATGCTAATAACACCATTGGACGATTGGCTCGTACAGTGTTAAATCCGATTCCGCCACCGACAGTGGGGGCGATTGCCAAAGCAGCAGCGGCAGATTACTACTAAAACACACCATTCCATCAAACACCCATAGTCATATGAACTGACACGAATTAGAAATAAAGCACAGTAACAACAACATCCAAAGCATTCTCGTCTAGTAGTTGATTTACCTTGTCTCCCTAGCGAAACGCCTTGCGAAACTCGTCCACCTTTTGACGCATTTGATTGAGATCCGAGTTCACCTTGGCCGCTTGTCCTTGTACAGCTTGCAGTCGTTCTGATACAATAGTTGCCGAAGTAATATTCATTGTCGCACCCTTTCGGGCGGTAGCGGGGTCCAAGCCAAACTTTTCAAGCATGGACGCTTGATCTGCTCGCTTCATACCCTTGAGAGACATGACCAATTGTAAATCCATGGCCGAACCACCAGGCCATTGATCCCGAAAGACATCAATCAATAGTGAAATAGGCGTACCCGTCAACTTGAGCAAGATTTCAATCTTTTTGAATTGCTTCTGGACCATCTTGGTGTACATGGCAGGAGCAATTGTAGATCCAGCAGGAACGGCCTTGCGGGCGGTAGGAGAGGCAATGGTATTTGTCTTTTCCATAATGGGGAGTTTCAAAAAGAGCGTCTTCAAAATGGAAATATCCAAGAGCAATTGTTGCGAGCCTTGTTCGCTAATATGCTTGAGTCGGATGATCGCATTGTAAAAGTCATTCGTAAAAGCCATGGCAAACTTGTCGCAGACACTTCGAAAGTACGAGATTGGGATCAAACCGCGCGTCGTAGTAATGTAAGGCTGGATCTCACGACCCATGTAACGAACATAGTCGCTTTCTTCTCCAACTTCGTCAAAGACGGCCCAGTTGATGGAATTCATCATGCGATAGGCCTCTTCCAGACGATTCTCAAGTCCAGATACTAGAACATGAATCGCCTTGGCGGTAATATCATGAAAGGCTTCTTGTTGTGGCATCATGTCAATCTTGTCCTTGTATTGATCGTCCACGGTATCTCGAATCAAATCTTGCAATGCTTCCACAGTATCCGCGCAATACTCGCAGGTTCCAATCACATGGCAGACTGTCACTTCTTCGTCCTTGGGCACCCTGTAGGAAGCGGTTTGTGCCGAAGTGCCTTCCTGTTTGGCAAAGGGAACATTAGCCAGATTTAAACCGCCCGTTCGGGGCGGAAGAGCGGGAGGTAGCTTGCTGTTGAGTACTTGGGCGTACTTTTGCAAGGAATCTTGAAAGGCTTGATACAGCAAGAAGAAAGCATTTCCTTTGGTCAAAGCCGTACACCGAGTAATGCTTCCTTTGATGTAAATAAAGAGCTTGGTTGATGTTGTAAAGACCGGTAACTCTCCACGAGTATCGACCGCTCGATCTTCCAATGCCATGACCAGCTGTTCGTCCATGCTTTGTTCCTCGAGCGCAATGTACGGACCCATGTGATTGTCAAAGGCACTCGACGCTACTCCAAACAAGGGATCGACTGCTTCTTGTTCCGTCGACGCCGCTTCTTCATCTGCCACTGCAACAATCAAGGCCGAACCGTCCTCAGAAGATACTGTACTATTCGCCCTGGACGACAGTTTCTTTGTTTGTTTTTTCTTGCCATCATCGGCTGTGGCAGCGTCTTGGGACGAAGGATCCTTAAAGATGGTACCGTATTCGCGTTGGAGTGCAGCTGAGACTTCCTTTTCAAACTGGATCGTCTTTTGCAAGGCCTTGAGAAGAATGGTGGCATTGTTCGCGTCAGGGTCCTTGGTGGCACCATTCAACAAGGCCAAAATGTGACTTCGGGTCTGTTATTCATCATTTGCACGACAAGGTGAAAAGAAGATGAGTACATATACGAGCAAAACAAACACAAGCCCCCAAGCTTCTATTTCACGTACCCGTTTGAGAAATGTCTTGGTCAAAAGATACTCAATATTCCAATAATTCGGAAACACTGCAGGATACTTTTCTCCAATCGAATTCAACATGTTTCGGAACCACAGAAATCGTTTTTCAATAAACTCCAACGTATATTCTGGTTTGCTTTCTTCCTCTTGTTGTGGTTGTACTTTGAAACTCGATACTCGCTTTTGTTCTTGTGGAGGCTGTTTCTTGGCGGGTTTAAAGAGTTTGCTATATTCCGCCAGCTGATCTTGTCCAAAGACGGTAATAAATTCATTCCGAGCTTCCTTGCCCAAAGCGTCAATCATGAGAATCCCATCCGCCATGACTTGTGGTGGCATAATGGTCGACAAGGACTTTGGGATTTCTCCCTCTTCCAAATATCTCAGGGATTTATATTTGAGTTTCTTGGAGTCCTTTTCTAGTTCGATGGTAGCTTCTTGTCCAAACCCTACTACTCGAAAGGCTCGAATCAAACAAAATTTGAGTTCTCCTTGCAAATCCGTCACTTTTTGTGCTAATAATTGCATAGGCTCCACCTTGTAGCCTTCCAAATGACTTAGCAACAATCGAGTCGCATCCACCAAATGCGAGGCCGACTTGTAATCCGGAAAGGGTTCTTGCAGACACGCCAAACGTAATTGTTCCACGGCATGAATCAACATGTGTAATCTCTTGAGAGTGGTAATAGTTTTTTGTAAATGCCGCTTGGCACAATCCAAACGTTTCATATCTTTAGTGATTTCACGAACGGTTTGTTCCGATTGTGACGCCTTGGCTTGAACTTGACGAATGCGTTGTTCTAATGACGTCACGGAAGCTTTGGCATCTTGCACATGTTGTTGCGTCGCTTGGGCATTTTCGCTTTGTCTCTGAAGAGCACTCGAGATGGTATCATCCAACCGTTGCATCCGATCTGTCACAGCATTGCGAATAAAGGGCAATTGTGCCACCAACATGGCTTCACTGGAATAATGCTTGTTTAAAAAATCAATGGGATCGGCTTTGGTGGCACTTCGACGATGACTATCGGTAAATGCGTCAAAGGCATCCAAGAGTAGATTGGGATCCGACGAGACGGCCGATCGAGTACTAGTAGTAGCAGTGACCGCCTTGGGCGAGACGGGAGGTAAAATCACACGGGTCGCTGTCAGTTGTGGTGTCTTGCGACCAGGAGACTTTGGAGGTCCTGCCATATTGATGATAGTGGGTGGTCCTGTACAAATGCGTTTAATGTAAGGATGAAATCACAACAGCAGCAGCAATGATGGAAAGCGTCGTCGTCCTTTCATTGGCGACGAGGCCATGGTTGTTTGTTATCGTGGTGGCCGCTACGGCAACGTCCTGCGCGCCCGCCAATGCCGTGAAAAAGTCGGCTGTTGACTTCTCCGACCACCTAGTCAAAGAAGTCAACGATTGAGAAGGAAAGATCCTGGCCCGGCTACCGTAGTTACATTGCGAATGACTGATAGTTCAACGTGATGAGGCAGACAGAACATCCTTTTACAAGCACTAGAAGAAGAAGCATGGCCTAAAGTGAGAGCTGAGAAATGCAGAGTTGTATTTTCTAGACGCAAGTTTGTAGGCAAACGGCAACTTTACTAGTAGGCTAATACTAAGTTTGGGATGTGCTGCTGGAAGATGGCGTCACAATCAGTTTGCGCCGCTCCACTTCGAGTCCTCCTTCCTGTGTCAAGGATGCCGTGATAATGGCCGATGGTAGCAGGACCGTATCGTCTGCAGTATCAGCCGATTTTTTCGTAGTGTCAGCAGTAGCAGCCTTTTGCGGCGGCGAAATTGCCTCTTCTAATATTCGAGACAGACGGTCCCGATCTTGAGCTGCCGAGGTATCATTCAAACGTTGATCACTCATATCTTTCAATGAGGATTCCAGTCCTGACCTAGAGGTTCCAACAAATCGACCATTGACAATCGCTATAGCATTGTCGTCGTCGTCGCCATAGGAAATTACCGATCCAGAAGGATCCAATCGAAAGAGCTGAGGTTTACTGTCATGTTCGTCAGTATCCTCAAATTCCGTAGATGATGCTGGTAAATAGGCCACCAATAAAATAGCTCCAAACGGCCGTGCCCCCACTTTCATGGTATATTCTTGATACAAGAGCGACAATTCCTCCAAAAACAAATCAATCGGAATATTTTCATCGTAAGTATAAGCGTGTTCCACTGCCAATCGTTGAGCGGCTGCCACCAAGACGCGTCCGTCGGCCGAAATTCCCGAATGACCAATGGCAATGCAAGGTGTTACATTGGAAAATCGAGATGTGCCATCGTCTTCCATGAATGGTGATGGTAAAATCTGGGGAGACGCCATGAGAATTCGGTCGCGTTGAATGACAGCTACAATAGGAGTTCCAAGAGAGGATGCAATTATGGCGCGTTCGACTTGGCCAAGTTTACCGGATGGATCAAAGGTAGAGAGGGAAAAGCTGAACCGGCCCTCCAAGGATTCATTGGCCGTCGTAGTGCAGGGTCCGACGAACAAGAAGGCGACCATCCATGATAAAATGATACAGTATCTTCGGGATAACATCCTATTTCTTTGTGTTCAATACAGTAGTGGAGGAAGACAGCAAGGAGTGGTTGTTGTTGTCAAATTGGCTTTCATCTCTATTTTATTATTGTTCCGATCTGTTTGTTGCTCGTATCCCGATACGCGTCTGGCGCGCGTGGAGGGATCGGGGCGCACGGCACGACCAACCAGATAAACTCTCTCTCTCGACATATGTAGTAGCCACACCATAGACTACTACCATATTGCACAATCTCGTCCTCTTGACTCTTTTTAGAATAAAGTGAGCATTGCCTACTCTATCCAATTTTCGTGCTCTGGGCACGACTCCGTTCTAGTGACAACTCTCCGCTCTACTCTAGTGAAGTCTCAGGCATTCTTGCCAAGATCGACGACGCACGGTCGAAGACGGCTTCCACATAGCAGACGTGATCTTAGTCATGAGCCGACGACACACGGACAGACATTCTGGTTCTCATGCTGATTATTCAATACGCCTCTACATCATCGTACAAATAGTAGAAAATCTCCGAACGCATGACCTTCTCGGGGTGACCTTAAATAAGCTTCGATTGTTGTAATGAGACCAGTCATTTGGACCGGTCAGTTATGGCTATGACCTATCATAAACTTTACCTGGTATTGGCTTCGATGAGGCACAAGTTTTATCAACGCGGGAGGAGGCTGACGTTCTTGCCCATCTTCATTGCCGGCAATAGGATCCACGAGTTGGTCCTCGAGGGATGACAGCCGTAAAAGATATTCTGAACAAGAAGCGCCATAGTAGAAGCAATCAGCACCATCATGATTGTGCATAAGACCACCAGTCCTCGTAGTAGTAGTAAGGAAACAAACGGCACTTCTTCATACTATGATGGCGCTGGCAAGCGATCCAGCAAGAAGAATTTCTGTGCGAAAAGTTTCTTTTTCATCCTCATACTTATTTCGTCAGTTTCATTGGTGGTCATGAACTTGGATCGCCTGAACATCAAAAAATTGACGGGGGGTGGTCCCGATTCTTATGACACGGTTGCAGAGGACGTTGAAAGAACTGAGCTGTCCTCGCCGCATCATCGAACAAGAAATTTCATCATGCACCCGTTGACCTCGGAAGAAGCCCGGCGATTGTCCGAGAGAGACTCATTTGGTTTCAGTGCCGCCATTTGCCATCCTACAATTCATGGTAAACTCAATTCAATAGGTCGATTTCTTGCCTTTGTCAGCTATTATCGACTTTTGGGCTTTGACCATGTGTTCGTATGGTACGAGAAGGAAAGTATATCTACTTCACCGTCAGTGTGGGAAGAGTTTAATATTCTTGCAAACCTTTCGTATGTTACAATGACCGAATTTGTGGACGGTGGAAGAAATGCCAAGTACTATGGCCAGGCACTGGTCCAGGCGGATTGCTTTTTGAAATCTGACTTTGGGGCATGCTTTGATTGGTTGTTGGTTGCCGATGCCAATGAATTTCTCTGGTTCGACCAAAACGTTACAATCAAAGAATTTTGAACCAAAACAAGAACAAAACGTACATTTCGCTTGGAAAGTGGCAATACTCTTCTAAAAATGCTATTCCCCTTCCAGGGACGAAAGGCAGCGGATTCGGACTGGATCGCTTCCCATTTACTCCGGGTTTGTACTGCTACCGTGGCGGAGGGAAAGAATACTGCCCAGATTGGGTGGGACGCTGCAAGTTCCTGCTCAAGCCTAGTGTACATGGTACGGCTGTTGATGGACCACATGGACATCCAGACGTTTTGAGGCTCCCGGCCTCCATTCACTATGATCATCGCAAAGCTCATATGAAAGAGTGGCCTCTTTCTGTTGATGTGTCGCACCATAACACCAACTTAACGGTTGTTCGAGAGCCCAAGGATTTCCTTGCCAAAATGACTGATGACTTGCATGTGCATTTTCTTGCAGACTCATTCCATCCTCTTCAACCAAATGGAACTATTTTGTTCAAATTCGATCACCAACTGGCTCCATGGTGGTTTCAGTACGTGGCGTCGAATCTTCCAACGGTCACCAGCAGCAGGAGGAAGAACACGTTTCGGGGTTAGAACAATAGTATGGGGCGGAAGGTGCCGTACATGTTTTGTGTCAATGCAATTTCTACAAGTAGATGATCAAGAGCATTAGAGAAGTCGCTCTTTTCCCAACTAGTTGCGGCGGCGGCATGAGATATTTTCAATCCAAACGCTGGCGCTTTTTGCTGACGAGATTCCACTAGTAGAGAGTTAAGACTAAATGAGTCCACTGAGTCACTCCACGGCGTAAAATACAGTAGGAAGACAGCAAGAATGGAAGCGAGAAGTAAAGTGTTATGTGTTATGCCGAGATCTTACTGCTGATGGTAGTTTTTCTTGTTGGGGTGTTTTTGTGGGGCCCCCTTTTGTGACATCATTTCACATTAGAGTCGAACCAGTCGTTGGAGAAGGTTGGCTTCGCGCGCGGGTTTCAAACTTACGGGTAGACGGCTTCTCATCGCTTGCCATTTTAAACACATTCCACCATATATGCCCATGTGTTAGGACTGAAATACAAATTCTTCACAAAATGCCTCACAAAGCACCTGTCACCTGCCAGAATACCGTCGGAGTTGTATTTTCGGAGTGAACCACCCTTCTCCAGATTCCTCCTTATTTGCCGAACCCTCTATGTTTTACCGCGCCTCGAAACAGAGGGCATCAGAGAAGATCGTCGAAGGGCTCTACGCAAGCACGAACTCTCTCGATCGAAATCGACAAGATAGTTTAGAAATCGACATGGATTACCGCTCGAAATGAATGTTCTTCGAGGAGGAAAGCTCTAGGATCCACCGGTGGAACAGCTGTCATGTCAGTGAATAGGGGAGAAATCTTTCTTTCCGACAGAAACCCCAACACACAAACAACGAGCAGCCGTTGGTTGGCACTTGTCTCCGTGCTTCATCTCTCACAAGAAAAAACAAAACGACCTCTCGCGGTCAACCATCAAGAACCATTTTTCCGACAAACACATCAGTCACCGATCCTTCGGTAGTTTGTTTCTATCCCACCACCTACCTACCAAGCAATATCTTTATCGGAATATCGACTATGCTCCAACGTTTCATTTTGTTGACTGCAGCAAGCTTCCTTTTCTACAACCACAATGTGCTTTGCGAAGCCTTGGCTACGGGCCACTTCTTTCGCCCAGTCACTTTTCTGTATCGCCATTCCTCGGTGACAGCACTTTACATGTATGCCGAAGAAGATGAACATGGAAGATTTTTTGATGTGGAAGCCGCAAGAAGAAACCTCGAATCGCTGGTGGCAGGAGTCGGAAGTTCATCCTCATTGCCAGAACGAGCAGAGCAAGAATCCAAATCTCGCCCGGCATTTTCTTCAGCAGTTCCGTCCTCCTCCTCAGGGAATACCGTGTCATCCTTACCCGAAACTCCCGTATTGGATGTGTCTCTTCCACCACAAGGGCCTCTTACGACCATTGAACGAGAACGTCGCTCAGCAGAGCTGGATCTCTTGTCGACGCTCGACGAGGGAGATGAGTCGTTGTCGGACATTTGGGAATTGTGGTTCTCGGAACGAGGCCCACGAGCCGCCGCTCTCCTCCACAGGGCGGACGACTTGATGAATGAGGGGCCAGAAGATTTTGCCGAGGCGGAAGCGATTCTTCGTGGTCTTATTGAAGAGTATGGCGTGTACTTTGCCGAGCCTTTGAACCGTCTCGCTACTATTTACTATCTTCAGGGTCGAATGGAAGAAGCATTGACGTTAAACAAGATGGTGCTGTCCGTCAAGCCCTGGCACTTTGGAGCACTTTCTCATATTGTCATGGTGTACGCTGCTCTTGGGGATAACCAAAGTGCGCGCCAGTGGGCTGCCTTTCGTCTACCAACATTTGAGCCAGAAAAGACCAACAAGCGAAGAATTCGATGGACCGAACGAGCTGTCGCTGAAGCAACCATGCTCCTTTCGCAGCGAGAGGAGACTATCTCAAAAGCACTTGGAGATTCCGATCAACACTGGATTGACATGCAAGTCAATCTGCACCACATGTACGACAATGATGGAGATTCTTGGCAATAAAATATGGAACCGGCTTCATTTTGCTACCAACACAACACCCCCGCGCACCTCAAGCTACCGTGCTTCCAACAATTCATCTCAACGCAATGCTTAAAATGACGAGTCACCAAAATTCTCATGCTCGGTCGGATCACCAATGACGACTCAAGTCGTTGTTGTTGTAGGATCGAATCGACCACTGATGTACCCTATTGTAAACTAGCCTGTACACTTGCATGTTTTCTGAAACCTTATTTTGCCATCCTAAAGCAACTGGGACGACCAAATAGTTCTATAAATTCATCCTTGACCAGCCACAAACATAGCTTTATGTAAACAAAAATGGATTTGTTGCTGCTACTTTCCATCCCACCAAATGGCAGTATTTCGACCATCAAAAGGCAGCGTTTCTAACCGAAACCTGGAATCTTTGGCTAATAGATAGCGACAAAATTGCTCATGCGATCGCACCGGGACAGTTTGTTGCGTATCAATGTCTAGAATGCGTCGATCCCGAAACAAATTGGGAAAGACACAGCATGGAACGACTACAAAGGGCT
The DNA here is from genome assembly GCA_951394045.1 of Nitzschia sp. DOCU1. Lineage (NCBI taxonomy): Eukaryota > Bacillariophyta > Bacillariophyceae > Bacillariales > Bacillariaceae > Nitzschia > Nitzschia sp. DOCU1. The sequence continues at coordinate 2,673,696 of OX595989.1, forward strand.
TGTGAAACTGCAACGCTGCATCGACAATCGCTTCTGTCGCGCCGTCGGCATGTAGCCCTAAAAGTAAGGATGCCTCTTGGACTGCCGCTTGCAACTCGATTGATTCTTCCAGTCGATGATTATCAAACGTGGTTACCAATTGTCGAAATCGCGAGTTTACAGTTTCCTCCACAAAGTCTGGATTTTGATACCGCTGTTCTTCCAAACGACGCTGCCATTTGTTGGGAATCTTGGGCAATACGAGCGTCTCAAAGCAATGAACAATATCGGCAGGACGAGGATCCACCATGACTACTTGTCGGCAATGACACATGCATAGTCGTGCAGCGACTTCGCCCTTGCCACCGGCAACATCCAAAATGTGCTTATCGTTTCCAGAAGAAAGAAAGTCAAAAGTATCAAATAGCCACTTGACAAATAACTTGTGTCGATGCTGATTTCTTGCCCCATGTCTCTTTCGTCGTCCATTATTGTCGTCTTTTGGGTGGTTGATTTCTTCTGTGGCGGTACCATTGTCACTGGCGTCGCGCTGCTGAGGGGACGCCGTCATGTCGTCGTCTTCCGTTGTCAGTTCCATGTTCAAACCGTTCTCCTTCCTCCTTTACTATCATAGGCTTACACCGGTCGTCGTCATCATAGTCCTACTACCCGAAAGCTCTTGATTTTGGTGGTCGCTGAAGGTATCGCAGATTATGGATGAAGCAGAGAGCATCATCAAAATATAGAACGGCGAGCGCCGCGAACGAAGAAAAGAGGATGAACCGACAAGATGGATTCCAAGGCATCGAAGGCAGTCGGATCACTCGGAAGCCCATAACCCAAAAGTCGACCTTATCGACTGAACTCCTTCCGCAGTCATTTTCTTCCTTTAGATTCGTCGGCGGCAGATGAGGTCGGTGTGCGTTTCCCGCCCTCTCCTACTGTTTTTAACCCCACCATTACCCATCTCGGGTCTGCATTATCTCGCCCTTTTGTTCATCCCCTGCCTGGTGGGGGCTCATACTAGCTTGCTTGGCACTGTTAGTTGAGCCTTTTCATTTGTTTGATAGACCTTGGGAGATTGCTTGAAAAACTGCGCGAGAAGATCTGGTGTTATTGGACTACGTACGAAATCCTTCGGCAGGCAGAATTCAGAGAGCGGTGCGGACCAGGTGTTGCTATTCTTTCTCCTCTCCCCCCAAACGAATTTCAAGCCACGCATCTCCATCGTCCACCGCTTGCACTTTTAAGTTCAGGGGCAAGCCAGAGTGACGTACTTTGCAGCAGCAGTGAGCTCGACAGGTGATTGTCGGATATACGTACTGCAAACTTTGAATAAACCCAAACCATGTCTCCCACGACAGCACAAGAAGATGATATCATGAGGGATGTCACCCAGGGCTTGCAGGAAATTGCACTGCCCGATGATGCACCCCCGGGTTTTGAAAATTCGCCATTAGCAGTTTCCAACAGACCTCCACAAATGGTGCACCAACCTTTGGTCACACCCAATCCGAAACAACTAAGGCCCCTGGACGAGATTGCCGCCAATGGCCCACCTGCAAAACCAATTCCCTTTGAGAAACCTCGTTTTGAGCGAGGCCGAAGAGATGACGTGCTAGTGTATATTGAACAAACCAAAAAGCATAGCGTCGCGAGAAATGTCTTATTTCGAGACTTTTCAAGAGAATTTGGAGATGCCGATGGCGCTCTTTGCCGCGTCAAACAAGCGTATTGGCCGCTACCCTACAAAGAAAAGATTAATACCATCATGGGGCATGTGGAGATTTGTGTGGTATTGTCGCGATGTATACAAGATGGATCGGATGATGATCTGTCGAGTAATAGTGGCAGCGATAATTCCGATGCAGACGAAGATATTGTGTTTCAAGTTACCAACAAATATGTCGCCGTCAAGGTCAACTACTGTGAACGCATGGATAAATTACGTGATCGGCATGCAGAAGATCCACTCAAAGAGATTGCAGCCATGCAAGTCATTGGAAACTCGCATCCAAACGTCATGGGTATCATCGAAGTCCTTTTCGATGGAACCAATCTGAATGTTGTCATGCCCTACTGTGGATCGGGAGACTTGTTTGAACTTTTGCAAGAGTCGCAGGCAACGGGCAAGGGATTCAGCGAAAATGTTGCCCGTTATTGGTTCCGACAAATAATGGCGGGTATGCAGTATTTACATTCCAGAGGAATCTGTCATCGGGACTTGTCACCTGAAAACGTTATGATTGACAACGACAATTCGTTGATTATTGACATGGGCATGGCGATTCGAATGCCGTACACGGATCCAAGCAATCCAGCGCTCGTGACTGACATTACCCGAGGAACGACGAAAAGGCTAATATTGCCGCAAGGAGCCTGTGGGAAGTTGCCCTACATGTCTCCGGAAGTGTACAAGAGTCGAACAGCTTTCGATGGCGGGGCAGTGGACATTTGGACGGCAGGAACGATACTCTTCTGTATGGTGACAGGCAATCGTTCCTATCAACGACCGCACGATACGGATCCCCAATACTATTGGATGACGCACGGTATGCAACGGCTTATTTCGGATTGGGGCGTCGAACTTTCCAAGGAGTGCCTTCATTTGATGGAGAATATGCTACAAGTGGATCCCCGCGTGCGATTGACGCTGGACGAAATTTTGCGGCACCCTTGGATGGCCCTACCGGATGCTTTGCCGCCATCACAACGACCAGGCGACGCTTCGGGAAATCCCCTGTTTCGGGAAGAATTCTAAGGCATAAAGAGTCTAAATGTCTACCTTTTGTTGCTATTTGGTTCCGTGATGGTCTCGTCATGTTCGCTCCCATTTTCTGAAACGGCTACCGCGGCTGCAGAAAAGTAAAGCTCACTTTACCCGAGGACAGTGTACATGTTTGTATCCTACGACTCGAGATTACCTAACTTGTCCCATCGAAGCTTCCGTCATACCAGGTTTCATTTCAATCTCTCCGTCACATCCTTCCATTGCATTGAAAACTCCTATTTTTACACGTGTACAACGAAAAAGTAGAATAAATGAGTGACGACATTTACAACCAAGCTTTGGACTCTTAGTCAGTAGTTCATGGAACAATCTTTCCTCCTTTATGCTTACCATTCTTGTACATGAGCGTTCGCCCTCGTTTCATGGCAGGACAACTTTCATCCACGTACAAAAAGTGCACAAATCGTCCCGTTGATAGCCGAACGCCTCCAAAGACGGGTTCACCCTCGGGTAATTTGCTAGACACAGCTTCCATTCCACCACTTCCGCTATCCAACACGGTCATGTCTGTTTTACTGTTTCCATCGTATCCAATCAAGATCCAATCGAAATCTTTGTCCTTGTCGTCTCGAACTTTGGACCAAACTGCCAGCCAGTAACATAAAAGAGCAAAAGTAAAATCAGAAACAAGGCCACACTGGCAATAGATATCGATCCGAGACATGTAGCCCCTGCTAACTATACCGCCAAAGAGCCCAACAGCACACACGCACCTTCATTGACAATGGGGAGAACATTGACGCCCGACGAACGCTTGACACCACCTGACCGAGGATCGGTCTGCATAGTGCCGGCAATCATTGGAGCTTTCGACATGATGCTGTAAATCGATTCGTAGGAAAGAGAAAAATGCTTTGGCTGTTGCAGAAAGGAACGCTTATTGCTGGAATGATGGACCGGCGCTATGTGAGCGGGAAAAGACGGTCATGGTCATCCCGAAAAATCTTTGTCGAAAAAAGTGAAACCAAAAATGGTCTTTGACTATTTCGACCAAATTGACTATATCGACTGAATTCAGTCCCGAATGAATTGAGACGTGCGTGCTTTTGTTCTCGCGGGGCACACGCGCGTGTATGTCATGACGGGTGACGATGACGATGATAAAAGATGCTCATTACGGAAAAGGAAAAGCTAAGGCCACTACCTTTAGAACTCGTCACTAAAGCAGCTGTGGGTCCAAGACGTATGGGGTGGTGAAGATGAACACACAACGAAGGACCTTTCGAGGTCGAGGAGGACCGACGGATCGTCGACTGCCAAAACACAACGCGAGACGCCGACGAGCGCCAGATGAGCAACCTCGCAAGCCTGCCGTCAACAAGTATGCTGATGACGATGCTTCTATAGATGATGATGACGCTGCTGAAGTCCATGCCATGGACGATGAACCATCAGATGATATTGTCGAGTCCGATGGCGGCGAAGGGGACGACGACAGCTCGGATACCGGATCGGTGGAGGCACCCGCATCCAGCCCTGCAGAAGGCACGGTTAACGGCGACGAGTTGAACCCTCCGAGCGAATCGAGCAATCCTTGCGTCAAGGAAGTGAAGCACCTGAAGAAGCGTGTTCAGAATATACGAGAAACTATGCAACAATCGAATTCCATCTCGAACCCCAAAACTTATCAGGATAATGTGTTGAATGCCGTCTTGAATTGTGTCATTGAATGGAGGTCGATTGTGACGCACTATCCACCGGCCCCATCAGAGGGAGAAATTCAAATCACTTCTAGCGATGATGACAACACCACATTCTATATGACTACGGATCTTCGCAAGCCAGCCGCGTTGGCGGTTTTTGAAATGATTCAACATTCCATTCAATGTGGACCCCTGGCAGGGGCCAAACCAGGATACTTCAAGAGATGTGGGGGAGACGTGGCCAAAGTTGTAGAGATATTTTTGGATCAAGTGATTCCTAGCGCCCCTGTCTTGATTGAACGTATGGGGTTTACTGCCAAGCAAATGGACGCTATGGAGGTGTGGAAAAAGAATGCGCAAAAGGCTGCTTTAGAGGACAAGCCACCATCGCGAACGGCGCTCAAACAGCAGCAGGGCAAAGGGACGGGCAAAAAGGCCAAGAAGAAGATGAAGGGGTGAAGCCCGCAAACTTTGGCTCACTTTGCTTGGAGACGATATGTAATTCTCGCACGATACAAGAGTCCTTCGATAACATCCATTTCGTGGCTCAGGGCTTTGCAAGCTTCTGTGGTGAGGTGCAACACTGGATCGGCTTTTGATGTTGACGATGGAAAAGTGGTACCGGCTGGGGTGGTCTGCACCGCAGGATACGGAACTTGATCGAATAGACTGTCCTGGATATCTACAAGGCGGTTGTAGTGTTCGGCAAAGCGCCTATAACCCGGGTGTGTTGTCCAGCTCCCGCCGGGTTGCCACAATGCTTCCTCTTCTTTCGGGCCACGCACGAGCTGAGCTTGTCGTATGTCACGGGCCAATGGGAAATCATTATGAAGCAAACGCCAAGCGACCCTTGTCCAGAGAATTTTGACTACCATGGGATGCAATTGATTCAATGTGCATTTCAAGGTCTCGGCAAACGATGTTCGTGGCTGAGCTGGGATGCTCTGCGAGAGAGAAAGGGCGGCGGCGGCAGACACAGAGATAGGGTGAGTCGACAGTCTGGCTCGGAAACTGTTCTCTTGGTAAGGTCTTACCACTAGCGTCAAAGCCTTTTCGAGAGCTCGAGGCAATACTGTAACCGCGATGATAAAATCTTCCTCTTTTTCGCTTTCCTCGAGCTGATTCATTCGGATCGTTTCCCCGGAGCGTTCCGACGCAAGTAGGGCAGCAGAGACAGTGCGAAAGTGTGCTAACACCCGTAGCTGATGCCTCTCCCCTCTGTTTTGTTCCGACGAAGAACGTGGAGGCCTATTGGACGCGTCGATTTGCGGGATGCTAGTGTCGTTGGGTAGCAAGATGGACAGAAATTCTGGTTGCAAGCCAGTGAAGAATTTCTTGACGTGTTCCAAGGTACAGTCAAAAGGAAGGCCATGAAGCTTCACGGTTGCCGAGCGATCCTTCGGCTCGGGCAAGCTAATGTGAGACACATCGGGAGCCCAGTTCTGCTCATTTGCAATAGTATCGGAAGGCTTCTTAGATTTCAGATGTTTGGAAGTATGCGTAGTGGTATCGAGTTTTCGTTTTCGTGTATTATGGCCAGTCTTTCGAGAAGCAACCTGAGCCGAAAATGCTGATGGTAGTCTGGCCGCTTTTTTCTTCTCTGGATCGATTGTCGGCACTTGATCCAAACGCTGGACTTCAGGACGCTTCGATTTTTCTTCCTCCAGACGAGCCCTGGCTTTGGAGCCAATATCTTTCAACTCTCTTGTGGGCTGAATCACAATAGTTCGATCGGACGTGGACGAATGAGAAAATCTCCCTGCTTGGTTATTGTCGTAGTTTTTCCTTGAGAAAACCTGGCAGTATCCAGTCGTCTCAGTGCGCAGAGACACTGACTGCAATCTCTGGCCAGCACCATCCACGATTGTTCCTTCCAAAGCGGCTTGACTCCCCCCTTCTCCAGCATTTATCGCTTCCAATGGAAGCATGATTTCGTGAACTTCGTCGCCTTGCAGTATCGAAGATGGCAATCGGAGCGTCAACACGTCGGGGCGGCGGTTATCGCCGCCCATGCATGGCTCCATCTTATTGTCGACCTAGTTGCTTATCAACACGTAATACGACCATGGATGCAAAACAATGCCGGGTTGTGGTGGCTAATATGGAAGACACGAAGTTAAGGGTTGGAGGTAAATGAAGGAATCGAATCGTAGAGGCATTATTTTGTGATCCGTGGCATGCTCCCTTTGCCGTCGGCGCGGTTGTGGCAGCAAAAAAAGCCACGATGAAAACGATGGGAAGACTAATTTGACTGAACCCAAAGCGTCGGACACAAAGCCATCCAATGCAAATAGACGGAAGGCATGTCGGCCTACTAGTAGAGTAGCTCGAGCACAAGTGTAATCAATCACTATTTCTTTATACCAGGAGGAGAGCACGTGGTGTGTATAACTAACTTCTTGGTGCTCTACTAGCTTTTATCTAGATCAGTACAGCCACAAGGGTCGCTTTTTCCAGCGAAAAATTTCAAGTCCTGGACGTTTTCCAAAAACGTCAGAATCTTGATGGTCTGTTAACAGATTTGTAATGATGATGATGTTGTTGTTGATGTGTGTGCACATGTATGATGTATATTTTGACTTGTTGTTCACGAAAATAGAGCATCCGTCCCAAAGAGCGCCTTCCGCTTATCGGAGGATGTCATGTCTGAGACAGGCACTTGCGTGCACAGAGCAACAAGCCCGCAGACGAAATTCGACCCAGTCATGGTACTTTCCAAAAGGACCATGCTTGTCGTTGATTCGTCTGTTCCCCCGCGTCCCGCTAGTATCGTTTCCAGTGACGGTGCAGCAAGGTATGCTTCTATCATCGACTCTTCCCATCGAGCCGTATTTTGTATGAATGTCGCCTTGTCGTCGGACCCAGATCTCTTTGCCTTCAACTCCAGCCCTCGGTCGAACTGAGCAAGGATGGCCAAGCGTCTAATCAACGCCGACAAGTAAATGTGAGCATAGGAACTAAGTTCCTTGAGCATAAGTTCCAACGCCCTCGAAAGAGTTTTTCTGGCGGTGCCAGAAGTCGTCTCCCGACAATAAAACCACAATGATCCGTAGTTCGGATCTGCGTTTGCGCAACGTTGACGAAGCTCCATGACGTCAACGGTCGAGTCCCTAAATGCAGGCCGAAGCATGCCATTGACTAGCCTGGCGGTGCCGCTATCGACAATGGATTCGGCATTCTCTTCAGCAGCACCTTTGTCGCCGCGGATGGCGAAGAGCGCCTGTGCCACCTTGTTGACATAGCTGGCGAGATGCGCGTTTCGGTCCTCCTCGGTCTCGGCTTCGAGCACCAGATGCTTCCTCGTTGATTCCCATACTTGCTTCGAAATGGGGACAAGCCATTGATCGATAAGTTCCAGCCGCAACGACTCCAAGAAGCCATCGCCGTACTGAGGCGTGAACTTCGTCGCAAACGAAAGGTGTCTTCTAGCACTCGGAATGTCGAATGTACGTGCGAAAGGATTCAAATGGATCCTTGCTCCTTCGCACCAGACCTCGCCACTTTTCGGTACTGAATTTAAGGCTAGTCTGAGGCTTTCGAATTGCGCCGCTTCGCCTTCTTCGTAATGCCGAAGCTGAACCAATGAGGCCCAAAGGCGACCCGCTCCTGAATGCAATTGCAACGCGAGTTCGGCTAGCTGGATGGCCCGAGCCCTGCTTCCACATCGGATCTCTAGCAATACGCTCTCGAGCCAGACTTTCCAGTCGGTGCCACTTACGCTTCGGCCTTCACAAAGAATCGCCTTGGACAAGTCAACGTCCCCGACATACTCTTCGAGCCTGGCGCATTCAAGTAAAGCAACAGCGCGGCCTTTGTCGCCGCCGACTTTGTGCGCCCGGAGGAACAGACGCCTCGCGCGTTCAGTGTTCCCGGCAGCCACTTCCATTCTGCCAGAAGCCAGCCAAACTTTCCATTTCTGGTTCGAGGGGCAGGTCAGGACGGCCATCGCAAAGCGCCTCCTTGAGAGATCAAAGACGGTCTGAGACGCTGGGTCCGTGGAAGGATCCAAGTACTCGACAGCGGTACGTTCCAGCATGTGTGCTGCTTCGAAGTGAACCTTCCAGATAACTTCCTTCGACACACTCAACGTTGCTCTATCGATCATAGACATAGACTGCGGCAACAAGTATCGCTGAGAGCTCTGGTCGAGCTCTTCACAAAGCTTAAAAGCCCCAAACCACAAAGGACCATATCGAGGAACGGCCCTGAGGCCACGTTCGACCACTTCGAGGGCCTCCTGGAAGCGACCAAGATTCTTCTCGAGTTTGTAAGCTTCAAGATAAAGAGGTCCGTACCATGCAACGTGGTGCATAAGATACTTCAGGACGCGTCGCGCCATGATATCATTGCCAGCCCGAGCTTCCAGCAAGGCACCTTCGAGCACAGTACGCCAAACGTTTTCGATGCCTAGATGCTTCAGACGAGAAAGAAGTTCCCGTGCCCGCGAGAGATTCCCCATCTTTTCTTCGTGCTTGATAGCCCGGGAAAAGAGGCCGTCGTTGTATTCACAATACTCAATTCCAGCACGAAGGATCTTGCCACACAGATTCATATTTCCACATTCTTCTTCGAGCTTGCTGAACTCGAGCCACCCTTGAATGGCATAAGGCTGCAGGCGACAGACTTTCTCGTAAAGGTTCCTTGCGTCTCCAAACCTATTGGCTCGTTTCGCTAGTTCAGCCAGCTCCAAGTACACTTTCCAATGAATTGACTCCGGAAGTGTGTTGTCAGCTAGCGCCTTGAAGGCGAAAGCCTCCGCGTCCTTGAACGATCCTCGCTCGTCCGCGGCAGATTTCAGCTTCTTCGTAAAGTCCTTGAGGGCAGCCTTCGTTTCGTTGCTCTCTTCGAGCTCGGCACGTTTGGCGTCGGCAGCTTCGTCGAACGTTGGCTGAGAGATTTCATCGGTAGGAGTTGGCACAGCGCTTGAAAAAAGATTGGATTTTGATTGCTTCTTCTTGCCTTTTTTCAGCATCGGAGATTTCTTGCCGGACACTGCCTGAGTGGCGGAAGGTTCAACTTTCTTGTCGGCCTTCACTTGTGGTTTGGTACTTTTCTTGGGGCCCTTGCGCTGGGCCTTTTTGGGGCCCCTGCCTGCGGGTCCTGGAGACGGTGCAAGAGGCTGCTGCGCGATCGCGAAAGAATTGCACTGCATATCTGCAACGAGATCATGCTCAGGTGTCCAACTTTGTGGGGTTGGCGTCATAGACAGGGCCGGTGAGTCAGTAGACCTTGGCATAGCATAACCATAATCCCCCATTGGCCATGCACCGTGCCCACCATGCCAACTGCCGTGCTCCACAGGTTGCTGCATGCCGTCGTATGTCATCTCCATCGAACCTGCCCAGGACTGTGGAGGCGGAGGTCCCCCGAACTGAGGTAGTTGGGGGCGCTGGTGCGACGGCAAAACATGGGTCATGTTGGGAATGAAGTCCTGTGTTGCACCATGCATACCTGTACCGTGCATCGGGTAGACGACTCCATGAGGAGTAAAAGAAAGAGGTGGAGGGTGGTTCACTTGAGGGTGGTTTCCCCCGAACATCACATTCTGCGAACTAAACTGAGGTTGGAACTTAGCCGGTGGGTTACCGCCGAATTGCGGTTGGCCCTGTGGCTGGAAAGGATTATGAAAGGACTGGCCGCCAAATTGCCCCCCAGCATCTCCCAGGAAATTTGGCTGATTTCCAAATTGCCCCCCAGTATCTCCCGGGAAATTCGGTTGATTTCCCATCACTGGTGGCTGATAGAACGCCCCACCACCTAATAGGGGTTGTGGGGCAACAGGTGCTGGCCGCTGGAAATTTGTCCCCGTGTTCTTGGCAGGCGGAGCAAATGCTCCACCAAAGTTAAGTAACCTTGGAGTATCGTCCTGAGAGCCTCCTCCGTACCGAGAAGCAGTAAAATCTGGCGTCGGACTGCCAAAGTTAATCTCTTGTGGGTTGAAACCAGGCGAGAACGGCTCAGGATGAACATTCCGAACAGGCTTTGGTTGCTGAGTATACTGGAGAAAGCCCCCAGTCTTTGCCATTGTATTATCTTCGAACGCACGTGAAGGCACTGAGGATCTTTCGTAACCACGTGAACGGCGTGATCCGTCGGCCTTGCCCCGTCGCCCTCGGTTGGTGGAGCTACGCGGAACCCTGGACGGACCTTCCATGCTAACAACATATGGAGCCGTCCAGCTTTCTGATCCCTCCTGCTTTGAATCCGCAGTTTGATCCCCAAAATAACGAGTAGGTTTGTCACTCCCAAAGACAAACTGACCCATGGTTCCCGAGGTATGATCCAGCTCATCCACGTCGCCATCGTCCTCTAGCAAGAGGTTGCCTAGGTCTTCAGACAGGCGTAAAGTGTTTGGAGAATAAGCTCCGTGGCCACTTTCTTGTCTCCAGTTTGCTACAAATGCGCCTCGCTGGTCTCTAGTGCTGGTGCCACTGCCCCGGTGCAAAGGAGGCCGATCCGCTTGGTCAGAGGATGAAGTTTCCCTAGCAGAGTCAAGCGAGGATTCCCACGCATTAGAAAGGTTCAGAGGCCTCGCCGTGGCCGACGAAGCCACAGGAGTAGATAGCGTCAATCCAAAGCCCAGACCCGACGCATCGACACCCCCAGCCTCCTGCGACAGGGCAGGGGCGACTGCTGATCGATGCATCTGGCTGGCCCCAGGGGTTCTTCGCATGCTCTCTTGATCGAAACCAGATCGGTACATCTGGGCCCCAGGCGTTCGCCTCAAATCAGATTCATCTCTAGCGACAAAGCCTCGACTAGTCCGCCTCAGACGTTCTCGCTCTAGGGAAACCATCTCCTGCTCATCGTCTTCATCAATAAAATCCTCCTCGTCCACCAAAGTTGGTGTAGTTGCCTCCACGGACTTTCGTCGGTCCCCACGCGGAGAACGCCCGTGGGACCCTTCCCCATCACTCTGCTCATCCCAAGGATCCATCGCTGGGATTGATGCAGGTGAAGCCATCGATGAATGCCGATGCATAGCATCATCGTCGGCCTGGTTCGGTCTCGGGCGCCTTGCCGCGTCGGCCTCACTCGTGGTAGGATTTCTACGTGGGGTGCGCGTAGCACGCAAATTCATTTCATCCTCCTCGTCTCCCTGATATTGAGCTCCTTCCCCTCTCATTCGACTACTCCCAAGATCATGGAGAGTAGGGCGGTCCATGGTAGAGAGGACTACCTAAGCAATCAATCTCCACGAACACGACACTCTCTCCAAGATCCAACCCATGCAGCAAACAACCACTCCCCTTGTTTGCCCACCACACTCTTTGTGACTTGCTCTGGCGGGTTGTCGCGATGCGCGGTATCCATGGCCGGCACACGAGCCGCACAACCCGCCCATCTCTCGTTGGCCGCTGTTGGCAGCAGGAGAGAATTGCCTCGATTGCGATGCACATGGTGAAGGATTTTTCAGAAATTCCTATCAAAAGTACAACTCCGAGGATGACCAATTCCGTTCAACTACTAAAAAATGTCGCATCTTGCGCACCGGCCAAAAAAGGCTTCTGTAATGCTGTATCGGGGGCTATTCGTTCTCTGGATTTGGGACCTCGTAGATCGCCCGCCAACACCAATGCGAGCAATCCATCACCAAAGGTCGATCGATCGAGTCGAGTCCAATTTTCAGATCCGTTTCTCGCCACCCATTTTTTCTGCCGCCAACAACAAAACCAGATCTCGTTTCCTTCTTTGAAATCACCCATTTTTGGTGTTGATGGTTTCAACAAGCAAGAAACATTCAATTTGAAAATGTCGTTGTTAGACCCGGAAGAGACCTTTACGTCCCTCACAGAGTCTGTTGGACTTGACATTCGGCTGCGAAAGGCAGTCCAGCGTCTAGGCCACATTCGACCGACACTGGTGCAATCGAAATGTCTTCCGCTGGCGATCAACTCGGGCCGTGATTTGTTGGTCCGAGCAAAGACTGGAAGCGGGAAAACCTTGGCATACTGTCTCCCGCTACTGCAGAAAATTTTGCAATCCAAGACCGTCTCTGCACAAGAGGGCGACCACGCAGTTCGGGCGGTAGTGCTGGTTCCAACACGCGAATTGTGTTCCCAAGTCTACAAGACGCTGCAATCGCTGGTTTACTATTGCGATGAAATAGTTAGGGTCTCAGTCCTTAGTGCGGCTGCACGAAGTGGTCGAGGTGAAAAGTCACAGCAAGATCTGGCTCGTCAAAAGGCCATGCTTCGTGATCGTCCCGATGTTATTGTAGCGACGCCTGCCGGATTGCTTGGTCACATTCGGGCAGGAGATGTCGACTTGAAAACATCCTTGGAGACGCTGGTGGTAGATGAAGCTGATTTGGTTCTTTCTTTTGGGTACGCCAATGACATTGAGGAAATTATGAAGTCTCTGCCCAAGATTTGTCAAGGTTTCCTCATGTCAGCTACTCTGAGCCCTGAACTGAATTCGTTGAAGAAGGTTGTACTGCATTCACCGGTAGTACTCAAGCTGGAGCAAGAAGAAGCCGATCGATCTGCTGGTCAACTGACACAATTCTACCTGCAAGTACCGAAGAAAGATAAGAATCTTGTGATCTATGTCTTTTTGAAGCTGGGTTTGCTCAAGGGCAAGGGGATCTTTTTTGTCAATTCGACTGACGGCGGATACCGCCTCAAGCTCTTGTTAGAACAGTTTCACATTCGTTCATCTGTTCTTAATGCGGAACTTCCATTTCGAAGTCGTCTCAATATTATTGAACAATTCAATGTGGGAAACTTTGATTATTTGATCGCCACAGACGAAAGTACTGATGCTGATGCCGACGAGGCAGGTTCCGATGAAGAAGACGATGACGACGATGAGCCCAAGCAAAAGAGGAGCAAGAAGAAGGATGCGGAATATGGTGTGTCGAGAGGCTTGGACTTTCGCCACGTATCGTTTGTTTTGAATGTCGATTTTCCACCCTCGGCTCGATCCTATGCGCATCGCGTAGGCCGTACAGCACGTGGGGGAGCCAAGGGTGTGGCCTTGTCTTTGGTGGAAATGGAGTCCCAGGAGCAGCAAGACCTTTTGGTGGCCGTGCAGGAAGATCAGCCTAAAATTCCCATCTCAGGAGCTGTTACGGACACGTTCCAAGCCGTTGCCGCTGGCGAAGTCGGCGTCAAACCGACCGAGCAATCCCAGCCAAGTCCGCTAGATTTTAACTTGCACGAGATTGAAGGATTCCGATACAGAGTGGAGGACGTAACTCGTGCTGTGACACGGACGGCGGTCAAAGAAACCAGGGCCGCAGAACTTCGAGCAGAGATTCTCAACTCGGACCGATTGCAAAGCCACTTTGAAGAGAACCCTGCTGATTTGCAGCTCTTGCGTCATGATCGAGTCGCTACTCATGTTTCGAAGGTTCAAGACCATCTCAAACACGTTCCAAAATATCTCTTGCCACGTGGTATGGCAGTAGCTGATCTCAATAGGAAGCGAAAAAGAAAAAAGAACCGTACCAAAGGCACCGGTGGCCAGCGACGATCCGACAACGACCCCTTGCAGTCTTTCAACGACGGGGATGTCAATCTTGATGGCCTGGAAGATGACGACGAGGAGGACATGCCAGACTTCTCGCAAGGAGATGCCGAGAAGCCAGCTAAGAAGAAGCAAAAGATGGATGACACTGAAAGGAAGATTTTTGCCAATACCAAGGATGGAACTGGAATGAGCACGTCTGGTAGAAATGCGTGGAAAGAGAGGCATCGAAAAGGAAAGTTCGGCAAACGCAAATCTGAGAAGAAGCACAAGACCATGGGAATATAATCTACTTAGGTTGTTGATTGGAAGGAATATTAGCGAATCTACCAGTATACGCATATTTTTGCGAAAAGTAGCGCTCGAAAAGCAAATACCGGTAGTCAAAGGGGCTTGGGCCGCTCACCAACCCCAAGAAGATACTCGGAGGATCTATGATCTTGGACAGTGTCAATCAAACAAGTTCGCTAGGCTTGTCTATGGTCTTTGTCAAACTTTCCACTAGAGCTGTGGGCAAGTTCAGGACTTTTGTCTTACCAAAGAAAGTGACAGCACTATCATTGAAAGCCTGTTCAAAGTGACCTGGAAGCTGGGAGATCTCATCCCTGGGTAGTGCTATTGGATGCTCTTCCCAGAATTGTTGTAGATGCTTCAACAATTTGGTATGTTCGTTTTGCTCCAACCGATTGGCGTAATGGACTAGTGAATTTCCGACTATCATGATATTCTCTAAGCGCTCACGATTCGCAAACACAACATTCGAATACAGCTCCAGGGGGCAGTGTGGCATGAAGAAAAGAGTGGGTTCATTCGCTTCTCGACGCCCTCGTTCATTTTCGGCAATGACTTGGACCGATGTAGTCTTCAAATATGACCCCTCCTCGGGTGTCATGAATGGTTCGTAGTAGTACATGGGAATATCTTTTTCCTCTCTTGTCAGTAGTATTCTTAGCTGCATCGCACACGCCAACTGCCAGAGGGGCGCCGACGGCGTCGACTGTTTCCGCCCAAAATTTCCAATGCCGTAGCAGACTATGGCGGAAGGAGGCGGCCCTCTCAGCACTGCCTCTTGAAGTTGCTGAAATAATTTTGTAGATTGAAGCTCCTGGCGGCACTGCGAAATACTTTTCTCGACTTCGCTGTTGGACATGGGTGTCACCGACGATTCGTCTGCCCCCGCGCTATGGTACACATGCCAGCCCCCGACATTTTGACCACTCTGCTTTCGGGTATTTCGAGCGATTCGTTTCTTGTCACTCTTTGACACTGTTTTCCATTCAGCTTCAGAGGTCATTGCCATGACGGCTGCCGTTGGGCAATATCATCTGGTCGTTTCGCACTTTGTGTTGTTGGCAAATCGATGAAGATCGGGCATCGTAAAGAGACGCGCGACGGGGAAAAGTGAAGCGAAACAGTATGCGCGCTCCCAGGCGCGACGGACGGCGGATGGACGTCATCTTGGATCTTCGACTCACTTGATCCGATTATGTTCTGTACAGATCGCCAAAAAAAGGGGGGGAAGTTCGACGAGGGCGAGAGAGATGATGTGAGAGAGAGAGGGAAAGATGACATCTCGATCGTCGGTGTCAGTAAAAATGACCCGTGCTTCTGGGCTGGGCAAAGCCAAACTTTATTGCTAGAATACTCTCTCGGGTAGAAGGCATGGCTTTGATGCAACGACGAGCCCGGCCTAAGTTTGCAGGGGAGACGAGTCGTGACATGGAAGATACGAAAAAGTCCACCGGATTTCGCAATGGGAAGGCCGTGGGTACCTTTGTTGTCCTGCTTGTCTTAGCTGCAATTTCGGCGTTGGGACAAGCTAAAGATAAAGCCACGGTTGGGTTACCTAGTTCAACTGCGCTTCGGATATCAGGTTCGGTGTTTGAAATTGATACAGGCGTAAGGGTCATTGTGGACTTTGATGCCATCGAAGCCGAGTCGACGACTGTCACACTGGGTCCACACAAGGCGACGTTACTTCTTCCGCGCCCATGCGCCAACCCAGGAATGTGGCTACGTCTTGAAGGAGACGCTCTGGTGGCAGTTGTTTTGACTGAAGGTGCCACAAGCTGGGAAGGATCCTTCACATTACCGATTTCAGGGAGCTATAGTCTTACTGCCTACTGGTATGGCTGCGACCGGCAAACGGCTTTGCAGAAAAAGGTACTGACAACAGTCGTTGCCAAGAACGTCGCTACCGTCGATGTTCGAAAGGATACCTCGCTATTTCCACTCTCAGCTTGGATATCTTCCAAAAAATTCACGCAAGAGTCTGATGTGGGGCAGCCCTACATCTGGCACAATCTAGAGATCTCTACCGCAGAGGCAGATCTCATGAAAACCAGTGGTTCTATCGTAGCAAAGGACAGTGCTACATTCCCAGAAACCAAATTTTACAAATTCGGAGAACTCAGCAACTACGAGTTGGTTTGCTGGGTCGGAGGAGATTCCGCCGACAAACTTCGCGCTTCATTTCGACTGCTACGACCACTCGTTAGCGCCCACCAACGTCCTTTCAAGTTTCATCTTTACAACAGCAGCAGCTTTACTAGCCCGGATGCCAGTTGGACCGAGGAGAACAAAAAGACGTTTCGGAAATGTAAACATATTCTTATCTCGATGGATCCAGTGAAAACACCATCGACTCAGACCGCGTACATCCAACAAGTAAAGAATTTCATCGGTCATTTGCTAAAAGCATTCCCAGACGAAACATTTCCGATTTGGATGTTCACTGTCCTAGAATCTCCCGTCACGCCAACGAATTGTCATCAACCCTCGCTTCCTCGCACGTCGGATCATCCTTGTAACACTGCTTTGAAGGACATATTTCGAAATAGTCCCTTTCCCGAGCGGGTGCGCTTCTTGGACAACACGGACGTGACTCTGCCTCATCTAGGAGAAAATTCTGAGGATGTAACGACGGCTATTGCGTTACGAATCTTTGTGTTTGTCGGGAAACAAGTAGAGACGTGGCGAGCAAAGGGACAAGTGGGGGGCATTAAGGGCCTGAGACGTGGCGATATCTTGGAACCCAATTTTGAGCTCGTACCTTACCTAGATTGGGGGAAATAGAATATTTCCAGCTACTCCGAGTAGTGATTGAAACACAAACGTGTAGATTGATGAGCTAATCACCAAGCAAGGGAATAGCTGATCGATAAAATCTAAAATTTCACCACCCCCAACTAGTAAATGGACTAAAAGGACTACTAACTTCTGCTCTTTCCCGCCACATCGTCTGCACTTCGCCCCTTTTCCGCTCTACCGGTAGCTACTTTCCCCCCGAGATCCACACTCTCTCTCGTCATGTTCGATCATCGGATTACAATTACACTGGCATAACATCGATTACAATTACATTGGCATAACGTTGAATGCCTCTTGGGCGGACCTATTGTTAATACTTTGAAAGCGCCAAATGGAGAACTACCAAGTCATCAAGCCCCTCGGCCAGGGTACATGGGGAGTCGTCCACATGGCCGAACAAAAGGGAACTGGGCGCATCGTTGCCGTGAAAAAGATCAAATCCGTCAATCCAGACGAGGGGGTGAACTTTACAGCCGTTCGAGAAATCAAGTTATTACGCGAATTCAAGCACGAAAACATTATTGAGCTAGTGGATGTCTTTTCGACCCCTGACATGGCTGTGTGTTTGGTCTACGAATGTGCCCATACAGATCTGGAAAAGATTTTGGGCAACAAGTCCATTCCCATTTCCTTGGCAGATATCAAGCAACACTTGTCGACTCTGTTGCGCGCTATTGCGGCTTGCCACGACAGATGGATTCTGCATCGCGATTTAAAACCGGACAATATGCTTTTCATGAAGGTACGAAATTGCTAATGAATCGACAAGAATCTTGTAGCCGCAGTGCAATACTGACCCCGTCCACCGGATATTACTTTCCCCTTACGCTTCTCGCCTGTCTCGATGAACTGAAACCGTGTATTTGACAATCTGCTTCCATCGTTGAAGAATGGCCAAATGAAACTTGCTGATTTTGGGCTCGCCAGGGTGTACGGTACTCCGAAACAACGACTGTCACCACAAGCGATTACTTTGTGGTACAAACCGCCCGAATTGCTGCTAGGAGCCTATGAATACTCATCCGCTGCCGACATGTGGAGTGTGGGGTGTATCTTTGCAGAACTCTTGTTACGACGGCCTTTTTTGCAGGGCAAGAATAGCGACATTTCACAACTAGATACAATCTTCACCGTCTTTGGGACGCCGAATGAGACAAACTGGCCAGATCACAAGGCACTTCCCCTTTGTACGCGAGGACTTTTATGGGACGACGTCCCTGCTATCCCCTTCGACGAAATCTTTACAGCGGCTCCCAAAGATGCGATAAGTTTGCTACGATCCATCCTGGCGTTGGATCCCAACATGCGGTTCACGGCAGATCAATCGTTGAGCCATCCTTACTTTACGAATGATCCACCGCCCACACCAAAGGAGAAGCTCGTTCTGGAAGCACCATAGTGTATCCTTTCCGTCGTGCGGTGTCGACGTTTGCATTTCAGGAGGAGTCGCATGTCAAGCTGGTGGCAGAAGTCTTCTGAGAAGATACCGCTGCGAGAATAGTCTATAATACAATATAGTTCTTCTAGCTATGGTTCGTTCTCCTTAGCCCTGGGTGATCAGCTCTGCTTCTTTAAAGGAGAAGCTCCTGTGTCTCTATCAAAAAGCAGCAAAGCAAAACCAAGGAAGTGATACTGTACATAGCAACTCGGACGCTGGAATTGTTGCCAAGGTCAAACGAGTCGAAATGTCATTCGAAAGAGTCGGCGCGTCAGTCCGCCGTCCCCACGGCAGAACAGCAAAAGCAACGCAAAAATCTGCTACTGTTGACCATGAGCCTCGTCGCTGCAGTTTGCATCTTTTGACGCAAGTCATTGACTATTATACATCGAATTCATTGAGTGAACAATCGTAGAGCATGATCGCATTGACAAGAATCTTACTACTCCTGAGCGTCATTACTTTAAGGTACGAATATTGTAAATGAACCGACACCCATCTCCTGCCTTCCAAGCTCGTCTCACCCGGTCCATTGTTTCCGTGCTGGCGGCAAATAGCGCGGCTCAAGGTTTGACCACTACGTTGGAAGGTCGTTTGCAATTCTCCGACAAGACGCCATTCAATGTGACTACCCGTATTACCCTGAACAATGCCGAGTACACGACTTATAGCCGCACGGACGGGAGCTTTGCGATTTACAACGTCCCTCCAGGAATTCATCAATTAGACATTCACTCCCCCACGTATCATTTCGGACAAGTAAAAATTCAAGTGCTGGAAGATTCTATGGATAGTCCGAAATGTTTGGAGTACATATATCCCGGAGCCGCCAAAACGGCCATCAAGTATCCGCTCGTCTTGACTCCCCACGCCACCTATGACTACTTTGAGCCACAAAAGGGTTTCTCGATCTTTGGATTGTTGAAGAACCCCATGGTTTTGATGATGATCGTATCGGCTGGTTTGATGGTTGGTATGCCCAAGTTGATGGAAGGCTTGGATCCTGAAGAAAAGGAACAAATGCGAAAGCAAATGCAAGCGCAGTCGAATCCTACGGAAATGCTCAGTCAAATGTTCAACATGGGCGGGGGAGACGCTGCGGCAGATGCAGGCAAGAGTCGACGAGAACGACGTCGTGCTGTCAAGAAAGATTAGAAAAACTTCACTCTATAATTTAGTTCAAATGTAGTAGGATGTGTCTGTGCCTACTCTACGAATCTCACTTCCTTGACAAAATCAATATCTTGCACAGCCAATTCTAAACCCTGTCGCACCTTGGACGCTCCGCGGAACTTGAGTTCCACAACTCCAGAAACCCCATCGATGCTGATAATCTCCACAGATCCTCCCATGGCGATGATCGCCGGGGTGATGCGGTTCACTTCAACGGCCACCATTTCAAAGGAAAGTTCCTTGGGGGTATTGTCATCTTCGATCTGCAGGACTTGCCCCAAGTTTTCAAAGTTCTCTTTCAAAACTCGCTCAATTCCCATTTGCATTGTCACTGTAGAAGAGGGACAGGATCCACAGGCACCTTCTAATTTCAAATAGACATTTCTTGTCTCTTCGTCGACTCGTTCTACAGAAACATTCCCACCATCACTAATCAAGTAGGGTCGCACCTCCTCGAGTACCTTGTCAACATTTTCCTTGTTGAATGGAATCTTTTCTTCGGCACTTGTAGTCACAGACGCAGCCTTGGGCATTTCAAAAGGAGACACGACGCCTTCGCTACTACTTTCCACAGCAGTTGTCGCCGTAGTCCCTGTCCTCATGGCCATGGCTTCCGCTGTCATTTCCATAAACTCCACATCGTCTTCATCCATGTCATCGTCGTCTTCGTCAAATGGCATTTCCATGGCAGCTGCCACAGGATCAAAATTGATCTTTCCACCAACCTTGGCAGCTTCCATTCTCCAATCGTCTGCAATACTCTGCATGGCTCCTTCGCTGGGAATCATAAACGACAAGGCCCGTACATGTGCCACTCTGTCGGAACCAAACTCTTCTGCCATTTGCGTCAAATCGGCTTCTAGATCCGTGGATACTCCAATGTGTTCACATTGTTCCCAACCCGCGTATCCTCGTTTATAATCCTTGTTCATAAGAGCAAATACGCCAGCCACGTTGGAATTGCCCTTGAGACCTGCCATGAGAACTTTGTAGGGAAGGACCCGTTTTCCATTCAATACGGGAGCTGCACTAGTAGTGGTAGCAGATGATGAGGGTTCCTTGTTGTCGTTTTCTCCTTGCTCTGCTACGAAGAGTCGCGTGGTTCCCTCGTTGGGGACGCCAAAGCATCGGCTTGTCGTCGCCGGGAGGAATCCGTGAACGTCTTGTTGGAAGGACGACAAGAAGCAGGTCAATATCGAAAACAAAGCTATTCGAGACATTGTAGAGAGCACTGCAGAGATGTAGTGTTGACACACTAATTATAACACTGACAAAAGGTTGAATAGAACAACAACAGATGAATGTGAGGTCTCGACGATGATCGAGCACGCATCTTCACATCTATCATGCAGAAAGGGTGAAGATGCCGCTGACGTCACCTCGGATGGAGAAGATATTCGATGGAGGACGGACGGAGGGGGATGGACGGCCAGAATCTGCGTATTCGAATAATACGAATCAATCGACACGTGTCAATTCACGACACAAAACACGACTGACTTCGACAAATCAAAAAAGGAACGATACGAGTTTTTGTGATGCCACCACATTTCACGTTTCGGTTCAAGCCTCCAAACCTTTCACATTTTGCGACACTACCACCCAAATTGACAGTCATGTCGACGGCTTTATACATTCTCGATCACTGGACCACGTCCATTACTTGCAACAGTAGCAGTAGACGAGTACGACGAGAATCATCATCAGCATCAGCATCAGCATCATGGAGGAAACGAAAGCGGTTGCAATCATTGCGGGATATGCCGCCCTTGTGATTCTGATAGCCATGGCCTTTTTGGTATATGGATTTCTACAATGTTGTCAACTTCGACAAAAGAAACGATTTTACCAAGGAGTTTTCGAAACGGGAAGGAATTCTGAAGACCAAAACCGCCAGAACGAAATTGTGGTGGGTGACATTGCTTCCGATGATAGCACTGTCTCTGTGCCAAGTTCTTTGTAATTATGCATTCCAATCGATAGAGAAATCATGATCTTGGGTTGCTGATTCCGTTGCTGGGGATTCAAATGAGTAATTTCGGGAATGGACGCAGCATGATCCACGCATCCAGTCGACTGATTCCTCCCCATTTTGTTCGGCAGCGCATGATGTCATTTTTTCGTACTGTAATTCTTAGAGGTGGCGATGAAGAGGGTGCCACTGTGAAAAGGGGTGATTTGTCCAGAGAAGGTTTTAGCTTGGCGAGAAATATTCGTCTCATGGGACGACCGTAGTAGTAGTACCTCACAACTCATCGTAGCAACAATTTTAGTTTGTTTCAACGTTTGACTAAACTGATCCTAGTCCACCGCGGCAAAAAGCGCGCACGGAGAGCCGAACCAACTTTTCGACCATGGACAATAGCAAGGTGATGCGAAAAGATATGTGTCATTGCCATCATTGGTCCACAGCATCATGAGCACGAAGACTTCACTCAAGTCTGTACCAAAGCCAGCAAAGGCTCGTCTCGCTTCAAGGGGCTTGCCTCCGATCCTGGGCATGATCGGATCGATAGCATTTTTTATAGTCCTCTTTTCCTTGGCGATTCCGAATAAAGAAGGATATGACACCTTTCGGAAGTGTCACGGCAACTGTGTTAACGGAATTCTTCACTTTGTGGGCATGCCTCTGGCCGTGTCAGGAGTCTTTTTGATTGTTCGTAGTGTCAGTGATCATGCCGAGTTCACCCGACATCTCAGCTTTTGCGTTACCACGACATATTTGTACCTCTACTTGCAATTCGAGACGCATCCAATCACACCGTGGTTGTTCTTCATCATGTACATGAGCATATGGGAGTTTATATTGTATCGAAGGCTTTACAATGATCCTTCCTGGACTCGATTGGGTTACCTTGCTGTCGGTGTGTTACTGGTCGTTGTCAATGTTGGAGCACTTGAAGCTATCGGACATGGACCCCTCTTTGAAAATCATCACAGTTATGTTTTGGAATTTTTCAATGTAAGTTCTATGCTATGTTCTGAAATAGTGTTGACTTTCTATTCGATCTCACCCGGTGCTATTCAGAGCGTGTTCCACACTCCTCTTTATGGCGTGAACTCCGTCGTTGCCACTTTAATACCGAGACCCGATCACACCTGCTGGTAGTAGACTAATCCAAATAGAAGAAGCTCAAAACGAATGACTCTAGTCGTAGTTTACAGTACCTGCAAACATCTCAGCTGCCATATCGTGCCTTGTAAAGAGCCAATTGTTCGGGTGGAAGTTGATTGATCGCATCTGCACTGCTAACGCCGCTTCCTGAAGTACTCTCCAGAATCTTAGCACATCGCATCCATCCTTCCCACTGGCGTCGATCTTCGTATATCTTTCCTTCCACTAGTCGCGGCAACAGCGTATGGCAGATCCAACTATGTAAACTCTCGTGCTTGGAGCAGACCAGAATGATGGTCCGCATAAAGGCCAAAGGCAACTTTTCCTCGCCTGTCAAGAAGACGCCACTCATATGGTCCAATGCCGACATGACCAGACTATCCGTAAAGATCTCGTCTTTGTCCAAACAAATACGAATTGCGTCCAGATAGCGCTTCTGTGGCAAACCAGCTGCTTGAAAGTCCAACTTGTGCAGGAACACGAGCTGCTCGCATCCAGTCATTCCCTTGAGACTAGGCGTTTCCGGTTCGGGCTCATCTCGAAAGAGTAGGGTCTGTCGTCCCAGGCGATCGCTCATTTTGACCAAGGCCGCCATGAAAATTGAATCATCGGCATCGACAAATTCTGGTAATTTCTCGATGAGATCTTTCCTCAACATGGCCGAGACCACGGGGATGAGGAACCGAGCATCCTTGGTTTCTCCTGCCTTTTTCTTCTCCTGAATCTCAAAGCAGGCGTCAATAAATTCTTGCGGTGGCACGCCCTTTTCGCCCAAGGGCGCCAAGTTGTCCAACAAGGCCAACAACAATGGCGTCTCGGCGTGAGAGGCCATATCCGCTACCTTGAGAGCAATCTCCGCTGCTCCGTGCTTTGTTCCAACGGCTCGGGCCAGCTTGGACATTTGCTGCCGGACTGCTTTGGACAGTACATCCGCCTTGGGGACCGAACTAAATTCGAAGAGTGTCTTGATAATTTCAGGTCGACGAATACATAGGGCCATGAACAATAGAGCCGGCTTTCGAACTTTGTCCATGGCAGCCTTTTCTTCCTCACTGTCCGGAGCAAATGGTCCTTTGGGGGTATGTTCGTTTGCGTTTTCCTTTCCGGCCGCTTCCTGGTTGGCTTTCATAATCTTACTATAGTTCTCCACCGCATAGTTCGACGCGACCTTCAATTCCGCAATTGCTGCTTCCACTACGGCGTTGGCAAGGTCATTGGATCGAGCGTACAAAACATTCATGACCAATTTCAAAGCCTTGTCTTCGCAACTTGGACTAGCATGAAAGTGTCCCGACGCCAAGGCCACGGCCGTTTGGACGGCACTTTTGCGTGACTCGGGGTGTGTTCGTTGAAAGGCTGCATCTCGTAGGACCAACAGAGCTGCCGTGGCTCGTTTCTCGGCAGCTTGCTTGGCGGCATGCAAAGCAGCCGATGTTGCAATGCTTTGTTGTGACTGCTTGCGAGCTGCCTCGGCAGCCTTCTTGGCAATATCATCTAAATCACACATGGCACTAACCAGTTTCAAAGCAGACGAAGTCATGAGCGGCAAGATACCGAATTCGGTTTGCATCTTGGAGGCCAGAGACGTGGCGACACGTTTGCGATCGTTGTCGGTAGGCTTGGTGTTTGCCCGTTCACTCGAATGCAAGACGGAACTTGCATAGACATTCAAACTCGCCTTGTATTTAGACGCCCACTCTTCGTCTTTCTTTTCTTCTTCTTCGTCGTCGTCGTCGTACTGACAATCCTGTGCGTACGCCTCAGTCAATATTGCATTGCTCAGAGACGAGGCATCTCGACCATCTGCGGCAGCAGCAAAGTTCAAGGTCGACGTTGCTTCCAATGCCAAACACGACGTCACAAGTGGAAAGCTAGCAGCCAATTGATCCATGGAATACGTCGCTGATTCCCCTTGCTCTCCCAGTCGTTTCTTGGCACTTTGAATCGTGTCCAGGGCCATGTCCTGGGCTGGCTGAAGTTGCGCTGGTGGCGGGACCTGTTGTAGCGTCCAAGCTAAACGAGCCGCCACCCGATTCGCCAGGTCAGTGAGGGTTCCACTGCGACTCGTCATGCCATTCGTAACAATGCGCCCCAACGCTTCGGCCGCTGCGGTCTGACATTGCATTTGATACATTTTCAGTTGATCCTGCGTGTCGTCTTCTTTTTTGGATTTCTTCGCCTTGGGAGCTTCGGTGGTCGTAGTACCAGTAGCTGCCAATAGTAATTTGGGGGCCAATTCATAGGTCCCATCCGGATGGGCAGTCCAAGCATTGCCACCATCCCGCGAATACCATCGACCTTCTTCTTGGGCCAGAGACGCCCCGTTGGTCATTACGGCATCAATCACAAAATCCAACAATACGGGTGGTGTGGTGGACGAGGCTCCTGTCTTGCGTTTGGTGGACGAACTGGAGGCCGGCCGTTTGGCTGGCAAATGTTTCAAGTTGGCCAAAATCAATTCGATCGAATCCACCATGGAGGTGGGAAGTTGAATACCATGTCCCAGACCTCGAGACGCCCGAGCGGCTCTCATTTTGGCCAAGGCATCGTCAGTCTCACGCTGGCGTTTGGTCGATCGTTGTTCACTACCACCGCCACCACCACCATCCACACTCGTATCCCATTCGTAAAACATATTGGCTCGATTACGTGCCGCGCGACCAGCTGTCTTGAGCGCATTGGTCTGTTGGGCCATTTTGAGTGCCTTTTCGGCTTGAATTTGCATATCACACTTTTCTGCCAGACACTTGTGTAATAGATCGGCAGATTGCGTTTGGACACTGAGAGCATTTCGCAAGAGCGTCAAACAGGACGCTTTGAGCTGAGCTTGAATGGCCAATACAGCATTCTTGGGCAGAATACCCATGTTGCCCTCGTCTGCTACGGGAGGATCGACGGCTCTTCGTACCAAGCACGTGGCTCCTTCCTTGAAAAAGACGGGACGATTTGTGGCAATGGCTGCCACAGCATTAATACTCAAGGCATACGATTTGGGCGAAAGCAAAAAATCAAAATCCAAATTGGGTCGATCAATACGAATGTCCAAAGCATTCTCCATATCCTCCGCATCGGGAAGACTAGCTTCCAATTCTAAAAAGGCCAGTGCGGCCGGTTTGAGAATGGAGACAACTTGTGCCGACGGAGTATTGTTTACGCTCAACATTAAGTCGGAAAGGAGATTGACATCCATTTTGACTTGACCGCCCATCAAGGTCAGGCCACGAAGAGTAGCAAAGGCGTACTCGGAAATGGATTCCAGGGCTTCTCGAGTAATAATGGGGTGACCCGCAGGAAGATCGTCGAGCGAAAAATCGTCGGGCTAGGGGGCAAGCAACAACGTTAAGAACAATTTTATCCGGCTGTAGAGATTCCCCAGGCATGGCCTGCTGTGAACTTACCGTATTTGTTCTTCGTCGTTGCGAAGCATCGGCTTGTGGTTTGGACGAACAACACAAGCATACAATTTCCAAAAACTTGAGACAGGCACTCCGCAAGGCATCCCCCTGATCCGCCGTGACAGTCGAGCTGGTAGTGGTCAAAAAGAGCTTTTTCAACACGCCTTCTACCATTTTCATGACGGGTCCATAAATCCGATTGGCACCTCGATCATCGGTATCTCGAATCCGCTGCGCAATGTGTTTGAGCGACGGCCGAAGACTAGCCGATGCGGCCACGACACCTCGTGCCGCAATGGCCGCTTCGGCCGTATCATCGGTGAAGACTCCCGGTAACGTACAAGCAATCGATGCCTGCACCCAGTATCTCAATATTTCTCCTTCTCTTGCCATTCGTTTGGCTTGTCGACGTTTGATTTGTGGTCGAGGCTGATTTGCTTGTGCATTGTGATGTTTGGAACTGCTAGTTTGTTGTCCACTTCCATACGGCCCCGCATTGGCGGCGGGGCTAGGATCTAACCAGCTCCCTGGTTTGTGACATTCTTTATAGAGCTGTCGAAAGAATTCTAAAGACGCTCCTCGTTTGGCGGGTATTGTGTCGGATTGTGCCATTTCCAAGAGCACTGGAAGGACTAAATCACTCACAATTCGTTGATAAACATCCTCACAACTCGCTTCGACTCCTTCGGCTCCTACACCGCGATAGTACGTTCTCGCTACAGACGGTGCCGTGTGGGCGGCCACTTCCAATACAGGTCGTAGCAATAACGCCAGTTCTTCTTGAACCCCCGCTGCTGCTGCGGCCGTACGAACTCCTGGATGCACCTTGACATCATCCAAGGCGGCAACGATGCGTCCTTCTAAATCATCAATCGCCAACAAGAGAGGATCTTCTTTTTCCATGACATCGTCCGTTTCCGTCGGTAATTCGGGCGCAGCATTATCATCGTCACTGAGCATTTCGTCATCGTGTGGGTTGTAATCGTCGACGTTATTGGCAGTGGCAGTTGCTTCACGGCCGCCGCCGCGACGATCGGAACCACCACCACGAAACATGATATACTGACTGACTGATCCAAAAACTGTACTACGACGTCAACTAATAAAGAGTAAGTCCT
Source organism: Nitzschia sp. DOCU1 (assembly GCA_951394045.1). Lineage (NCBI taxonomy): Eukaryota > Bacillariophyta > Bacillariophyceae > Bacillariales > Bacillariaceae > Nitzschia > Nitzschia sp. DOCU1. The sequence continues at coordinate 2,700,909 of OX595989.1, forward strand.
CTGGCTGCTTCTAGAGTACGATAGCAGGAAACCAGGACGGTGGTGCCGTTTGAGATGGTCGATCTATCCACTGTTAAACAGCAACCGCAAAAGCAGATCTCATCGTGATGTGGATAACACACGATGAGAGACGGCGATGAGAGAGATCCTCGTCTTTTTTACTGCACAGCTAGCAGGGCGCGCCATGTCGAAGCGGCGTACAGACACATTCGACTGCCATGACTAACGGACAACTGACGGACACACCTCGCAACTCGACCGACCCCGCCGATCAACTCGACGATGGGAAGAAAGCCTCCGCCACACATGTTATTGTTACTCCTTGCCACTGCCATACGAACTGTCTCTACATCTTTGTTTTATTTGCACTCTATGGCTCCTTTGGATGCACGTCGTCTTCCTCGTATGTAGTCGTCGCTGTCTTGATGGTGGTGACAAGAGAACAAACGGCGGCGGCGAGATTGGTGACAATTCAGACTTGGCGACGCCTGTTCTAGCTAGCTAATAACTATTCGTACGTAGCAGGTAATAGGTAAGTAAAATATACAAGCGGGTGATGTTACATGAAATAAGTGCTGTGCTTCTTCTGCTTGATTTTCATACTATGATAGGATCGATCACTTCACGGGCTTCTTGGTAGAAGCTCCTTTCGCTTGTTGAGTCTTAACTCGGAGGGCTTGCTCACGCTTCAGCAAGTCACGAATGACTCTCATACATGTACACAAGAATTGGGCTTCGTCGTTATCCTTGCAACGGAACTCAATATGCCGCTTCTCAGACTTGAAGAGGTAGTCAAGAGTCACCAAAACAGAATCCTTGAACTTGTCCGCGATCTTCTTGGGAATGGGACTCTCGATATCTTGCGTGTTGGAAACATGAATGTCCTTCAAATCCACCAACAACATACCGCCGTGTCCATTCTTATCAATATTGGCGAGGCTGTAACCTCCGCCTTTGGCGTTGAATTTCTTCAACCACAATAGTGCCTTGGGGCATTGAGCCACTTCGGCACCCGATTTACTGTTGGCTTCGTGTGCAATCAAAGCAATTTGTTCCTTGGAAACAGTAAAGTATCGAACTTGCCACTGCTTGCGGCGATTCAGCTTCAAGACTTCCACTCCAACGTTGGCAAGCTGCTTGGAGAACTTCTCAATGAGACTTCGTTGACTGAATGACAACAGGATGGGCGTTGTCGTCGCCTTTGAGGCTTCTGCAGACACGAGGTCCGAACCAGCGGAGCCAGACAAATAACTTCTGGATTCAGCGCTGCTATGAGCTTCGGAAGACGAGCCAGAAGCACCAGACGACTCGCCAGTTTCTGCAGAGTCGGAGCTGCTGCCCGTTGTGTAGCTGGCGGAAGCTCCAGAGTTGTCTCCTCCCTTGCTAACCTGAGACGAGACAGCGGAATTGGCAATCTCCAATAGCTTGCCACGGGCAACCTCTCGCTTCTTGTCGTGCTCTTCCTTCTTTTCGACCAGAGGCTTGGCTGCCTTGTTGAAGGCAGAGTCCAGTTTGTCCCACTCGTTCCAAACACGCTTCTCCAGCTCAGTGAGATGCGAGCTTGTGTTGTGGGAATCGGCGGATATGAAAGTACCACCTTCGTCGTCTTCAGCCTCCGGTGGTATCACTACCTTCGTCTCCTCGGGTTCTTCGTCCTTGGCACCAAAACGGCATACATTGGCAACTGCGGTGAAGGCATCGGTCAATCCACAAGTAAAGTTCATAAACATGGACGGAGGTTCTTCTTCTTCCTTCTTTTCTTCCTCGGCCTTGGGCTCCTCAGGAGGTAAAACAGTCTCCGTTTCAATCTTGGTCTCATTATCTCCGTCCAAAAGAGTGTCCTTGCCGCTGGTTAGTTTACTCTTTGAGTCGGCAGATACCGACTGGCTGGCGTTATTTTTTATCGTTTTTGCCTTGGGAGTTTTTGCATGGGCCTTGTCCTCCTCCATTTGATTTGCAATGCCTTTGGTTGGCGTTCTCGGCCTTCGTCCGAATTTCTGGAAAGGTGCACCCAGAATGGAAGACGTAATATCAGAATTCACGTGCTCCATCTCCTGCTCAACGACGGTACCCGATCGATCGTTGGTCGAGTACATAGAATAAGGATTTGAGTTGGCCATTGGTGATGTCAGTCGCTTCTTGAATCCTTTGAGACTCAATTTGTTCTCTGGAGTCTTTCGCCGGGAAATGGGTTTGTTGATGGCTCTAGTGTCGCTGCGAACTGAACGTCGCGAAGGCGTTGGGACGTCCTTGCTCTCCAACGCTCGGGGTGGCTCCGATCTTCGCGTGTGACCAGAATGAAAGAACTTATTCGGGGTTGGCGGTTGCTTGTTTGAGTGCTTGGCTACAATCTTGTCCTTTGCGCTCAACGTACTCGAGGGTTTCTTGGGACCCAGTACCTTTGAAACGTCGTCTTCGAGTCCACCAAAAATATCGTCCTCCTCGTCCTCGCTGGTTGAGAAGCCAGTTTTTTCATTCACCTCGCCCCTTGCTGAAATGGGTTGACCACCCCGGGGTGTGGAAGCCTTAGCAAGCACGGACTTGATGACGTTTGGCATTTTCATCTTCCATCGTGAGTGGCGCGATGAGGCTGGTGAATCTGAAATACTGATGTCTTCTTCCTTCCGATCAGTTCGCGTGTTGATAGCTAGCGAGGCAGGCAACATCTGTTTACCGCGACCGGAATCCTTGTCATTTTGTGGGTCCGAGTGCGGTCCCGAGGATGTATCGGTACTAGCTGTTGGCTGGGGGCCAATCGTAGAGCCAAAATCTCTCGGAGGATCGGGCCTCGGTGCTACAGGCTGCTGGTACGTCTCGGGCTTCATACCAGACGATTCTTCTTCCTCGTCTTCAACGATTGTGTCAAACTGCTGGCGCTTGGGAGGGGCCTGTGAGACAGGGGGGATCTTGAGTTGTGGTGGATCCACTGGAAATTGGTTGCTTGCAGCCGGAGCCGCTTCTCCTTCTTCATTTCCAACCAAAGTGGTACTCTTCATGCTGACGCTAACAGATCGCATGCTGGCCGAGCCATCTAAGTCAGATGAGTTTTGAAGCCCCGACAGACCTGTCCTGATGCTATAAGAGCCTTCTCTTTGGGACCCGTTTCCGACGTTGATATCTTCGCCAGCATGGTCCTTTGCTCGAGCGTGATTCGAAGACCCGTTTTGAATGCTCGAAAGTCCACTTCTGAGACTTGATGAGGTCGTTCCTTTCGTCGAGGTGCTTCTTTCCCCTGGCTTCCCGGAATCATCTTTTCCGACAAGCGCTCGTTCTCCATCCCTCTGGTTGACTTTGATCCCTTCGCTCTCGTGGTCGTCCGCGACACATTGTCTATCAAAAGACATCCCAACCGGATCATGCTTCTTGCCGGAATTTTCGCCACTACCTTCGCTCTCGTCATCGTGGAAAACAAAACCAGGTGGAGCCTCAGCTGCCGAGTAGCTGGTTTGAATCGGAATGACCGTATTTTCCTTGGAATTGTTCTCGAATTCAGCAAGATCCTCCTTCGAATTTTTTTGTTCGATGGAGGACCCGATAGTCGGTTCACTCTGTCCCTCAACTGAAGGTCCAACAGTTGGCTCACTACCTTCCTCTTCGTCGATTTGCGGTGGCACGCCAGTCGGCATAACCCTAGCACCAGACCCAGCTTCAAATGCCGAGTGTTTTGAGGGTGAATTCAGCAAGTACTCAAATTCGTTGTTTCCTCTCGGTACGTCAACTCGTGGGCTCATTGAGACAATCGAATGGGCCATAGAATGCCCAGACCGCATTGATGGACCAGGGGACATTTCACCAAGAGGATTCACGCCATCCGGTCCAAGACGCAGATAAATTTGTTGAGAGTGCTCGGTTGGCAAACTAATCATCGATTGTTGAGAAAAGGTGGCGCTCGAAAGTGAGCTTAGATAACCTCCTTCTTGCTGCGGGAACATCTGACGTGGAGCCGCATATTTAGGCTGACCAATGGCATAGAATCCGTCAGCATACCTCCGATCAAAGTTGCGATCACTTGTCGAATGAAGAGATTCTTCTTGCTCCATGAAAGGACTTTCCACGCTGTCGATTGAGAGACGCCCACTTTTGCCGTCGATGTTCATGGGCGAAGCATTTGAGTATTCAAAGCTATTGAAGACGGAACCACTTCCACCGGCAACTGCTTCTCTTAAATTCCTTGGAGAGCGCAGAGACAACGGACTTGCCGTAGCCAGAGGGTGTGGTGGGCGACCTTGAGGGACTTTCGTGGCGTCGACATTTTCCTGGCTCTGTTGAGGGTTTGTCGTCTCTTCTGTCAGTCGCATATTTGGATATTCAAAGGAATTATCAGTTAGATCATAGAAGAGAAAATGCTTGCATCTTTCCTCCGCGTGCTAGTCAACTTACCGTGACGTCCAACAGCTTGGTTCTCAGTCGAAAGCATTTCAGGACGCGACTCCTTAAAATGACGAAAGCTCGAGAATAGTTCTTCTGAAAACGGCTTCGCAGAATTATCTGTCTTCACTTGTGGCTTGGCGGAGCTCTTTTCTGCGAACATCGACTGAAGGGATCGATCAATTTGAATTGGGGCTCGAGGAGATCGGGCCATGAATGCAGGATGATTTATCCTTCTCTTGTCAGCGGAGCTCAAGGACACTATCGAGCCACTAGTCGAACCTTCAGTATCTTTCATGGACTCGTGTACGGGATAAAGTTCGTCCGTCTTTACAGTCGGGACATTTGCAAATAGTAGTTTCGACGAATTTTTGATGGCAAGGACGTTGGCCGCTCTTAGCGCCAGTCGATCGGAAACATCATTCGAACTCCGCTGAACCTTGGAGGTATTCTCATCAGGAAGCGTGTTTTCTTCAGGCTGAGGATTTACTGCCTGTTGCTCCTCGAGCTGCTTTACCGCGTCCGCTTTCTCCTTTTTCCGTTGGGCAGCCTGTAGAAGTGCTTTTCGAGCTTCATGATGCGATACTTTACTAATTGTGCGCGCTCCTCGGACCGCTTGCATCGGGGAGAGGGAACGGCTTCTTTGCACACCGGCCTCCAACACTTCAGGTGCAGGTTCAGGGGTTCCAGTACGCCTTATTGCCTGGGAAAGTTTCCCTGCTCTGCTGTTGGCCTGAATATGCTGTTTCTCACCAGATGTTGAAACTATCGATCGACTTTCCTCTCCAATCGACGTTGAATCCGATGGCTTCGGATGTCCAGGAATGCTACTAAGAGAGCTTCTGCTGGGAGCGGGAGAAATTGCGCGTGAAATGATCTGACGGTTGATGCTGAGTAGTTCATTGTTCGTGTGTGACGAACGAGACGACGAGGTCGAAGAATCATCGTTCGACCTTTCATCCTGACCAGTGCTCTTTGTCTCAACCTCTTCTTTTGTTGTGATCGCAGGTGATTTTGATGTACTGACAGCGTGACTGATTCTAGACCTTGCAAGCTGCAAAGCCTTGCTTCGCTGTGTCGCCACGTCGCTTACTCGTGGCGCGCGATTCTCGTCGAGCGAACCGCTCTTTGACAGAGCCGCCGTCAGTGAAGAAAGAGATCCAGGCCCCTGTGATAGTGGTTTAGTAGAGGCAGGAATGACTTGACGGTTCTGGAGGAACTGCGACATAATGTCAGGCTTGCCCTGAGAGAATGACGGAGAAGAGGACGCTTTGGGGGTTTCTTTATTCTGAATATGCTTCAGAGGCGAATTACCATCTGGGGATGCCTGTTGAGAAAGAACACCGGGAGAGCCACCAAGAGACTTTCTTCCGACTGGGGACTTCTGTGGAAGAATGACCGGGGCATTGGCTTGGGGCAAGAAAGGGGAGGAGTAACGGCGGGCGTTGTCCGACGTCTGGTCTCCGTTTGGAACCGGAATAACGCTTTCTTCGGGAGGCCAGGGCCAAGAGTTTCGGTTTGTCTTCGTTGTTCCATTTGCCACGTTCGTGCTGAGGGGCTTCCGGTTGGGCGTTGAGGGACGGTTGAACGACAGGTGATTTGATGGGGTATTGGGAGTCGTAGGCTTCAAGAACGATGGTCCAGACGGTGTAGTGGGTCGTTTGAAAGAGGTCCCAACTGGCGTTGTAGGCTTTTTGAATGGCTGGTTAGTGGGAGCTCCAGGACGCTTGAACGACCCCAAACTTCTCGCCCCCGGACTACTCCTATCATCGTCGTTGCCCCCTGCATGCTCGAACATGGCGACACGATTCTTCACCGACATCGACGCCATCTTGGCAATCCACCCCTCAAAATCGAATGTATCGCTTTAATGGGAGACCAAAGTAGCAGCTATATTATTGTCGTAAACTGATCCAACTTCTTTCGTTCGTCTTTGTTGACGCTCTGATGATGTCTGGAAACAAAATTGCTAAAAAAGCACGGATGATTGAAGAAATGTGAGGCGAGAGGCGGGACAGCAAACGATCAGGGGATTAAAATCTACGTGAACGAGGATTTAGTTTGATCAACGGCATCGTCTCCATACCTCTTCAGTAATTAAAAATATTTATCACATACAAAAATAGGCAACGATATATGCCACACACATGTATCACAACGCGCCGGTCAGCCCACCTGCTGCAGACTTGGAGATAGAACAAGAAGAAAAAAATAGTAAATAAAGCGTGGACGAGTCGACCCATTCGACTTTTAGTTTTCCTAGCTACCGGTGCGGTCGGTTCAAGCGCCTAATTACAACCAAACTATTGTGCGCCAAATACATGTAGGACAGGAGAGTTTGAAATCAAGATGTCATTGAAGCAGCATACTAAAGAAAACGTTAGACAACTATCACTCCGAGGAGTTTCTTGCTACAAGGCTCAAATTGTGCGCGCACGTATACCATATTCCCGTTGTTTTGTCGTACAGCTTCCAATAGGGAACTTTGAGACAGCCTTCTCTTAGGGGAACAAATCTTAGCTCTGCATCCACAGCGTGTTGACCCAACACTTCACCCAAGAGGAGCGCTCCATCGACGGCAAGCAGCGTATTGTCCCGATTGAGTCTCACAGTACCATCGTCCTCCCCTGATATGCCCCAAACGCCAAAGGTGTATCCATTGATCTCTGACACGACAGCTGCATTGACAATCTCATCTCTTTCTGTAGCTCCCTGGTGTTCCTCTTTGGCCATAATAAGCATGAGATTGCGTGGTTCCAAGCTCAAGTTGAAAATTCGAAGGTTCACGACCATTGGTTCCCCCAGTTTGACCTCAGAGTCCTTTACTTTCATGTCGATTCGGAAGGCATCCGCAGGCTCAACAGCAACTAGCTCAGTCGACCAATGGACATCAGCAGCTACCACCAATCTGCGTCGTGACGATGAAGAGGTCTGTGATGCAAGGCTTCCCACAATACCGGTCACAGATATCGGCGAAGTGAAAACCCTGGATTGCATTTCCTCACCCGCATGCATGACGAGAACAGTAGAATAGGCATCATAAGGATTCAAAGTTAACGGAAGTCGCAACTCGGTCTGCGGTGCATACCCCCATTGTACAGCTTTTGTCATGTTGGCTGGCAAAAAATCAAAAAGCGGCGACAATTATCAGCGTGGAATTGACTTGGTTTTTCGCAACGAGAACGCGATCACGGAACTTACTGACAGCATATTTGCTACCATATTTATTTCGGTCGGCATTAGAAATAGTTTCATACCGTGAGTGACCGGGATGGATAGCAATATTATTGATGGTAACACTTTCTCGATGAAGACTGGAGTGCCTTATCGTGAGAGAAACCATTGTGGTCCCGAGTGTGGCGCCCTGAATGCTCCGGACGGATATTGTGAATGCACGAGTTAGCGTGACGTCAAGCGTAACCGCACCTAGTCTAGCTTCAAGGACCCTGGAACTAGACTCTTTCTGCATATGATCTGGTATCGCTCCGAGTTCCAATGACAAAAGGTCTGGTACCCCCAGAGCTGATGCCCCACTAGACTTGATGTCTTCCTTGACGGTCAGGATCGGTGTAATCTCAACTTTGATGGCCACGCTTGACACATCACTATCTGATCCTTTATTAGCAAACTTGTCAAAGGCAGAGGCACGCACTGTGACCTCTGTCTCAAATGATACCACAAGACCTTCCACAGATGTCGACAGAATCGAAATCGCCTCAACTACTACCGCCACTTTTGAGGATCCGTCAACGGAAGAGCTCCTTGCTTCGAACCCGATAAATGAAGACTCTCCAATTTCGGTGTTCTTGGTTTCATTCTCGGCAGGCGGATCCTCGCCAGCCTTCTCTGCTTTAGCTTCGTCGTCTTCCGGTTGGACAAAATTAGAAGGAGCCGGCACAATGGATTTCGAGGCCAGAACTAAATCCAAATCTTCTTGAGAGGCAAACTTGAGCTCCAACGGCAGAATAAGATTCGAATGACCCGATGAATCAATGAAGAAGGAAGTGGTTGTAAAGGTTCCACCAGGACCTGCTTTGATCAACGGAGGCATTCCATTCACCCCCTTGACGCTGGGCGTGAACGTGCACGCTTCAAAACTTTTCACCAATGACATGAACGAATACTGGTAAGGCAGGGAGAACCCTTCTAATAAACAACGCGGAACTAAAAGGAATGAAGTTGTGATTGTCCAGGACGGCCCACGGGGACAGTAACAGTGAATAGTTTCAATGATGTGAAGATCCTAACTACGGTAGATGGCGCGGCGGTGGCAAAAAGTGCGGCGCCCGCGGCCGGCCCCCACAGATCTTCGACTAAAGCGACCACTATCTAGATTTGGTTTTATCTATGCATCGTACAGTTCTTTGATACCATGAGTATGTTGATAGCAACTTGTGGACGGCGACGGTCCGCGCCAATTTTCTTTTTCGAAAATCTATACCACCGACGACCACCCGCGGTATTTGAGCTTTCCAAAAATCTTTGATCGACGTCATTTGGAATAGTGTGCGCCATACATGCTCTCTGTGCTATTGTTTTAGTTGTCATTTTTTGCTTGTCTGTTGCGACACACAGGTAACCTCCGGGCGGACATCGGCATTTTTCACCTGCTCGATACCATTCAATCTGTTCCACGGAAATATGTACCAAACTCTACGGTGCCAATTTAGTAAAAGTTCAGTCCGACAGCCGGAGTAAAACATGGGAGGTAAATAAGCGTTAGATACTTGCTAAGTATCTCAAAGTAGTATAACAAATCGTATTCATGTGAAGTCTTGCTGCAGTCGCAATTCGCGGTGCCGAAGGATGATTTGCGAGAAATTTCAGTTTGTCCAAGGATGCGTCAATCCCCCTTTCCTTGGGAGACGATCTCGCTCGGCCGGACGCACCCACGAGAGCGCTTGCATCGGATTCACTCATCATTTCAAAGAACAACAATGCCCCATTGAATTAATGACAATGAGCTTCGAAACCAAAACCAAAGAATCGGCCCAGGCAACCAGCCAGGATGGAGGACCCAACGCACCCTCTGGATTCATCCTGAAGCTTTTTCAGATGGTCAATGGTGCTCCTGACGACGTCATCTCGGTAAGTCGCAACAGCAGGCTGTTTTCTTATAGAACAAAAACATCGGATGGCAGAGGATGAGCAGAGGAAAATGGCAGTCTGAACCACACGTCATCAGGGCTGAATTCGTATGTTTGTTATCCATCGTCCGGACGAGGCTTCCTTCTCGCTGCTGGAGTGTTAAACTGGTGGCATTGGCAGATCTTGGCATCGGCACGTCGATGATGTCCCAGCATTTGTTCTTCGCCGAAGGCATCGTCGCGTTGGCCCATGCTGCCTTGGTTTGCCAAGGCATCCACCTCCAGTTCTATTAGCGAGGATCATCTCTTCAGACTTGCCATCAATCGGGTCGTGGTTCTGCTACATCGCTCCAAACGGGACTTGCTGGATGGTTTCCTAGCCGTTCTTCGCTATCAAAGAATCATTTTTTCGATCGGCTGGTGGGGGCACTAAATGGCACGAGAGTCAGTACTGATTGCTATTCAATGATACCACTATGGTAACATGTTATCACTATGGTGTTATTTGCTACTGCATGCTGAAAATTTGGCCATTTCATGCTCGTTTTCCACCGAGATCGGGGGGGGAATCCACCATGGTCAAATTGCTTCTCGTTGGTCGCCTGGTTGAGAACGGTCGGTGGATCCTTTCGATCATCCAAGAAATTTAACGAACCCCTCCGGCCACCGATCCACCGACGTACTTTTGCTACCAGCCAAAAATGCTTCAGCTTCTCCCCTACCGGGTGAATCTTCTCCGTCGGCTTTTGCGTTCCACCCCAACCTGAGGTCCTCGTTTCTTGCAGATGACGTCACATCAGGTTATGATCCTAATGTTCTTTGCGCGTTGCACTCTCGCTCTCGTGACTGCACCCACCACGCCATGCTCACGTCGCACTCTGCAATACCACACACGCACGCATTGCTAACCATTTTTTTGCGATCTTTTCTCATTCGAATTTCAATGACAGTGGACGCCTGCCGGCGATGCCTTCATTATCGGATCGGACTTGAACCGTCTCGAGTCGGAAACTCTGCCCCAGTACTTCCGACACAATCGATTCCAGTCTCTTGTTCGACAGGTAAGATTTGACGCAGTGGAGGATTCTCTGCTACTAGCTACGCTGCTTTAATAGTAGCTAGTAGCTAGTAGTATCTGCCTCTAGCTTCAAGCGATGGAACCACAAAGAATTTCAATACTAACTGGTGCTTTGCCATCCACTTTGCAGCTGAACTTTTACTCCTTTCGAAAGATCAACCGAGAACGCAACGTTTGGATCTACAAGCACAAGTTGTTCCACCGTGACCGCCCGGATGATCTCTACCAAGTGCGTCGTCGGACTTGCCCCGGGGTAGACGGCCGAAAGCAACGCTTTTCGCGCTACTCGGCGCAGAAGCTCGGCAAGTACGACGACGCCAACCAATCCAGCGACGACGAGGAGTCGTCCCTGGAAGATACTACTAGCGGAGACGAAAGCGAGATTGCTAGTGGCAAGAAGCGACGTGGGTCCATGTCAAGCGTGGCGTCCAACAACTCCAAGCGTATTCGCCGGCTGTGGCAGGCGGTTGATTCGGAGAAGGCCCTGAAAGTTGACACTGTAGTAACTCCGGATCCCTCCGCCTCTCCCACCAGTGTCTTCGATGCGCCGAAAGCCATGTCCAAGGACGCGGACGTCGACGACGAGTCGAGCACCAACAAGAAGAGCGACCGCATGGAGATGATGGAGCGATCCCTAGTTGTTTCGGAAGTTGCCTCCAAGCTTGAAGAGTTCGTCAAGAAGGCTTTGAAAGGTCGGGGGTCTGCTCGTAGTCGTCGGGCTGGTGTAGTGACTCCGCCGTACGGATACTCCCGTTCTGCTGTCGTCACCTCCCGTGATCTTATCACTTACGATGATGAATACGTCGACGAGGAAGACAAAGACCTCTCTGGACTTGTCTCTGACGGGGACGATAGCCTTCACAGCGCGGATGCCTCGATCTCGGGGTTTGATGAGAATTCTAAGGACATGGACGTTGCCCCCGTCCTTTCTGCTGCAAAGGTTCAAGATATCGTGAACGAAATCCGCAAGCGGGCAACATGGAACCATGCCCACGGGCCGATGATTGTCGCTTGCGCCGAGGTAGCGGAGTTTCTCATGACAACTGCTCCTGGCGAAAATGCTTCCGTTTGCTGCCGCAAGGTTTTGAGGCTCTTGTTGCTTTCGGAGCGCCTCTCGAGCGATTTCAACGCTTATCGCGCTGCCCTACACCCTGATGGTGCAGGTTTCATGAAGCCCGAGAATCTCGCTGAAGCCATGCGCCAAATTTTGGAGACTGGATCTACCAGACTCGAAGCACTTCGCGAGTTCAAGATCTTTGCAGTCAATCTTATGTACTCGCTGCTCGGAAATTACGGCAGCTTTGGCATTGAGCACCCCTTCGGACACTCTGAAGCCAGTACTCTGCTGCACACCGCAGATGTCTGGTCGAAGAGCGTTGGCAGGTTTTCAAACTAATGAAGATCGGCATGGTGCAGGGTGCCCCATTCTGATCTCCGGGCTGCCGTGTGCCACTTGCTCTTGCGTCTCAAAAAATACTTTCATTCAATCATTCTTTCAAATTCACTCGGGTTTTGCGGGGTTTGCTAAACCAATGGGCTCACGCTACTAGCTAAAGAGTGCGGCTACATGTTGTGTTGCTACCTGGCGAAAAGGAAAACTCCATAGAATACGTATCTAACTCTAGATATGATAAAATTACTTTGGAGAAAGATCCCGCTGTCCTTCTTTCTTGCTCCGTGCGGGAATAATAGTAAAGGTATTTTCTATGGCGGGCTCGAGTGAGTCTGAGTCGTTAGTCGTCGTCTCATCCGTGCAAAGACTCCTTCGACTTCTTCGGCCCCTAAAGCGCGCCTCATCTGTTACAAAATACCACATCGACTTCGAAGGTTCAACCTCCTCCTTGCTCGTCCCCTCTTCTTGTTTGCTTGTTATAATCCAACAGTACCTACCAGTCCCTCTTGACAAGCATAGCTTTGGTCTTCTTAATCTTCGTTGCAAGTGAATTGGTTGATTTTTGACAGCAAACAAGTGTCGGCAGCAACTTTCAACAAAATGTCCGACGACGAAAAGTCAATACCCAAGTGGAGATCATGCTTTCGAAACGACTTGTTCGCGGGCAAAGTTGCGTTGGTGTCGGGCGGTGGCACAGGCATTGGCAAGGCTGTCGTGACGGAATTGGCATCTCTTGGAGCAACAGTAGTGATTGCCAGCAGATCACGAGAAAAGTGTGAAGCGGCCGCCAACGAAATCAATGCCCTTGGTTTCACCGGCAAGGTCGTAGTGGGACCAGCCACGAACATTCGCAAAGAACAAGACATTCAGAATTTGATTGAGTATATTATTGAAAAGTACGGAAAATTGGATATTCTGGTGAACAACGCTGGAGGTCAATTCATTGCCGACTCGGCCGATATTAGCCAGCGAGGATTTGCGGCAGTGGTGGAAACAAATTTGCAGGGGACCTTTCTCGTGTGCCGGGAAGCTTACAACCAATACATGCGAGATAACGGTGGATCGATTGTCAATATTACCATTGGCAATCGAAACGGTATGCCAGGGATGATGCATTCTGCAGCGTCCCGGGCGGCAGTCGAGAACATGACAGCGTCTCTATGCACCGAATGGATTGAATCCAAGGTCCGAATCAATTGCGTCCGACCAGGAATCATCTTTACCGACTCGGGCTTTGATAACTATGGGCCAGCGGGTGAATTCTTTCTAGAAAAGATTGTCAAATCCCTACCATCTCGACGACTAGGAAGCCCCGAAGAAGTTAGTTCGGCCGTGGTGTGGCTGTTGAGTAAGTACTCGTTCCATGGAAGAAAAATCAACTTGTTGGTAGTATTTTATGTACTCACACATTCATTTTTGTTTTGTTTGTTCTTGCCATGCACCATCATGTCACAGGTGAGGGTGCGAGTTATGTGACTGGGAACATGTTATGTGTGGATGGTGGTGGAAGTTACACGGCGTTGCCCCTGATTGAAATTGAAGAAAAGGCCAATCTTCCAGTCTATGGCCACCTCCCGGCCAAGGCCAAACTATAGCATCATCATCTTCTTCTTCTAAGTGACGTATAGACAGTTGTACATAGATATACCAAAAGAAACTTATGCTGCACGCTCAAGACTAGAGTATCGCAATACGCCACAGCCCAATATTGTATGGATGGCAAGAGCAGGATAAATGACCCGTTCTAGTTCTAGTAGGTACAAGGGAGATCGCCAACGAATGACACCAACACATTCCTTTTAACATAGTACTCCATCTTTAGTCGTTCTTTGGAAGCGACGCCATGTATTCCAAGGACTTGCCCGTTTTCGGGTCCAGTTGCGCCTTGGGGTTGACGCGGTCGTTTGGATCGTAGGCTCTGATAATGAAAAAGACAAGGACCAATGAGACGGGATGGTTATTGCTACCCACATCACACAGAAAGTGTATACATACCGAAAAGTTCCAAAGACATGATCCCAAAACATGGTATATTGTCCATAATTACTTTGTGGAATTCGATGATGGACATCGTGCGCCTTGGAATCATACAAGGTGTATCCCCACAAGGACGCTACAATATCGTACCGCGTATGGTTCCATCCTGCCAAAATCCCACCCACAGCCAAGAACAAAAAGATACCCAGTACATGAATTCGCATTCCAAACATTCGACAACACAAGTACGTCGCCCACAAATGATTATACTCGCCGAGTACATATTCAATAGGATGTACATTAATGGCATCTTGTGTAGCCCGACTGGGTGCTTTTTGTGTATGATGATGTTTATGAATGTATCCATAAATAGCTTTGATATGGAGTGCCCAATGTAGAGACGTATAAAAGAAATCAAAGACTAAAAATAAGATGGGCAATGGCAAGAGGACCGTCCCCAAGGACAGTTCATTGGGCATCCAAAGTAGATTTGGTTCTGCCAACGCATAGCGCAGCATAAAATACACAAAGGGTCCCGTTTGAGCTTTGGAAATGGCAATAAAGACCTTGTCCGTCATGGTGAATTCGTCCAAATGTTTGCCTCGGACGGGAATGGGATTGAATTGAATCCAAGCTAGATGTCAAAAAAGGTGCAAGAGAAAAAATGAGGGACACACTCCCCACACAAAATCACTCAGCCCATCCATCGATTCAACGTACCAGCAGCATTCAACGAAAGCCAGCTCATAATTTCCATGGCCAAGATTCCGAGAGACACCAACAGCACTAGGTCGAGGTTCGACAAGCTTCCTGACGTAAATCGTGTCAGAAAATCAGAAACCTCGTCATTGCTGCTGCCGCTGCTAGTGGTAGAATTCTTCACGTCACTGTCACTACTGCCTTGAACATGAAAGGCACACAGTGCGACTGCAAAGGCCATGTGAATCAAGGGAGACACGACAGTAGAATAGCTTCTGAATGACGATGACGACTCGTGCACCGCTGCAGATAGAGAACGGCGACTGGTCGAATCCTCCTCGGCATTGGCGGGTGCTGCTCTTCGGGTCACCATGTCAATGAACAATCAATCAATGCCTTGATGGATCGAAATAGGTAGAGGTAGTCTTTATGTGTTCAATCCTTGAATGTGATGAAGACGTTAGCATTGCTCCGTTGCCGTTACCATCGTTGTGTTTTCTTTGTTGGCGGAAGCAAAAAGGGGATGCGCTGGCCAAAATGCGAATGTTGCGTGAGTGTAGTTGGACTCTTGTGGTCGAAGGGATCGAATGCGTCTGGCAATCTGTCCTTTGTTCGTGCCTGCCGTGTGCCGCCTGCACGGAGCAGAGGGAGTCGAACGGATCAAACCAGAGCAAAGTTAAGTCGACCGAGTCATAGATCCAACTCGCCGCCGCCGGCCCGCCACAAGATATTATCGTCATCACCGCGATACGGAGGGACCGACCATGACGCGTCGGGAAAATAGCTAGTGATCGCTCCCTTTTCCTCTTTTTGGTTGTCGTTTTATCTCGCCATTGTAAGCGATACTTGCTACGCTCCTTTATTGTTACTCTGACGTTGCATTACTTGTGTGAAAACTATCCGTAACGATTCTACTACAAACTATCCATGACAACTCAACCCTTGCCCTTGGATCGACTGTTGGCCTTGTTACAACAAGAACAAGACAACGAAAAACGCACTGAATATACGACTCGTCTTTCCAAGACACAGATTCGTCAATTTTATCAAGAAAATGGGCTTTTGAATCCCCTGAAAGGCTTGTGGGAACGTCCCATTCCTGCCGACGTGTACAAGTGTCCACTTTCGGAACCCAGGACCACATTGGCCGACTGGAACTCGCTTCCACGAGCTATTCAAGCCTTGTACAACGAGCCCCCAAATGGAGGAGTGTTGGAAATTGATCGACGACATTTACTGTCATTGCCCTTGGGGAGTGCTACCACGGAGGAACACTCACCGTTGTCATTATCCACATCTTTGAACCGACGACCCTTGACGGGAAACATGACCAATAAATTGACAGAATATACACGGGGAACTTCAGGACAATGTCGACCGTTTCGACCAGGAGGAATGGATGACGACGATGATGGCAGGGAAACAGCTGAGAATTCCTTTTTGACACCTCGTGCGATTGAAAATTCCCTAAAAGTTCTCAAGCAAGGATCCAAAGCGTCATGGAAGGATGGAAGCCTGCTAACGGCTCCACCAGGAGTTGACTTTCAAGTGGGTCTCTCCTATCAAGATATATACGGAAGTGACAGTAGTGAGGAAAAGGAAGGAACGAAACCACGGTTAGTGGAGGAAGAATCCATCTCCAAACAAACAGTGGAAGAAATATGGGAACAGGTTGGAGGATCTACATCGACTTCGCGGCTTGCTCCCGCCATTCAGTGGGATCAAAACTTTTTGGACGACGATTCTTTATTTGGAAGTAGTGAAAGCGAGAGTGGGGACGATGAAAGTGGGGAAGAGGAAGGGGACAACGTTCAGGACGAGCAAGTCGAAGATGGTTCGCAAGCGGAAGAAGAACCCGAAGTAGGAAGCTCGCCACAAGCCACCCCACAGGCATCTGATTTGGATCAAATTACTGGATCGGACGAAGACATTGATAAGCTTCTAAAGGAACTTTCTAGAGCCGAAGCTCGGACGAAAAAGCAACTTGTGACCAAGAAGGAAGATCAGGACGATGATATTCAATTGAACCCACTCGAGTTAGCGCAAAGACAAGCAAAAATGCAGACGGATTCCACCCGAAAATCCTGGGCGTCGACAGCGCTTCTACCTATTGACGACTTTCATTCCTGGATACCGAACCCGGCCATGACATTTCCATTTACACTGGATACATTTCAGCAGCAAGCTGTCGCGCGGCTGGAACGCAATGAATCCGTGTTTGTGGCGGCACATACATCGGCCGGCAAGACGGTTGTAGCAGAATACGCCTGTGCTTTGGCCAAGCAACGGGGTACTCGATGCGTCTATACGTCTCCCATCAAAGCATTGAGTAATCAAAAGTTTCGGGATTTCAGCCAAAAGTTTGGATCACAGAATGTGGGGCTCATAACTGGAGATTTGCAGCTAAATGTGGACGACTCATCATGCCTCATTATGACTACGGAAATCTTGAGAAGGTGAATACACTGACTGCTTTTAGTTTGATGTCCCTATTCCATCCCTCGCCGCTCACTTGGACCTTCTCTGCAGTATGTTGTATCGTGGTGCGGATTTGATTCGTGACATTGAATGGGTCATATTTGATGAAGTACACTACGTCAATGATTCAGAGCGCGGAGTTGTCTGGGAAGAAGTCATTATCATGCTACCGTCATATGTCAATTTGATCTTTTTGTCTGCTACGACGCCCAACACATTAGAATTTTCCGATTGGATTGGACGTACGAAACGCAAACCGGTGCACGTTATCAAAACGGACTATCGACCAGTTCCACTGTCGCACTATCTATGGGCGAATCTCAAACTACACAAGGTCATGGAGGGGAAGAGCGGGTTTTACGACAAGGGATATCAGGAGGCGTCAAATGCCTTGAATCCCAGCAAGGATGCCAAGGGCGCGAAAGGAAAACCCACGAATGCGTCCTCTGCGCGGGGACCTGCAAATATGGCATGGCAAGCGCAAGGAAGCAAGGCAGATTGGATGTCCTTGGTTCGCTTCTTGGAGCGAGAAGAGCTTACTCCAACAGTGGTCTTTTCTTTTTCCAAAAAGGTACGTCTATGCAGCCGATCATCGTTGTGTTGACTTTCCGTCTGACCTCTCCTTATCATCGGCCATGATACGTAGAAATGCGAAGAAATCGCCAATATGCTTCGATCGTTGGATCTGAACACTGCGGCTGAAGGTGGTACGGTCCAAGGATTCACCCTTCAGACGGTGGCCCGGCTGTCACCTAATGACGCTCTTTTACCTCAGGTTCAAACCGTTTGCGAGATGGTGAAACGAGGAATCGGAGTGGTAAGTAGACAAAGCTGCCCGGTGGTTAACTTTGATGTCGCGTACAACTAACGCCTACCCCCTCAGCACCACGGAGGCCTTTTGCCGATTTTGAAAGAGATGGTCGAAATTCTGTTTTCACGAAACTTGATCAAAATTCTGTTTGCCACGGAAACGTTTGCGATGGGCGTCAACATGCCTGCACGAGCAGTAGTGTTCAACTCCATTCGAAAACACGACGGGTCACAATTCCGCGTCTTGGAACCTGGTGGTAAGTTGGTCAGCCAACTCTCACTTCACTGGCACTTGCTAGTCCTAAACAATATCTCTTTTCTCAGAATACACGCAGATGGCAGGACGAGCCGGGCGTCGTGGTCTCGACAAAGTTGGGACAGTTATCATGTGCTGCTTCGGCGAGACACCACCTCCGATAGGAATGCTACGAAACATGTTGACGGGGCAGTCAACGATGCTTCGATCGCAGTTCCGTCTTACGTACAATATGATTCTGAACTTGCTTCGGGTTGAAGAAATGAGCGTTGAAAGTATGATCAAGCGGTCATTTAGTGAGTTTGCCACGCAGCGCGCGTTGACAGCCAACGAATACCCGAAGCTGCTTTCTCGTGGGCGCAAAACCCTTGCCAAGTTGGAGGAACAAGCAAATATGGAGGCACAACAACGCGTCGGGGCAGAAGATCTAGAGGATTACTTCTCCGTCTGTGCACAGTTGATTGCGAAGAATACCGAGTTGCTTCGCTTTATCAGTGCTTCCTCCGATGATTCAGCCGACAGCGTACTGCAATGTGGTAGATTGTTGTTGATTTCCGCAGCGAGAAAGCTTGGCGTTGTACGGATGCCAGCCATCATTCTGGACAATCGATCCAAACCAGAGTCTTCTACAGCCACCACAGCGCCCGATGCTACAAAGATGGGGGTCGGACCACTGATATGCATGGTGCTCCTACCAGAGAGTTTCGTTCCAGCGTCACATTTACAGCAACAGGGGGAACCCAAGGTTGTAGCCATCGGATCCAAGGGGTTTGCCAAAAATCGTTATTACGCCATTGAGGAAGTTTCGGTCGATCAAATTCTTCTCGTAACATCGACCAAAAGGAAGATTGAGCCGAACTCGTTGTTCAAGGACGCCAAGGCTACCAAATCGAGCACGGGACACGGGCTTGAAGCTTCTGCATTCTTTGGTGCTAAACCGGTGTCGCGAGGCTTTGACGATCCATTTTCGGGTATGAAGGCACGCGGTAAACGAAACGATGACGAAGCATTCTTTGGCAAGAAGAAAACTCCTGTCGTTTCATCTGAAGCTGAGGCGATTGAAGACGCAATGGAAGTTTTGGTGAACGCGGAAAGAGAAGAATCGTCGACAGGGCTGCAGGCATTGGATATGAAAGATACAATGAAACGAGGCAACGATGTTGTCGACTTTATTCGCGAATGCGGAGCCGTCGCGAATCTCGCAAACCAAATGCGCCAATTCCGATCGCACCACCACCCCTCACTGGAAAAGTACTATACTCTGGTGGAGCGCAAACATCAGCTGCAAGAACGAGTTGATGCTCTTGGTCATCTCTTGTCGAATGAAAGTCTCCAATTATTTCCCGACTTTTTGCAGAGAAAGGCGGTCCTCCGAACTCTTGGATACATTGATGAGCACGAAACTGTTAGCGTCAAGGGACGAGTTGCATGCGAAGTGAACAGTTGCGAGGAGTTGATTGTGACGGAGATGGTCTTTGAAGGCGTTTTAAACGAATTGGAGCCCAACGAGATTGTGGCAGCTCTTAGTGCGTTGCTCTACCAACAAAAGAGCGAAGACGAACTTGGTATCGAACTCCCAGAATCACTACTCCACTGTTGCACTCGCATGAAAATAATTGCTGAAAATCTTGGAGCACTCCAGCGACAGCATGGCCTTGACGTGGACCCTGCTGAATATGCTGACTCGACACTCAAGTTTGGTCTTGTCCATGTCGTGTACGAGTGGGCCTTAGGCGTACCATTCAGCAACATTTGCGAGTTGACCGATGCTCAGGAAGGATCCATTGTTCGCTGCATCACTCGGTTGGATGAACTTTGTCGCGAAGTGAGAAACTGCGCCCGCGTCGTAGGAAATCCCACATTATACAGAAAAATGGAGGCTGCGAGCGTTGCCATCAAGCGAGACATTGTTTTTGCGGCGAGTCTGTATGTGAGCTAAAATTCAGCGGGAAAGTCCAATGCCACCAACTTGCTTTAGGATGTTCGAGTTATCGTCGTCATGTTATCTTAGTGCTACTTATTTTCCACCCGACGGACAACATTGAAGTTTTTGTTTATGGTTGCTTGGTCTTGAAATGTTGTAATCGTAGAGCCCTTCCACAGGGTCGCCAGGCGCGCGGAACATTCCACTCCTCTGTGATCGGTTCTGAAACATTCGACAGAGAGGTCTTTCGAAAGAATCAACGCCACGCATTTACCAACATTTTTGTCCAACGAGAGGACGGCCTCAGGATTCGGATCTCCCTTGGAACGCGAAATCAGTACTGTTATCTACGCAGAGTCATTTCTGCGGTCATTCTTCTTCTCTCCACGCTTCCGATTCGAACTTTTGGCTGCCAGCACGCGTGGAACGAACCATCAGTATGGAAGCGCCGGGCTGCCGCCAATAGCGTAAAATACCGCGAGAAGAGCACGCGATACAATACGACCCGACCGAAGCGTTGCGCCCTTGAAAGTATCACCATCTTCTATCGAGAACTTGTTGTTGTTAACTTCAAAGTTTTGCGTCACGGGAATCCCTTGTTGCATTGCATCTACATCTTTAGTGTTCATCGCGAAGGTTACCAAGCCAGTTTAATTCCGAGGACTTGCCCCAGTGTTGGAGAGTCCCGTATCCTGGATTGATTGCTGTATTTCCGATTTCGAGTCGAGTCATTCCGTTGAGTGTTTGCCCGGCGTTCTCTTCTTCTGCTATCCCGATTGTTGTCGTTATTGTAATTTGATTAATCATGTCTGATAAAGGTGGTGGTCCAAGACGGGGTTCTTCCCTCTTTTCGGGTCCCGGAGCCATGGGCGGCGCCCCTCCGCCCGGTAATCACCCCCCGCCGAATGTGCAAGGCGGAGCTCCAATGGGCGCTGGCGTCGGCGGCGGTCGTCGAAACAGTTCCGTTCTCCAAATTGGGCCTGGCGGCGGTGTCGGCTTTGGAATCGATTTCGATGATTCGGATTATGAAGATTCGGACGATGATGATGTCCCCCACGGTGGACCTCACGGGGGTGGTGGTCTTCCGGGGCAGCCCGTTCCAGGCGCTGGACCCGGCGGCGTAGCGGTTTCCGGAGCTGCCAATAGCCGTCCCTTGGTCGGGGGATTCGCGGCTGCTGCTTACGAAGCAGCTAGGGCACACCACTTCCAGAACTTACAGAAGCAGCAAGCTTCGCAAAATAGGGGAGGACAGCAGCAGCAACAACAACAACCGCCACGAGGTGGGCGGCCACAGGGTTACTAATATGCGACGTACGAAGTGAAAAAGTCTCGTTGCTAGTGATTCAGTATTCCACGGAGGGCCGATTGGGGACCTGCCCTTTTCCTCTGGGCAAAAAGAATCCAGGAACTAATTATGATTTTAAGTACAATGATAGGATTAAAATGGAAGTAGTCGAAGGTTAATTGGACTGCATCTTGAGCTTGTCTTGATGGAGAACGCAATTTGAGTAACCTACCCGGTAGGTTCTCCGCATCAACTAGTGTTCATTTTGCCAAGAAAGGTACTCTACCGGTAGAGGTTCGTGCAATAGTTGGATGACACTACGTCAAGCTTTTGTCAGTTCAGTCAAGGGGAGTCGCAAACTATGTATGCCAATTTTCACTGCACCTGGTACTGCAGTTGTCATGGGGAGTGTGCTTACCACCTACCTAATAGATAATGGTTGGTCTCTTGTGGCTCTACTAGTAGACTAATAGCAGAATTGTCCTGTACCTGTCCGAGTTCTTGAACAGTGATAATAACCTTCACGAACAAAAGCTAGCAGAATGACTTCGACTCCTCTCGGATAGTTAACCAGATCTCTCAGGCGGGGCGGGGTATATGAACTACTATCGCTACTGTAGCCTGCGCAGGGTGTTTTCGTTTTCAGCAGAGACACTCATCACCATGGTACTACCACCAGCACTGCAGTTCCACAGAGCGAAGAGACTTTGTGAGGACTCTACTATACCTTTTAGTGAGAGGCTCTACGAGATATCATGCTATTCCCGGGCTGCGAAGAAATTGTCTCAAGCTAATAGTACTAGGTAGGGGCGTCTGCTAGCTATACCGATAATAGCAGAGTGAAATCCTATCCAGCCGTCGTCGAGAGAATCTATCCGTAGATACCAACTTCTATAGCGATGATGGACAGATACGCTATCACATATCCTTGGGGGAAGGACGCCAGCTTAGCATGCCGGCGCGAGGATGTCGGCATAGCCGTTGCACACGCTATCGCTCACATTTTGTTGTTGCTCTCTTTTATTTTTTATTTCGTACCCCAAGGGGAGCTTGGAAGAATTATACTCCAGTTATCTCGTGTTGGCAACGGCCGACTCTCGTTAAGCCAGCCAATCGAAGGGTTATGAATACTACACCTACCATGAGGGCCAGATTAAGCCAATCAAAGATAATGAACTCTGCGCCACCCTCTGATCGCAATGACTGGAAGGATGCAGCACGACGCCTTCCACCCTACCAGCAACGGCGCCGGCGAACTGAGTTGATTATTGTTCCTTCTCTTTTGTCACTAATATGCCTATTTCTTTGGAGAGAGACGCATAGTGCTGCTTCTTCTATGAGTCAATCCATGTTACGGAATACTTATTCGGACGAAGATTCGGCGATGCCTTCGCGATCAAGTTTCAACGAGAACCAGTCAATAACAAATTCAACACCCAAGAGCATTGTTTCAGAGGATAAACAGACGAATGCAATCAGCAACAACACCGCCAACGGAACAGAAAGAGGAGACACCGGTGACTCAGTTCTTGGACGGTCTTTTTCTCGATATCCGATGTCGAACGTCGTTCTCATGGGTCAGTTCAACTTTGACATGGGCCCTGGTCTCGTAAAAACATGGGTTAATATATGGTCGAAATACTTCAAACATATTGTTGCTGCTGGGCCATTTTCAATTGCAACCTACCACGAACTGAGAGCCGCCGGAATCCAAGTCCGCAGAGGTCGCGATGACAGGGGATTTGTTTCACCCTATGAGAATCTGTTGGAAACTATGCTGGACTATCATCGGGCAAATAGCAAAAACGATTCATCTGGCATGGACAGAATTGATGGCGTTCTCTATGTGCACGACGATGCTTTGCTGAACATCACAAGGTTGTTCGACGGAGACGAGACGGTTCCTGTCAATACAATTATCAGCACATTTGAGTCGGATTTTGGGGTCAAAAGACGATTTCAATACTCAATCTACGCCGAGCAACTGCGGCGAAGATGGTCCAACGGCACGGAGGAATCTCGGGTTTCACCTGTCTTTTACTTTGAAAAGACCCCTGACGACGACACGATCAATATGACAAAACACATGTCACTCGCGGGGCTAGTAAATCAGCTACCAAAGTGGCCACACATGACAGCATGCGTACAACAGCAGGTTCACATGCTCTCAAAATACGATGAGACCTGGTGGGAAGCATTTTCAGACCACTCCACAGGTCCAGTCTTGTCGGAGAAAGTGATAGACGCCTCCGATGATAGCCGTGGTTCAAAATTGACCTCGGAAGTCATTTCTCGGAATTCATATCGATTCTCCTTTCCTGCATTCCAACAGTCCGATTTTCTCTACATGCCGTTGAACTACGCCAAACTGTTCGAGCAAGCAGCTAGACCACATGTCGAAAGCAATATCTTTCTTGAATGCGCGATTCCTACCATCGTCCAGTGGGTAGTCCAGGCAGCGAAGAAGAAGTCGAAGATACTTGACGAAAGGCTCCCAAACGATCCCGATCGTGAAGTTGGTGTGGTTGCTCCAAAACTTAAAGAGGTCCCATTGTGTACTGACTGGTCACTAGGCACACGGGGAACGGACAATATGCTGATGGACTGCATTCGCGTGTCCTCGGACTGGGGCATGTTTCATCCGAGGAAATTGGGGAGAATGGGTCCGGATGGTGTCAAGATGTATGAGCTGTGGCTTGACGAAATCCAGCGTCCACGAGCAAAAGCAACTTTTTCACTGGGTGCAGCACTTGATACTCAGAATAACACAAAGGCCAACACAACAGAGTCGCCAGTCCAGAGCTAAGCGTAAAAGTAATAGGATATGCAAAACTCCCTTAGAGCAGTCCTGCTAGCTTTCCCGTAGATTGATGCCGCCAGGACTTCCCTTTTGTCAAGCACTTGCTATGATACCTACATTCTTGCGACGGACGACGAAGCAGCTGTAAACCTGAATCACGCTACATAGTGGGAAGAGAAGTCAAATGCTGCTTCACAAGCAGGACGGCGCCCCTGCCTCCAAATGATCGATCATTCATTATGGCGATATACAACATCAGTGACTTCTCGTAGCTGGTCTACTCTTGTGAAAGCAGCGAAGAGTGCGTAGTCTAAGTCTCGCCACAATTGGATCAGCACATCTTTTCCCTGAAAGTCAGTCGTTTCACCCTCGCACGGGACGGAAAACCACTTAAAGGGTGCGGCTGAAGAGGACTTATAAGGGCCCAAAGCCGAAAATGGTTCTTTTTTTGTTTGGCTCAGTTGCCATCCGGTGAGTAAGATGTGACCATAATGTTCAATGAATTTGGCAAGCAATCGGTAAACCCACGAATGTAAAGTTGATCGATTGGAGTCATGATGAGACGACTTGGCCATGGTTTGGTACTCATTCATTTATTGTTGATAATACCTGAATGATGAGCTTCACTTTAAATTGAGTCCGCTTTGTTGACCTTTGCGCTCTTTTGATTGCCGCAGCCAGCAGTGCAAATGTTGCATTTGTTGGTGGACGTTGGATTTGATCAAGCCACATTTCATACACCACGGCACCCTCCGGACCCATTTCTGCAATTTTCTTGGGATGAAATATTCCCAAGTCCGAGGACGAACGTATGCAGTCCATCAGCATATTGTCCGTTCCCGTATTTCGTGTCCAGTCTGTACAAATTGGGACTTCTTTAAGCTTTGGCGCAACCATAACACCCTCGTCGAGATCGGGGTCATTTCGACGCAATTCGTTCGGCGATACCGTCTTCGACATCTTATTTGCAGCCTGCATTACCCAATGGACGATGGTAGGAATCGCACATTCGGGCTTGCTCGAACAGTTTGGTGTACTTCAATGGCATGTAGAGGAAATCGGACTGTTGGAATCCGGGAAAGGAAAACCGATACGAATTCCGAGAAATGACCTCCAAGGTCAAATTTGAACCACGGCTATCATTGGGGGCGCCAACCACGTCCTCGGACAGGACTGGACCTGTGGAGTGGTCTGAAAATGTTTCCCACCAGCTCTTGTCATATTTTGAGAACATCTTAACTTGCTGTTGTACACAGTCTTTCATGTGTGGCCACTTGGGTAAGAGCTTTACTAGCTCCTTTAGTGAGGTTTGCTTCTTCCGCACGATCTTGGGGGCCTCGGGTGTATTTTCAAAGTAGACAACAGGTGAAACCCGAGATTCCTCCGTGCCATCCGACCATCTCCATCGTTGATGCTCGACGTAAATGGAATATTGCTGGAAGCTTTTAACCCAAGCATTCGCCTTAAATGTTCTGATGATTGTATTGACAGGAACCGTCTCGTCTCCTTCAAACAACCTAGTGATATTCAGCAGAGCATCGTCGTGGACATAGAGAACGCCGTCGATTTTGTCCATGCGAAAAGATGGAAGATCTTTTTTGTTCACTCTCCAATTGTAGTAGTCCAGCATAGTTTCCATAAGGTTTTCGTAGGGTGAAACGAATCCCTTGTCAGGGCGACCAGTGTGCACTAAGATTCCGGTTGCTTTCAGTTCATCGGTTGTTTCAACTGCGAATGGTCCAGCAGCAACAATATGTTTGAAGTATTTTGACCATATCTTAGCCCACGATTTTACGAGAGCAGGGCCCATGTCAAAGTTGAATTGACCCATGAGAACTACGTTCGACATTGGATATCGAGAAGAAGCCGGTCCAAGAGCCGAATCGTTCGGACTGTTATTCCCAAGCGCGGATCGCCTCAAAGGAGTCTGAATATGCATCTCTCGCCCAAGAAATAGATATATTAGACATAAAAAACTTGGAGCAACCATCAACTCCATTCGGCGGCGTTGTCGTTGCTGGTAGCGTGGAAGTCGTGCACTATCCGTGTCCGAGCGATCAAATGGTGGCGCAGACTTCATGATGCTTGATTGGATAAACCTGGCCCTCATGGCAGGTAGTCATAGCCATTCAGTTGGTTGATTTGAAGAGAGTCGATCGTGGCCAACAAGAGATAACTGAAGTAAGCTGCTTCGAAGTGCTCCTACAGGGTACGCAGTAATGAGATGAGAGCAACTAAGGATGAGATGAGACGGATGCGAATAGGAATGAGGTGAAAGTGAGCGAAGAAGGAATCATGAAAACGAGAGTCCGTCGGCAACCCTTCTTTTGGCGCGAGAGGATTGCCTCCACGCGGCGTCGTCCCCCCAGTCTTTGACAGGACTCATAACCTGATTGGTGAGACGACGGATGGACGGTTCCCCTCCCCCAAAATCGACCCGGAACAACAGATATGCATAGCATATTCAAATATTCAAATTTAACGCTCGCCGGCCCTACTCGCCTGGACGATTTGTGGACTCCTCGTACAGTAGAATAGAGTGTTCCACCGATCCTTCCCGATAGCGATACGATACCTGGTTTCTAGCGCAAGTTCGTGGCGCTGCGGGTATTATATTCACTCCTTCGATTTTCGCGGCAACTCCGTTTGATGTTTTGTCTTGGGGTGAGAAAGTCCACAACGGCTCCAATGCCATCAGAGTTACTTCATCCGTCTCATATTTTTCGTAAACTTCACCCCTCATCCTGATTTTAGCAGCCGTATCAGTCACCTCATCTGCCCTTCTTCTTGATCGTTGTTCTCCGTCCTTTCATCATCTCATTATTTCTTCCTACCCGCCGGCGGGGCAACAGGAGCAGGAGTCGTCGAAAGGAGCGTCACCAGTACTACTAGTACTCCAATTAACTCTTGCTGCTGTTACCACCTATTGCGTTGAGGTCCAGATATAGCAGTGAATCAATAAACATCATGAGGACTGCGCCACGATCTGATCACTGCTGTGATGGCTCAACGTCTAGTGATGCAAGAAGCCGATTCTCCCAGTGGCGCCGGCTACCGGCGAGGTTGATTGTTCCGATTCTTTTGTGTCTATTTCTTTGGAATGTACACAGTACTACAATTTCTATGATGGGTAAATCAATGATTTGGAATATCACTCCGATGCAGAAGCAGGGCACTTCGGCTCTTCTTCGACAGTCTTCCTCGTCTCGATATCCAATGTCGAACGTAGTTCTCATGGGTCAGTTCAATTTTGACATAGGCCCTGGTCTCGTGAAAACATGGGCCAAGATATGGTCAAAATATTTCAAACATATTGTCGCTGCTGGGCCATTTTCAGTTGAAACAATCGACGAACTAAAAGCAGCGGGAATCCAAGTTCGCAAGGGTGCCTCTGATAGGGGATACGTTTCACCCTACGAGAATCTGTTGGAAACTATGCTAGACTACTCCAATCGGACGAAGAACAAAGATGATGCTTCTCGCATGGACAAAATCGATGGCGTCCTATATTTACACGACGATGCTCTACTGAATATCACAAGGTTGTTCTTTGAGGGCGACAAGACGGTTCCTATCAATACAATTATTCGCACACCATATACGAGCTCACGAATAGAATCGAATATTACTCACAGCCGTATGGAATACTCAATCTACGTCGAGCATCAGCGGTGGAGATGGTCCGACGGCACGGAAGAATCTCGGATTTCACCTGATTTCTATTTTGAAACTCCTACCAATCGGACTAACTCAGTCGTCAAGCTAAGACACAAGCTCCTACGATGGTGGGAACATTGGGATGATTGCCTACCACAGCAGGTTCGTATGCTCTCAAAATATGACGCGACCTGGTGGGAAGTATTTTCAGACTACGCCAACAACGTTACAGACGTCCCCAATAGAAGTCGTGGTCCAAATGTGACCTCGGAAGTTATATCTCGGAACTCTTATCGATTTTCCTTTCCCGGATTCCATCAATCTGATTTCCTTTACATGCCGTTGAAGTACACCAAACTGTTCGAGCAAGCCGCTAGACCACACTTGAAAAACCAAGTCTTTCTTGAATGCGCGATTCCCACCATCGTCCAGTGGGTAGTTCAGGCCGCGAAGAAGAAGTCAATGGTACCGAACGAAATGCCTCAACAAAACGACCCCAATCTTGACAATGCTGTGGATCCTCCAAAGCTTAATGACGTCCCATTGTGTACAGACTGGTCACCAAACACAAGGGGAACGGACAGTATGCTGATGAACTGCATTCGCGTGTCCTCGGACTGGGGCATGTTTCACCCGAAGAAATTGGGTAGAATTGGTTCAGGGGGTGCCGCGATGTATGAAATGTGGCTTGATCAGATCCAAGGTTCACCCACAGATGCAACTTTTTCACTTCTGGCTGCGGCACTTGACACCCAAAATAGCACTACGGCCAAGAACGTAACGTACTCAATTGAGAGCTAAGCTTCAAATGTAATGCGATCTGTTGAACTTCCTTGGAGAGTAGTTACTGCTAGTAGCTTGAATGATGGCGGCAGTTTTTTGTTGGTGGCAAACACTTTGCTGGCGGACGGAAGGTGCTTGGGGGGGGGCTTCCCGCGCGCGCGCAACGATCTTTTCAATTTGGCAGTTTCACAGGTTGCCGATCTCGCAGGAGGTGACACGATGGTGCTACCCGTATCCTATTTCAGGGATCGTACCCGAAATGCAGGAAGAATCAGCACGGAGAGTCATACTTGTAGTTGGAGCATGTGGCCTGGATCGTCTGCTGACAGTTCCAAAGTTTCCGGAAGCGGATGCCAAAATTCGAACGACAGCCTATCATGAGATCGGTGGCGGAAATGCTGCCAACACGGCGGCTGCAATCGGACGATTGAAAACTGCTTCTTTTATCCCGTATCGGAATATCACTGTCAAGTACCTTGGAAAGGTGGGGCGTGATGATGTAGGGTGGCGGCTCCTCGAGGAGCTGAAGGAATGTAATGTTGACACGTCATCACCGCTTTGTCTTCAGGGAGCACCAGGGTCGACGACGTCGTTTACAACCATAATTGTAAGCGAACAGGAGCACACGAGAACTTGCCTTCACACGCCCGGATCCTGCGGAGAGCTTTGCGTTGAAGATTGCTTAAAAGCTGATATGGATATTGTATTCGAGAACGTGTTCCATATGCACTCGGATGCCCGCCACACTTCTGCCTCTCTATTCCTGGCCAAGGAAGCCAAGGCGAGAGGAATCCCAGTTTCTTGCGACTGTGAAAAGGATCGAAACGATGCGTGTCTAGACGAGCTGCTACAGATTTCAGATCTCGTTTTCACAAATTCCGGTTTCCTGGGTGACTATTTAGTTCGTTTAACGAAAGAGTTGGAAGAAGTCCACGACGTAATGTTGCAGAAGCAGCTCCCAGACATTGAATCAGTTGGTGGTATTAATGAATCCACAGCTTCAATTATTGCCAAATCTCTCATTCCAAGCGCTTTCCTTGCTCGATGGTATCCGCTTCCTGGACGG
Source organism: Nitzschia sp. DOCU1 (assembly GCA_951394045.1). NCBI lineage: Eukaryota > Bacillariophyta > Bacillariophyceae > Bacillariales > Bacillariaceae > Nitzschia > Nitzschia sp. DOCU1. The sequence goes on from OX595989.1 coordinate 2,730,570, forward strand.
AATGTGGTGGTGACACAGTAAGTGCATTTAACAAGGGCAAGAGCTATTCGGTGAATGCATTCGATAACTCACTGACTTTTGTTGCCATGTCCGACCAAGAGGAAGCATGGGAGCATTGCAGTACCAGTTGGCTAATCTGAAAGTTGTTGATGACTGCCATGACACCCTGAACGAGGTTTTAATAACCGAGAGTGCAAAAGAAGAAGATGACATTTTCCGCGTGAAACACCGATACAGCAGCTCGCCACGCATACCAACGACCAATCGATCGTTTGTTGCCGAATCGGACTATCTTGTACATTCGTCTGGGGTGCTACGGAATGTCAGCGTCGTAGATACCACCGGAGCCGGGGATGCCTTTATCGGAGCATATTTAGTGGCGATACTCGCTAGCACTGAGCCCAACGCGGACATGAGTCCCAATGAAACTGATTTGCAATGTTATAATGTGGCACTTGCCATGAGCCTTGGGTCTTGGGTTGCCGGGAAAAAACTTGAGGGGGCTGGCGTGCGGGAGGCGCTTCCAATGGGCCAGGATGTGGACGATAACCTTGGCACTGATATGGCATCGGTGCAAAGCCAGCTGAGGAGAATCATTTCGCCGTTCAATGCGTGAGACTTGAGGTCGTCTATAAATTCGTTCGCCACATGGTATGGCCTTTGTTTGGTCGACCTTTCCCCTGGATTCACCCGCCTCGAGTTCCTGGGCACATGAGCATCGGACGAGGCCAAAATCGACTTTCCCAGCAACTTCGGTCAAGAACATATTCGTCGCAGCACTATGCTGTATAGGAAAGGATGCTTCGTCTATCTACAAGTGCCTACTGGTAGTCTATCTCTGCTACTGGCAGCTCCACTGTAGAGAGGAGCGTTTATTCAAGTGCGTGCGTGTTGAGTAGCTAGCTAGACGTCGTCGATTGACCTGCTCAAATCCATCCAATCCAATTGGTCCTATTGCCTTTTGATATGTATGTACCTACGTATGTGTCTTTGCTTGGGATCTTTACACAGAGATTTCGAACCAATCACAACGCGCCGGCCGATTTTTGAGTTTTCGGCTTGAAGTTTCTAACGGCTACGTAATGCAGAAAAAAGTGCGACGCCGATGCCAACGAACGAAAATGTATTGCTGGGAGACAAACGTCAACAGAGCCCAATGCTGTCAATAAAAATCATCGAAAACCATCCGGTATAACAAAGCAGATAAGCTATCATAACCCGCACTTGACACTACAGACGGAAATAGACGCGATTCCAACATGCGACGATCCATTTGCTGCACCTCGATTGCCGTTTGCCTTCTTTTGGATTTGTCATTATCGTTGACACCGATTGGCATGGGGAAAACTAATAGCAGACTCCAGCATTCGGAACTCTCGGCGCTGCCAAATTTATCAGGTCCTTGGGGAACAAGAGGAGTGCCATCAAAGACTGCACGAGAATCTGCGTACAACGTTGAATGGGAACCAATGACGGAACTCGAGCGTCGCATCGAAGATGGTGTCAATTATGAGCATTTCCCATCTCATTTTCACCAAAAACACCAGACTTCTAGAGATCGCCAGTTGGAACCAGAAGAAGATATTCCAACTGCCCAAGGAGTCTTTGCTGGGTATCGGTACACCGAAGAAGAGTACAAGCGGTTGAAGTCAGCCGATCCACGACAATAGGCACATTGCAGGCGTCGCCCTAGCTCCTTTCTCCGGTCCCATTATGAAGCTATGAAAAAACACCTTCACTTTGCTACTGAGACATTTTCATCTACTTTCAGAGTGGAACAGGCAGGAATAGGAACTGTCAATCGTTTTGTTGTGATGCTATAGAGCCGGGCACCGGTATGGTCTACAATCCGTCTCATTTATTAAGAGTCTAGTTTTATTTCCATTTCTTCTGCATACAATATTGTCATCACCGAAAGGAGGGGGGACGTAATGTTCAGGCTATCATTGATGTGGTCTAAGATACGACAAATTGTATCATACCTGGTACTACGGTGGGAGGTGTGGGGAGCGGTCCTCTGTAATACGATCCCTCCTTGTGGACTCTTCGTTATACTCCAGACTATTGCTGCTATGCTATACAGATACTACTACTATCAACGCAGCGATAGTTAAACAGCGTACTGCATGGTAGCTCAAGAAGAGGTAGATCCCTCTATCGGGTAGACATCATGCATTCTGCCGTCGATACCGTGCTATAACCGTGGTTACCATACCAGGTACCGTCCCATAGTACCCAGGTGACTACTTGGACCTTCGTGGGTGACGGATGACCAAAAGTTGTCAGACCTTCGCGCGCACGTGAGGAGGTTCCCGCCAAAGTCGATGAGAACGTTCCCTACCACGTTGTACGCGGGGACATACGTACCTGCGAGCGCGCCTCTCCCTCCACCATCGACAGCCCATCATTTTTTCATGTCGACGACGGTCGGATGGTAGAATCTTGGGATACCGAGCAACGTTTCGACGAAAAGCGCCAACCAACGACAACCTCTGGTCGTCATATTTCGAATCCAAGCAGATTCTTATCGACTTTCAGTCTATTCAACTATTCATCATGTCTACCGGAGATTACAAGGGTGAGGACTCCTGTGCTAGCTCGGCATTGGTATCATGGTTTGATTCGAGTCATTGTCGCTTACATTTTGTATCTTTTATTGTCCAATGACACATGACAGTTGCCGATATTTCCCTTGCCGACTACGGTCGCAAGGATATTGAACTTGCTGAGGTCGAGATGCCTGGACTTATGGCTTGCCGTTCTGAGTATGGTCCTTCCAAGCCTTTCCAAGGTGCCCGTATTTCTGGATCCCTTCACATGACCATCCAAACTGCAGTCCTTATCGAAACTTTGAAGGACCTCGGAGGAGACATCCGTTGGTGTTCGTGCAACATCTTTTCCACCCAGGACCACGCCGCTGCCGCCATTGCTCGCGATGAATCTGCTGCCGTCTTTGCCTGGAAGGGAGAGACTCTTGAGGAATATTGGGAGTGCACATTGAACGCACTCACCTGGGCCGAGGACGATGGCAAGGGTAACGGCCCCGACCTTATCGTCGACGACGGTGGTGATATGACCCTTCTTATCCACGAGGGAAAGAAGGCCGAGGACCTTTTCTTGAAGGATGGAACTCTTCCTGACCCCGCCTCCACCGACAATGCCGAGTTTAAGATTGTCCTTACCATCATCAAGCGACTGCTGGAAAGCGGTGAGACCGACAAGTGGAACAAAATCGCCAGCCGATGCCACGGAGTTTCAGAGGAGACCACGACTGGTGTCCACCGTCTTTACACGATGGAGAAGAACGGATCTCTCCTTTTCACTGCTATCAACGTCAATGACTCCGTCACCAAGTCGAAATTCGACAACTTGTACGGATGCAAGCACTCCCTTCCTGACGGTATCATGCGTGCCACCGATGTCATGCTTGCCGGAAAGAAGGCCGTCATCTGCGGATACGGTGATGTAGGTAAGGGTTGTGCCCACGCCATGCGAGCCAACGGATGTGTCGTCTATGTTACCGAGATCGACCCCATCTGTGCCCTTCAAGCCTGCATGGAAGGCTACACTGTTTGCACTTTGGAAGATGTTGTCGAGGTTGGAGACATCTTCGTCACCTCCACCGGTAACAAGGGCATTTTGATGACCGAACACATGAAGAAGATGAAGAACAACGCCATCGTTGGAAACATTGGCCACTTCGACAACGAAATCGACATGGAAGGCATCATGAAGGCTGCCAAGCGAATCAACATCAAGCCCCAGGTTGACAAGTTCGTGTTCGAGGATACTGGCCGAGGTGTCATTGTTTTGGCTGAGGGACGTCTTCTCAACTTGGGATGTGCTACCGGACACCCTTCGTTCGTCATGTCGTGCTCCTTCACAAACCAAGTCCTTGCCCAACTGGAATTGTACAATGAACGAAATACCGATAAGTATACTCGCGGAAAGGTTTACGTCCTTCCCAAGACTTTGGACGAGAAGGTTGCCGGCCTACACCTTCCTGCGCTTGGTGCCAGACTGACTAAGCTCACCAAGGAACAATCTGACTACGTTGGTATCCCCATCGAAGGTCCTTTCAAACCCGATACCTACCGTTATTAAATGCATTAATAGACTGTCTGGTAGAGACAATTCGTGTGTCTCGTCGTCGGATAACCAATATACTAGTACATGCTACATTTGTCGACTATTTTTTCGCTTTGACTACTGGTATTTAGTTGAAATTTCAAGTCCGGCAAAAATGGAGATCGGCCGCCAGTTTGTTTGTTCTCAATCATGGCCAGGACGGTCTGTCAGCATTAATGGCGGAAGTGCTTCTTACTACTAGAGCACCGACGGGAAATCACGACTAGCTAGAGCTACGCTGCACAGGAAGGGAAACCAAGCGAGAGGGAGGTCGACTTGGTGTATGCTTCCCATCTGTATTTGGACAGGTCGTGCTTCAGGCGTCGCGAGGTCTTTTCACTATATCATCATTGTGCAGTACGATATTGCATAGTTGAAGCAGAGAAGCTATGTTTGCTCCTTGTCTTTCTACAGCCGCGTACCTGGTATGCACGGAGGAGGATATATTGCTCTTTCGTGGCTTGTTGCTGGTCCGACTACGCACTAGTAGCTACACCACGACTGCTGCTGGCCAGAAAGTACCACTCGAATAGCACATCCAAAGGCAAGGGCTGCCGATTTTGTTTATTATTATTAGCACGATTGATTACCAGATCGCATGAGCAGCTGGTCGGTAGCCACCACCTGCTATTGCTAGCTCTCGGTATCCGGAGTACCACTTCTGGTTAGTTGCGTCATCGGGCTATTCAACTATTTTGGTGAAGAAATGAGGGGAGACAGCCCCCCGCCAAGATCTCATATTTCTACTACCATACGATATGTATAAAATGATATCTATTTTATTAGCCATATATCTACGACAGAAACTTTGTCAATCTACCATGATGACGAGGCACCTGAAAATGTTCTATTTTTCATCCTGAATGGCTATATATCACGCACGCCGTGCCCATGAGCCAACTCCGCTTGATTCTAATTTTAGTTTTTGTCCCCCTTTGGGACTCCTCTGAACCACGTAAAGTCCTACTGGTCTCGCTACGGTCGGTGAGAACGCCGATATTTGCCAACACGAGGCCTCCTCTCCAACAGCTGTTCGGGGGGGGATCTTGCTAATTTTCACCAACAAGATAGGCCCGTTGAGCCCAACTCACAATTTCTAAGATTCCTAAACACTCCGGCGATCCAAAGCGAAGACCCTCTCCGCGATTCTGAAGCCACTGAACCTCCTTGCATGGAATACTACACGATGATGCAAGTTCACTCCCCTGTTCCTGACCGACAACAAGAATGTCATGATGATGAGTTATCACCAGTTTCAGATGTCGCTTTCGGCCCAACGACAACAACCGAAGCAAATGCTGCAATGCTATCATCAGCGGTACAGGACTCTAATTTGTCTTTACCCAGAACTGAAACTTGCCCCACAAGCCCACAAACGAGCAGGATAAATCGTTTTTCCTCGATGGACGGCAGTAACCACCAAAATATCCAAAGGCCTCAACAGGCTACGGCAATCTTTGCTTCAGATTTGGGTGTGGAAGTGGCAACGGTTCATTGTGAGGGCGACCTGCCAACTACACCGACCTTTCAACGGCGAGGAAGGTTCATTGTATGGCCAGCGTCCTTCGGGCAAGAGCAGACTCTTACCATGGAGAGAAGATCATAACGGGAATCAAAAGACAATCTTTTGACCTTGGCGACAGGCTTGAGCCATTGGTGCCATCTCATAGAACGCATAGACAGACTAAGCACAATACACATTTAGACACCAATTTAGACGAATCGAGCCTTAGCCATGTTTAAGTAGTTGATGGACTAAAGCTGGAACATCTTCAACCGATCGGATGTTTAGCTGGAGTACATAGTTTGAATACACGAGCCATAGCTTCATCCTACTTCTCTCTCGCAGCCCCTAACTAGTAATAGTTGCAGACCCTTTAGTTGGTGATTGACTTTCATGCCCATGAGAGCCGGGAACTAGGAAGACGACCATCACGGGGGGTAAAAGCAATAACTTCATAGCATTGGGCATCCCTTGGAATATCGTGTGGTCTTGTATGGTCAAAATCGAAGAGCTCGAAAAAAGATACCAGGTACGTGGAACTTCTTACCGACGAACACGTACAAAGAAGTCGGATGGATCTTTTGGTGGGACCTCGAACGCCTCTGGGGTTTTTTCGGCTGGTCCACTCGTACGTGGCAACAAAAATGACGAGCGATGACGATCAGAAAGATCCATGGTGGCAGCACTCTGTTTCGCTCCTGATCTCGAAAAACAAACATCTCGTCAAGATGGGTCATAGCAGCAGGAGGTCTGAGACGAGCGACGTTGACGACGAGAAGCATATCCTGATTGTTACAAACAGCAGGGAAACGCTTTGACATTTGCCTACCTAGAAGGACCGACTCGACAAATGCCTAAGAACTACGCCACTTGGTCGGCGCTGTTTCTTGTATGGTGTGGGGTCTTTCTTATACAATCCTGCACATGTGTACCAGCTTTTCAATTCCCAACGAGTCAAAAAACGACAAACGTCGTAATGAGATCATCGTCCGACAATGGTGACACGAAAGAATCCTATGTGACGCGCAATCCCCTGAGACTGCTAGTGCTGAGACTGGGCTTGACAGAGCCAGCCTGGACAAGTCCACTCAATTATCAGAAAAAGGAGGGAACTTTCAATTGCGCCTACTGTGGTCAAAAGCTTTTCGACTCTGCTTCGAAATATGATAGTGGAAGTGGCTGGCCGTCGTTCTGGAGGACGATAGACGATGGAGCCTTGTCGTACAAGATGGAATTTGATGGCCGGCTAGAATGTCGATGCGGGCGATGTTCCTCTCATCTAGGGCACGTATTCTTGGATGGACCAAGAGAGACGGATGTCCCACAGGATCTTCTGGCGGCGAGCCCAGCATCCGATCCTCGAGGAAAGAGTCAAAATGGACGACTGCCACGATTTTGCATCAATGGGGCAAGTTTGACAGTCGACGAAACTCCGAAAAAGTAGAAATAGTAACAGCTAGTTAGTGCATCCTACGCCTCACCATTACCTTCCACAGCCCAATCGGTATGTTTCATGTTGTCCTGATTATCGTGCTGCTGCTTGATTTCGAAGAGCTTGTTTTTGTCCTTCGGTCATTTCATTCTTTATGTTTTTATTGAGGCTTCCCACTTTTGCTCGATCGTCGTCCAGATAATCCTCACCGATTCCAAACTTGGGATTGCTCAAGAACTCATTTTGTGCATCTTCGCTCTTGTAAACGCAACTTAGCTGCGGTGTGTCGGATAGGTCGCCCACAAAGGCCCAAGTATTCATATTCGCTTTGCAGCTACGAACTTCTGCATCATTGATGAGGTTTCGGTCCCTGAGAATCGGAACGATATTTGCCTGGCGTAAAACACATGCTGGTTTCACGTCGGCCTGAGCCACATAGACATTGAAGGGGTTGAACGATACAAAGACACGTTGATCAAATGCCATGGCGGACGCCCCCATGGTTGCACAAAGTTCCGCATTCGGCGCTGCCTGATCAATGGCATCGCGTGAAGCAAGATCGCGAGGGCTCGTATTAATGGCAGAATCGACAGTGACACCCAGGCCGACACCCATAACGAAAACCCCTGCCAACAATGCTTTGGATACAGATTCAGGCAAACGCCACCCATCTCGTCTGCCATACGACGAAGGGACCCCGAGTCCTTTCCGGTACTGCGTGTTGGCGCCTCCTAGATCATCGATATCTGCCTTTCGTCGTCGTCTTCGACGAGGTTGATATTCTTCTTCAAAGTATTCATCCCCCTCGTCGTCGTCATCGTAGTATTCGTCTTCGAACAAGTCGTCCTTTGGCTTTTTTGCGTGCAACTTGTTAGCGCCAAGAAATGGGCGAACCGCAACGTCGTTGCGGCTGAAATGAGGTGAAGGATTGAAAGCATCCACGCAAGGCAACATTGACCATGACAGCCCCAGCATAACGGCCCAGGAAGCAATCAGGGTTTGACTCCGCGCAGCAGCCACCATTCTGGGTGGATGATTTCCTTCTGAGGCTTTCCCTTGCTATCGACGTAGTCCAAGTGATGTAGATGCAGTCCACCACTTCACGTGTTGCTACGACACCAGTTTCGTTGCAGTTGTGGGATCAACCTCTATTGATGGCCGCGGCAATCTCATCGTCGAAACACCATCAGCGGTGCCAAGAAGTGCCAAGTGTCGTTGGCAGATTGGATGAGGACGTCAGTCAGTCGAGTCACGATTGTCGACCACACCGACTCTCTCTGCTGCTATTGCTCTTCATGTGGCAGAAGCGTTTCAACGGGCGCGCCGGCAACGCCTCGGAATGTTCTTTTGACTCCCCCCGTTCACACAAGATTTTCCGGGAAAGCGATATCTTTCGCTTCAGGTCGAACATTTGGATGGTGATGGATGGAAAGTTCTGTGATGGAGGTTGTCATTTATCAAAAACGAAAAGCCATGAAACGATCATGGCGCTGGGCGTTTCTGGCATTCATATTGTCACATGGGGTGTGTGAGATCACTACGACCGAGGCTGTCCAAATCCGAAATGGAAGCAGAAATCGTTTGGGCGAAGAGAAAAGGAAGAAAAGCAACAATATGAACGATATGAAGAAATCGTGGCTGTTTGGGCAATCTGCGTCAGTCGAGGAGTCTCCGGATGTAAGCAGTGGTACCTTTACGCAAATGTTCTACGAGAAATTTGATGCGGCCTATGACGCAATGGTGAAAGAAATTCAGCCGCTCCGCGACGCATGGGACGGAATGCGTTCGGCATACCACCTGCGTGGACAGGCTACTACCAAGGGTTTACAGCGCTTATATTCGAATATCCATGGGAAGGTTTCTCTCGGGATGGGGTTATGGGGTTCTTTTCGGGTACAGTAGCCGGTGTCATTCATTTTACGAGCATGACTACCAGTGGTGTCGCTGCGGGACTTTATCAGGCTATTCGTGGGGTGGAAACGACATTTGATGCTATCCAAGCAACAAGGGACGGCAAAGTGTGGCACCGAATACGGAAGGAATGGTTCTTTTATTCCCTGGATGAAGAGGCAGAAGCTGTTGACGCGGAAGAGATCACCGAACCCACACGGCACTTAAGGAAGCGGGTCGTCGACACCACTTTCTACGATTTGTTGCATGTACAAGTTGACGCAAGCTCCGCGGACATCAAAAAGGCTTACTATCGCCAGGCTCTTAGTGTCCATCCAGATAAGAGTTCTGAAGAGGAAGCGGCAGATCATTTTAGAGTCTTGAATATGGCATACAAGACGCTGGTGACAAAAGAAAGTCGGGAGTTGTACGATGCTCATGGTGTTTGCTTTGCGGATCACCTACCATCTGAAATTTCAGCGAGGGTCGACCCATATACATTCTTTTCCATTTTGTTTGGGTCGGGCGTGGTGGAACCGTATGTCGGGGACCTTGCAATTGCTTCTATTGTCGACAAGTGAGTATTTCATCAATAGCTGTCCTGCTGATCAAATGTTTCCAGAAAAAATGTCTCTAACTATCTCTGTAGCACCTTGCAACTGACGGAGAGAGCCGAAATGATCTCGATCGGTGAGTCGAACTATGCTTCGCCACAACAGCTGCGGAGGCAAATTGATATTGCATCGCATTTGCGAGAAAGGATTTTCAATTACACTAGTGGGCATTCCAGTGTGGAAGAATTTCAGGCATCTTGCCGTTCTGAAGCACAGTCCCTTGCACTTGCCATCGAAGGTAACATCCCAGCGGAAATTCTACTCAAAGCCATCTCAACCGGCATCGTTTCCGTCACAGCTGAGTACACAGTACCAGAATGGGCTAGGCCCCTGATTGCCGTATTTTCCAATGGTTTGTTTGACATCGCAAAGAATATCAAGGTTGTTTATGATTTGGAAAAGGCCATTAGGAAAGCTGTCAAAGAAACTGATATAAGTACCAATGTCCATGGCGGCAACCAGTCTTCCGAGGGTTGCAATACTGGCTCCCAGTCTACAAGTGAAATCGATGGGCTTTTGTTGCATCTAGCGAATCCAAACATGTTGAAGCTGGTTTGGAGGTTTAATGCACTCGATATTACTCGAACGATGCGGGAAGCGTGCAAGCGCGTTATTGACGACAGCGCTGGTGACCAGGAGCTCCGTACGAGGCGTGCCAAAGCTCTCAACATACTTGGGCGTGAGTTCTACGCAGCTATCAAAACGCGTCAAGAGATGTATGGGAGAGATGTCAGAATGTTCCCCAACAGAGAAGAGATACAAGAACGTGTCAAGCAGGCACTGATGGAAGCTGTGGTGAGTGAAAGTTTCGTCTAGAGTAGAACCAAAGGCCTTTAGACTACTCGGTCGATTTCGGACTTGGCGAATTCTTCCACTTTTCCAAGGTGTCCAGACACAGCGATAGCCTTGCCGATACTGGAGACCAGGGATCTAATTCGAGGCTCTTCTGGAAACAATCAATAGCCGAAGGAAGCTCTTTCTTTTCGAAGTATACGAGCCCAAGACCATTCTGCGCCTGATAATGAGTTGGCATAATTTCAAGGGTCTTTTGCGCCGCAGCAAGTGACGCATCCAGATTTCCTAGCATGAACTCACAAGTGGAGGCTTTGTTCCACGCCTCGGCATACTTTGGATCCTCGTCAATCAAATCGGTAAAAAGGGCCAAAGCGCGTTCCGTTTTGCCGCCCAATAACGCACCAATCCCTGTATCTAATCGATACTTTAGATCGCCGTTTAAGTGTGCCCTCCAGATTTCCTTTAGAGAGTCCGAGATTATCGTTGCAGAATCAAGGTCTTCAGAATACCTTAGAACATTGAGAAGGTTGTCCATGGAGAGTTTCTGAGCACAAGCATCCAACTCAGCGTTGCCGGTGGATGTATTGTCGCGCAATGCAACGAAAAACCTTGTCAACGAATCTCGGAGCTCCATCAGACACTGCTTGGTGATGCCGTCGTCGTTCAGGTCTCCACCGTACTTGAATTTGACATCGTCGGGTGGTATATAGCAGCCCTCCGAGGACTTGAATTCCCACTCTGGTTCCAGATCGACGTCGATATTGCGCTCACTTGGCGGGCAGGTTTCCAAGTTTGCTTCACAACAATATCGGGAAGGGCGTTCGCCGCCAAATGCTTTTATACAATCCCCTTGATCCGGAATGATATGGTAAAAGGGGTACGTTTCGGGATTCTTTATGTGTCGTAGCCCATCCCATCGCGAAACATCGACGCTTGGCTCTGGGTCCACGGCGACAATGACGCCACGAAAGCCAAATTCTTTGTGTTTCACCACATCACCCACCGCAAAACGGATGTTCGAAGCCGATTCCATATGTTTACGCCTCTGCCAAAGATAATCGCCGATATCTTCGGACATACTGACCAGATGTTGAAGGTAGCGCGATGCAAGCTTTCCTTTCGAAACTCCAGCAGGTGCCAATCGATCCTTGATTGGAAGAACCTCGTCGCTCGACAATTTTATGAGGCGGTCGAGGAATTGAGCAAGGATTTTTAACTTCCTCGACTCTGGTGCTGAAGTATAGTCTAGAATGATTCTTCGCATGTGATCACCCATCTCCTCCACTCCCGCAATGATCTGAATAGCTGCTTTGTCGGACGTTGTGCCAGGCGAAGTTTCCGCTAATGGTGTTTCAACATCTGTTGGATACTCGTACGCCGTAATATCGTTGGCAATAAAAGTTTTCCTGATGGGATCAAATCGACTGAAAAACTGTGCAATCCTTGTACTTCGTATCCGTAAAAGGCTAGAGTAGGGGATCATTTAGTGCATAGGATGGAAACATAAACAAACTCGAGTTCCATCCAGTATGCCGCGAATCGTATCGTACCTTTCATTGTCCACAATTTGCAGATCGGATTGATGTGCTACAGCTTCACTGAGGTTGTTGGTCTCCCGTCGTTTCTGATAATGTAAGTGAGCATCCCCCGAATCGAGAAGAATCGTGTATCTTATCGCGTCGGTAGCATCAAGAGTATAGGATTTCTTTGTCAAGCTACTGGGCTGCTGGGACGCGCTTTCAGATGCATTTGGATCAATTCTTTGCCACCCAATCACAACACCTCTCCAATCCTCTATTTTGTGCTTTACTGTCTGCCCCACTCGAAACTCCACGCCGTCTCGAAGGACATGCTTGGCCCGATTAAGTTTGAGGGTCTTGAGGGCTTGGGTCAATTCATTCAGAGATCGGATGCTTTCAAAGGCCAAATTGACACGCTGCTTCTGAACATCCGCATCCAATGTCGGTGCTCGATTCAGTCGGAAAATGGCCCGGAAAAAGGCCTTGGCGTCAGCAGCATTGGCAATCGAACATGTGATGTGCTTGCATTCAATGATAGAGTTGGCGGGAAATTTGGATTTTTCCGCTTCCGTCAAGGAAAGGAGAGCATCTTGGTCAATCTGCGGGGGCGTCATGTAGACGGGTGGAACAAAGTACGAAAGAGGAATGTCATCATCTGTCTCATTGCTCCACCGTAACAGCTGACGATACAAAGCCAGTGAAATCCGTTGCTTGCTCGTTGCTGCTGCGGCCGTCGAAAACGGGCGAAAGGAAACGGGCGAACATAACCTGCAAAGTGTGTTGGATGGATTGAAAATTCTCATTATTGACCGAGTTCACACTAGCTAGAGCAGCGGGGCAGCTTTGTCGCTTCGAAAATGAACAGCAAAGGTCCGCCTTGGTCGTTATGCTTGCATCGGCAACATGTGTTTGTTGGCGTAGATGGGAGAGTTGGGTTGCTGCCGTTCGTCTTTCGTCGCGCTGCGGACGAAAAGCAAAAGCAAAAGACGACATCATGGTAGAGTGAGTCAGTCAGTCGCCCCAGTCGAATTTGGTTCGAAGTAGTCATAAATCATCTGTCTCGCTCCACAGAAGGTACCTGCTGTCGTGTGAAGTGAAAAGTAACTGCAGGCAGATTGATCTCAGATTACTTCCGTCTTGACCCTCCGCTAGCGTTCATATCAACTGGTCTTGGATCCAACCGAAACACGTTTTTAACATTCGTTCTCCTAACGGTATGTATTTGAATCTTAAGTTTGTTAAGTAGCTACGATTTTTCTTTGGAGGGTGACCAGGACCCAGTGTCAAGTCTCCTTTGTACCGCATCTTTTTCTGCATCGCTCAACCATAGATCCGACCACTTCAAGCCAGTAGTTTCAAGCTGATATTCCGTCGACTTGCAAAACTCTGGATCCCACTTTGCGTGGATCTTTGACGTCAACATGGGCGCTCGAAAAAAGGCCGGGTTGGTGGTGATTTGAACCGATTCGGCTCCGCACAATGCCATGAGTTGCCGTGGTAGCATTTTGTCAATGGGCTTGACAGAGTAAAACCGAGCGCGCTTGCCCTTCCAAAGCATGGAACCAACATCATTTCGTAACGTGTCAAGTAGACGTTGATAGGCCGTTTTAGATATCCAGTAGGCATAGCTACCCCAGCTGCGACAAGTACAAGCGAAAGAAGAGAGGGTGACATTGATATGAGCTCACAGTACGAGACATCACCAACAACAATCAATCATACACAAAAGTCAAACGCACATAAAATTCCCTCCTGGTTTAGAGTGCTTCACCCCACTGGATTTGTCGTCGGTTTCTTGCTCTTCTTCAGCACCCTCGTTTGCATCGCCATTGGAAACTTCAAGCTCTTCAAAGTCAGCAGCCAGATGATGTAACTGAGGAAAAGGGAACACGCCCACATCATTCGAGGATGATGATGAACCAATGTCTCCCAAACGCGATGGATACGCTCTCTTTCTGGAATGCGTGCAAAGTAGGTACTCCAAATTGGTCAATGAACCTAGCCATCCAATGAAGCGAAAATGACATTCAATGCCTTTGTCATTCTGTAGTATTTCGCTGGCTTGTGCCGCTTTTGTCACCAAGCTTGCACAGCTTTCCACTGGGGCACGAACATTGTCCTCTAACATGACATCGAAATCTTCGGCGACAAATCGTTTGAGTGCAATTAAATGCGCCAAGGTGCAAGCCAGAACAGATCGTCCCCGGTTGATTGTCTTGGCCTTGAACCAAAGCTATGATCGAACAGCAATAGTTCCAAAAGTCAGTCAGTCAGCATCAAGCAAAATGTGCGGCGGGTAGGATTCAAAAGCATTGCTCCTTCCCTGGATTCTCTCGGTTTTGCTCACCTCGCAAGAATAATGAAGCTTGACATCTGTTTTGCTCCCTCTGCGTCCTTCAGTAATAGGAATGCCCTTTAAACAGTCAAAGAATCTTTCGGGATGGTTTTCGTAGATCCCGGACTCGTGTGCTGCCGTGATGGCCTCCCACTCGGCAGTCGGGATGAGGCCAGCCTCATTGGCTATCCGAAAAAACTCGTATCGATTGCGCAATGCCCGCGACGAAACACTAGGACTGAAGGTAGGAGGGTCAAAGGTTTCCAGCACGCTAGGGTGGGAGAAAAGATCCTGAATGTGTTTTTGTCGGTCCGACCCAACGGTTGTGATGACAAGGACTTTGAGGCGTCGTTTCGATGATGATTCGCCCATTGTCGTGGCTCTGCGATCGTTCCAGTGATCGATGAAGAAAAAGGGACGCCTCCTCTGGGGATCTGCTTGTAATACAAACCCGTCGGACTAGAGAAACGTGTGGAATATGAGGCAGTGGGGTCGCCGTCGATCTCTCGCACCACATCTCATCGTCTGTCGCGCTTTTCCTCGCCGGCAGATGATGTGGGGGGTATCTCATTCATTCATTTGGGGGGATTCTGCTCGAACGCCCTGCCCCCTTCGAAAGCACGGTCGGTCCAACTAGTCGTCTGGATCGAATCAATCAACCATTAGCTAGCTCTCATTGATTGCGTAGATATATTGCTTGTAACGAGTGAGGGCTGCAATGGTAGCAATAAAGTTTGTTCAAGACGAAGAACTTGTTCGTCGTGGACAAGCTGGGCACACGAGATACCTGACATTGCAGCTGTGGAACTTTACTAAAAGTATTAATCGGAGGACTAACGGTAGATGATGTTTTAGTTGACCGAAGCAAGAACAACCGCAGCGTGCGGCGGATATCGGTAGCATCTTTTGCACTTTTCGTGAATTCTCTTTAGTTCTTGTGAAGTGGAGATTACTACGTGGGGATGGGTTTGAAACTACTATCACTGTTGCCCGACGAAACTTCGTCGCCACACAACACAGCACGAAACAACGCATTCCCACTCAAAGATCGCTCCGACGATTTTCGTTACCATAGCTCGGGCTATAGTTTGTGTAGGTTTACACGATTTCTGTACTATTGTTACGCCGGCGATACAATTATTGATTTTTTCGCTGGAAGGAGAAAGGGCATATTAGAAATCCGCCGCATATTTCAATCACAGGTAGTTACACATAATAGTCAATGCGAAGAGTGAGTAGTACGATACTGCATGACACGACAACCGTCGTCGATGGAATGGCGCTTGTCGCGCTCGCAAGTCGCTTCCAAGAACATCGCCGTCCAGTCGTTGGCACGCAGTTTGGGGCCTTCCCAATTGTTCTCGCTGTTATTCGTGCCCCGGCTCGAAGTTCGCAAGACACGCCATCGTGCGCCCACTAACCACAATGCCCTGTCTATGAGTCGAGAGTCACAAAATTTCCAATTGCAAAAATAGGATCCAACCCATCACAAGATATAAAGATGATGCTCAAACAAAAGTCAACACGATCACTCAAGATTATGGAAACCCCATCACAGAAGCCCTGCTCACTCTGCAAGCTTGTGAATGCTGTCCTGCTCAGGAAGGATCGTAAGAATGCAAAGGGCGAGTCCAGTCGATTTGTGACCATCGGAGGCGTGTACTTTGATGATGGTCAAACAAGCGAAGTTCAACAAAAAAGCAGCAAAAGTTTGGACTCGGTTGATACAGAAAGCACGTCGGGCAGCTGGCACTCGAGCGGAGCATCAGACCACCACACTGGGGCCCCACGAATTGCCAAGAATTTCAGCCAAAGACGAATCAACCCTAATGGCATCGCTCTGAGCGACGAAGAATTGGTTGGTCGTATCATTTTGAAGTCGAGGACGTTGCCTAAAAACGACGGATACATTATCTCCAACCATGTTATGATTAACAACGAACGAACCAAGCGTGCCATTGCACCCCTGAAGCGCCTCCCAGCATTGGATGAGATTGCCCGAAAACAAGCCAAGGCGATGGCTGAGGAAAGCCAGCTTTTTCATTCTAATCCAGAAGAGCTTCGAGGCGAACTTGTTGGGCAAGAGAGTGGTCGCCGCATTGGAGAGAACGTCACGAGAGGTACCAACCTCCATGCCATCCACAAGATGATGATGAACAATGTCGCCGACAAGAACAACGTTCTTGATCGACGATACATTAGCATGGGTGTTGGAACGGCAAAAGCTGCAGATGGAACCTTGTACCTTTGCCAAATCTTCCGTGACTGAACGCCAATTCGTCACTATCGCGAAAACATCAAATAGTCAAGCTACTCTAGCAAGTTAAACCAACAAATCACAAAACCAATTCCTGCATTACTATATTTACAATTACTGCCATTCAAGCTAGATAGTTGACTGTTTCATAAATGGCATAGGGAGTGGAGATATGAGTTATGACTAGTTGCTTTTTGCCCCATCAGCGTGCGAGTAGAAAATCGACTACACGGACCACTATAAGTTGGTTGTTCCTCTTTTTTGCTCGCTCCATTTCGACAGATCTTTTCTGGATGTCCGGTTTGCACCCTCTACGGGAGTTATAATAATACACTTTCGATAGCATTATTTCTCCTATCATCGTTCCAAGCATGCGTATTTTCCCAAGTTTGATAAGACTGCAAGAAAGGGCATGGTCAAAGTTTACGTCTCGGGTTTTGTCTTCATCGTCATCAAGGACGACTTCACGGTCGTTTTTCCACCATAATAAAGTCAGGTAAGCCCTTCCAATGACGTCACCTACTGCATTTCCAGTAGATTTCTACAGAATCGCACGTCCGCCCCGCCACCTGCTTCCACCACGAGAAAACGATGACAGAAAACACTTTTTTCCCACGCTCTCTCCTCACTTCACCGACTTCGTCATTCACGGTCTCTTGTTCCCCGACAATCACTTCTAAACCGTCCTTTGAATATCTTCCTTTGGCCTTATCTTGCTTTGGAATCACAATGCTGCGTCAATCCATTCTTTTATGGGTCTTGTTCACAACGCAATGGCTCAGCGCACCTATTTTAGGTCTGCCGTTTCGAACCAGAGGAAAGAGCGGTTCGGCCAAGGATGATGACCTCGACGATTCTGGCGCCGTCGCGGACGCAGTGATTGATGGGGGTGAAATCGCCGATATTTACATTTCCAAGTCATCTGGTTCACGCAGAAACGCTGTAGTGGAGACGTACTTTTCTTCCCCCAGCGAAACTTCCTCGAAGGAATTAAAGGAGGATCTTCATAAGCGCGCCAATGAGCTTTTCGATTTCTTGGTGTTCACTCGACGCGCTTTACACCAACATCCAGAACTCATGTATAATGAAAAAGCGACGTCTGCCTATGTTCAGAATGTACTTCGGCAGCTCGACATTCCCTTCACGACAGGCTGGGCCGTCAATACGGTCCCTGACGTCATTCCAGGACCCGGCGGGTACGGAATTGTGGCGGATATTGGCACGGGTGGCGAGCCTTGTGTATTGCTTCGTGCAGACATGGATGCTTTGCCTATTGTCGAGCGTACAGAGGGCGTTGACGGATTCAAATCTAGAATCGAGGGCAGAATGCATGCGTGTGGGCATGATGGACACACAACAATGCTGCTGGGAGCTGCGTCGTTACTCAAGGAAATGGAGGAGAGTATCAACGGTACAGTGAGACTGATGTTTCAACCGGCCGAAGAGGGGGGTGCTGGTGGTAAGAGAATGCGGGAAGAAGGCGTCTTGGCTCGGCATCCCAAGCCACAGCACGCCTTTGCCATGCACTTGTGGCCAACGTGAGTAACTGCCCTGAATGGACATTACTTGGGTCTTCGACTTTTTGACGGATGTCCTCACCCTTTTTCATATTGTTAGCATTCCCTCTGGGACGATTGCATCGCGCCCAGGCCCCATCCTTGCGGCTTGCGAACGGTTCGAGATTTTGATCGCTGGCGTCGGAGGACACGCTGCGATGCCCCATCTGACAATAGATCCCATTGTTACGGCTTCCTCGATTATTATGAACCTGCAAACTATCGTTTCTCGGACGTTGAGCCCACTGGAGAGTGGCGTGTGTTCCATCACTGCCTTTAACTCGGGAGAGGCCTTCAACATCATTCCAGCGTCAGCCTTGTTGCGGGGGACGATTCGAGCATTAACGACGGAAACACTTCTGGAGTTACGAGACAAAGTCGATCACATTGTCCGATCCACGGCGGCGGTGCATGGATGCAATGTTACCATTACTTATTCTCCCGACTTCTATCCTCCCACAGTCAATGATCCTGAGCTTTACGAGTCATTCTCGAAGCATGTCGGTGCACTCGTCGCCGACAACGGATCCGTCATGGACATTGAGCCAACGATGGGGGCTGAGGACTTTTCGTTTGTGGCGGAATCGGTACCCTCGACTTTCTTTTTGCTGGGGCAAGGCAGCGGAAAGAGTCCGGATACGAGCTACGGATTGCACCATCCACACTTTGCGTTGGATGAATCTATGCTACCCCGAGGAGTGGAATTGCATGTCAACCTGGCTCTAAGGGCACTTCAGCGGTTGTCTGAAGAGTCCTCGGCCAGCGCGACTGCATAGAGTGGAGAACGACAGGCAGTGTCACAAAATCTTTGATTACAAGGCGCCGCAATCAAATCGTTTACTGGCCTTTGCCCCCAGATCATCCATGGTACATACACTACTGCATAGCAAAAGTCCTATGGTCTGAATCTCGGACAGGCAAATCAAGCTTCCCCACTCTCAACAATGAGAAGGTGAAGAGTTCCATGTCACTCTGGCCTTAGAGATTCTTCAAATACTTTGGCAGAACTGGACTTCGTCTTGACGCTGAATTTCTTCAAGGCGAATAGACTACTGTAATTCTTCGCAGAGGAAAGAGGGCACCTATTTCTAGGACATGTAAAAGAAGTAATTCGCGCTTCCTTCCATTTTGGTTATTACATTCAAAGCTCCATATTGCTATGCTATATCATTCCAGCGTCAATCATGGCCTGGACTCGCGCATCCGGTGACATTTGGGCAAACTTCTTTGGCAGAACGCCACCCCCCTTTTGCTTTTCGTCGGCAAGTTTGCGCCATAGCATATTGCCGTCCAATTGTCGTTTCATGGCCTTGGTGCGTTGCTTTCCAAAGAAACCAGGAATGTGTTCATGAAATTCTTCTTCGAGTTTCGGAATGTGCGATGGGTCCTGAAACGACAAAAATAGACTTTTTCGTGCCAAGCCGATTCCACTATAATCGGATGGTCGGGGTTGGATATTTACTTCATTCAGTGGTCTTTTTCTCTTGATACGTAACTCATCATCGTCGGGAGTGTATAGTCGTTGTCGTTGATCCATCTTGTGAGCCTCGCGTACTTCCACTAAAAGTTGCGCCAAGCGTTTGAGACGCCGTTTCGATGATTCGGACTCTTGTACACGTTTGTGTGGCAGTGTCTTGGTACTACTAGTCACCAAGCCAGCTACTGGTTTCTTTCGATCGTCTTGACGTTGCTGTCTTCTTGCTTTCTTGGCAGCTCGATTTTGTATACGTTCGGCTTTCGAGGGAAGACTCGATGCTTCTTTCTTCTTGGTGGCACCCTCGCCAACCGAACCCGCAGATTGCTTCGCCAGAGACGCGATCCAGTCTTTCATTTCATTGTCCGCCTTGGAGGCCTTTGGAGATTTCTTGCCTTTTGCCATGGTACCAAAGAAAGGAGTGTAGGGTGTCTATGCTATTGCCTTTCAAGAAGAAGTGGAAGAGGAGACGATGGGCTTCTTTCTTCGTGTTGTGGTTTTTTTCTATGGTCGACGAGACTTTTGACCCGCACGCTCGCGGAGAAAATAGCGGGAAAATTTAGAGGGAACGATGGAAAAGGGAGAGGGGTCCGGCAAAATAGTCCCCCTTTTAAACTACCGTAGTATGGGTCAAAGCGGCCGCGAACAGTACATACGCTCTCTCTAGTTTGTAACTACCTTGACGATCAAAGAGGATCATTCTATTTGTTCGCCGGAGCAATAAGTAGTAGAGCAAACTGTCTCATTTGCATTCCGTGTTCAACGTTGGCGATCTATCACCATGCCGCCATCAAACCTCAACGATACGCCCCGTATGGTGCCTTGATGGTACGAGGAACACATTCTAGTAAAGTTGCCTTGTTATTAGTACGAAGAACAGTTTCCACAACAAGCGTTGATACAACCGCGTTGAAAGCCTTCGGCAAAGTATCGGTCCACAGTCTCTTGATTCCGAAAGGGCTTCCACAACTCGTCTTTGGGGACATGATGGTACTTTCGCCGAGCAAACTCGTACAGTGCATCATCCAAAGCTGACATGAGTGGATCCCATGGTTCTTTGGCGAGCTTGGAAAGCACAAAATCCTTGTCTTTTCGCCGATTACTTCGGTGTTCCAAAATGTATTCCGAAGCAACCTCCGAATAGTTACGCCACTGATAACCTTGTGCGAGTTGGTTGTAACTTGCTTCCATGTCTTCGACAAACAAAAAATGGGCAAACTTGTCGGCACGTTGTATTGTGTAATCAAAAAGTTCTCGAGTGATGCGATACTTGGCACATATTCGACACTTGGCGCCACAGAGAATTCGCGTATTCCAATTGTCCGGTTGTCCTTGAAACCATGTTTCAAAATTCCCCAAAGGATCGACTCCGGCAGGTACGGGTGCTTCTTTGATGCGTCGATTTACAATTGTATTATTACCAAAGATCCATGCGGAATCACCAAAACCTCCTCGTTGAATGCCAGGCCCCGCAGGGACCATGCGCCTCAAATGACTCCAATGAGAATAGTAACGCTGTTTGGAATCTCGCAAGGTGACGATATAATCGTAATACTCGGGCGCCAAACTATCATATAGTTCTCGTTCGGTGGCGACCAAATCCCAATAGGTCTTCTTGGCAAATTGAATTTGTGCTTGCATGGTATCTTTTCCACCACAACAATATTGATCGTCTTGGACATTGCAATTGGCACCCTGATTGGAATTGACTCGATTTTTGAATGCCAGTCGACAAAAAAGACTACCAGCACTTTTGTGAATATGTACAAAGTATAGAATTTTGCCGTATTTGTGTTTGGGGGGTGGAATAGTAGGCCGGTAGTGTACGGTGTAATTGGTCATGGACGCTGGAGTAAGGTTAAAGGAAGATCTCCGGACGCCACTCGGCCGATGTTGTCCCAGCAACGATTTTGTCTTGAAGTGACCCACGGTCTTGAGACCTTCCGAGGCACCGTCCAGATGATGTTGTATGAGTTCATATCGATGCTGTCGGAGAACGTCGGCTTGGGATTCTTCTGGTGATTTTCGAGGCGATTGTTGTTCCAGAGTCTTGGGAGGACGATGAAATACTGGCTCGTCGATCATAATGTTGCCGGCCGGAAGCAACACTGGAACTTCTCGAACAATCGTCCAGGCAACCCAGGCACAAAGCGACAAGAGCAACACGCCGTACTTGTACGGAACGTGCGCCTTGTGGCGCCGGCAGCATCTAATAAGCGAGGTCCTGTTCGTCGTCATTATCGAAATCTCCAAATACCCGTTCGGATGGTCATTAGGCAGATCATGGCGGTTGCTTCTCACAGGACTTTGTGAGGGGTGACTTTGGGAGGTGATAAGGTTGCTCTTTGCTATAGCGGACGATGGCACTGGATGGAATCTGATATTCTACAAGTCGTCGTCATGGTCTTCGATGTTCGTTTCGCGTAAATTTCAGTTTCCTTCTCTCGTAGCGCTGTGCGTTGCGGTACCAGTATGGTCTCCCTCCACTACGACTCGACTCGACTGACTCGTACGACTCTTGTGGTCAAAGTAGTCCATCCCACGATTCCGCACGCAGCGCGCCCCAAAACAGCGCAGGAACATCCGAGAAGATCTTGTCGACTTGGACTTAAAAAATCGAAAAAAAGGGTCCGCGAGAGAAAGGCCAGGAGACAATGATAGCGGGTGGTGCTGATGGCAAAGCAGTCTTGTTCCAAGAGAAGAATCAATATGTGGGTAGAAGGAGATGCACCGTAAGTGTTCTTAATCCTCCCCATTAATAGTACGTAGATAATGGCAGAGTGTACCTTCAGACTGACTTCCACGCCGTCATCTGAGTGATCTCAAATTCGGCATAGCAATGTCATAAATCTTGTCGGGGATATGCCCCGCCCCTCTTCACGACTGCGTTGGAAAGCCAAAATCGCGACTGCGAGGTCTTGGCACTGCGACTAAATCCAAATCTCCGCATTCCTTGTGGAGCTGCCTGCCCTGACATCTCAACGCACTTTCCCTCATATTGGTGGAAGAACGAACGAAAGAAAGCATCGACGACAAGCACATCATCCATACATCATCCCACAAAACAACAATGGCCGATTCAAACCAACAAGATGTGGAACAACCCATCGTTGTTAATAAGACGACGAACAAATCGGCGTCGAATGTCGTGGTCGACTCGGCGTCCCAGCAGTCCACCAAGGGTCCTTCCTTTGCTTCCGTAGCGTTAAAGGCACTTGGTCTTGGTCTATTATTGTTTGCGGCCATGTGGGGAGCTCTGGCTGCCGCCGATGCTACGTCCACCACCCGATTCATCAGCGAAGATAAACTCAGTTCGGACCCCAAATCCATGGACAAGGCCGTCGATGCCTGGGCCAAAGGCAAGACAGTGGTGATTCAAGGCGCCAGCCGCATGGTTTCTCTGTCCGCCACCAAAGCGGATGGATTCTGGATCTTTTCCGATACTGTGAATAACGTGACTGTGAATGGTGTGGTCGACTCGTCGGACAGAAAGAATGTCTACGAATACGTGTCTCGGGGGGACAGTGGCCAGCAGATAATTTTGAGGGCCGAATGCCGCATGGACAAGGATGGGTATTGTACTATCATCGATATTCAGTAGAGAAGAGAAGGAGAGAAGCAGCAAGCGCGCTGATGTGCAACAACACAACAACAACAACCCTTCTTCCTCTTGGCGTCCTCTGTTTTCAATGTCAACTGCATGGTGACACCCATTGATATTATGTTTCGTTGTATGTACTAAATGTTATAATACTACCGTTTCATTCAACTGATTGGCTCCCTGACGTAGTACTAGAGTACTTATCGTAGCAGCTAGCTAGTTGGAAAGGAGGAATGTCGTTCTTGTTGCTGTTCTAACTGCTGGACAAGAATCATAATCGGCACCCTGTGCCGTGTCACAGGACCAGTATCAAAGTAGACAGCGATGAATGCATCTGCTGTCACTACTAGAGACATTCTTGCCGTGGATGACCGAATGAATGGTCTACTATTTGTTGTTGACTATTTCAACCCATCGCGTGTCGTGTCGAATGTGTGGTCGAAGGAGTCGTATCGGATTGCTTGCCTTGCTGGCCCGCCCGCTCGCGTGAACAGACAGTCAGTCAGTCGCCAGCCGGCAAAGCATTTTTTGGCAAAAGCGAAAAGGTTGGTGTTGCCAAAGATGAGATAGAAGAGACAATCTATCCGAGAATGCCCTTTCATCACAATACCTAGAATGTAGTCGGTCTGTTGTTGTTGTTGTTGCTGCTGCTGGTTCAGAATAAAGTAAATAATGGGAGACCATCCAGGGAGGTTGAGGGGAACCAGAAGCACAAATGACGACGACCGAGCCAGCCATGACGCCGTCAAGCCGATGCTGGTGGTCAGTGCTGCTGCTGGTAGCAGGCCAGGTAGAAAGCATGGGTACAGTAGTGTTCGGTTGATTCTGAGGTGTATGTTTATCACCATGATTGGTGGTCTGGTGTGTTGGAGTCTTTTACGCGGTTTCGATCTTTCCAAAACGACTTTGTTGGAGGAACCAGAAGAGTTTGTGTTGCGAGAATTTCATCGCCCACAACAACACAAACAACAACAGCAACAACAAGTTGTGAGGTATAGAAAGAGAGACAAGATCAAGTATCCACGGGTCATTTTCTTTGTTCATATTCATAAAAGTGCGGGTACTTTAATGTGCCGTTTAGCGCATTGGAACGAAGCGACCGTGAATATGCCCCACAATTGCAATGTACAACCAGATCAATATTGTTGTGGTGGAAAAGATACCCTGATGGCTCAGAGACGGTATGCCCAACGTTCCAGGTTTGATTTTGTGGCGATAGAACGTGACATGTACGAGAACATGGCTCCGAACTCGTATGATTATGTAGTCTCCTTGCGAAAGTCTCAAAGCCGATATTGCTCGCACTGGAAGTATCTGCGAACACTTGTGCCTGCGGGACCTGGTATTCAAATCGGAGGCTTTGGGGATTCGTCGTGGCTCTTTGGTTCCAACGAAATACTTCCAGCCGTTGGCAAAAAAAAGATCCTTGAAGAAGGCGAGGATCCATTAGGAGACTTCCATGTGTGGTATCAGGGCCAGCCAGACAACTGGAATACCAGAATCTTGTGTGGTGCCAAATGTCGACCCCGGCCAAAGTATCAAATCACTCGGAAGCTGTTTGAATACACATTGCATCGCCTGGAGAGATTTGCACACATTTTGTTTGTCGAAGACTTTGAGGCGAGCTATAATCGAATCGCAAAAGCCTATCAGTGGCAAAATTACACAAGCGTCATTTCTCGAAACGCACCGAAAAATCAGAGTAAAGGCGACAACGGTAATGGCGAGGTCCGGTCCAACAAACTGTCAGCAGACGAGAAATGGGATCCACTCATGTCAGCTTTGGATGATGCCCTTTATGAATTTGCCAGGCGGATTTACAATCATACTCACAAAGACGAACTCTGGAGACCCTTTTCCAATCAAGAGATTCTGGACAGATACTTTGCCGAGGGAGTCAAATTTGCTTGCACAGATGCATGCTGTGGTAAATGTTCACCTTACTAATAGTATCTTTTTTGCCAAGAGACGAAATTGTGTCGTCTCTATCATGAGTCTATGGTGGGTGTTATTAGGTGTCTATGGTATGTGGGTGTGTCATATGCTTTTCTTTGATTTCAGTTTTCGCATGGTTGCTTGTGGTACTCTTCCTTCCACTGATCCGTCATTCATCCACACCTCTCCTTTCATTTTGGATCCTTGGTCCCAACGAATCACTTCGAATTCTTTCGCTGGATCGCTAGTGCCAGGTCCGATATCGGCGCTTCCGGGGACGACGCCAGCGGCAATGGAAGGAATGTCTACTTCTTCCCAATTATCTTCCTCCTCTGCTTTCGAGATGGATTCACGGATTGATCGTTGATACACTTCCTGCGCAGCCACAAGGTTTCCCGCACGTTGCTCCATCGATTCATAAGCACTCCAGAGTCGCTTCTTCTCCGTTGTGCCCGGTTCAAATTGTCGTAAACTTCGTTCGAAAATTACCCGCGCATCATTGAAATTGCCAAGCGATTCTTCCATTATAGTCCACGCCGTCATGGCGGCAATGTTGCGTTTGTCGGCGTCCAGGGCACGGCTGAAACAGCGACGAGCAGCAGCATAATCGCCCTCCTTCGCTTCCAGCACACCCCAGGCCTGCCACAATCTAGCACAACAGTATCCGCCCGACTGGCCTCCTGTCAATTGGGCACAAGCCCAAATTCCTTCTTGGAAAATTCGCCGAGCCTCGTCGGCATATCCTTCGCGCGTTTCTAGCACACCCCATGCCTGCCAAGCGGGAGCATGCCGTTTGTTCACATCGGTTGCCCGACGTAACCTGAAAACAACATGAACGTGTCAGCATGCCGTGGAAGAACGACATTGGTATGTAGGGCTCGAATTATCGGTATGTACTTACAAGTCTCTTGCAGAATGAATGTCACCTAGCTGAGCGACATACAATGCATACGGCTGCAACACACCAGCATCGCGCGGGTTTGCTTTCAACGCCCGTTCGAACAAGGCGAGTACCTTGCGACTATCCGAGTCTGGACGTTTAGATTCCATGAGTGCATACGCTTGCAGGACCCGTGTATTTCGTTGGTCGAATTTTAGAACCGTCTCAAAGCAAATTTCAGCTTCTCTCCAATGTTCGCAGTTGGCCTCCATGACTCCAAGCTGTAACCAAGCAGCGGAGCACTTTTTGTCGGCGTTCAATGCCAGGCGATACAAGTTTCGTGCTTTACGCACATCCCCTGCCTTTTTGTATTCCATAGATGCCCAGGCTGTGTATACGTGGGCGTTCGGTGGAAGGCCTGCCTTTTGTAATTCTCGTTCTGCAGCTTGAAAGCAGGCTCTACCAGCAGCGGCACTCTGGCGAAATTTGACGGTTCGTAGCTGGCCCAGGGCGACCCAGGCGGCGGCATGGGAAGGACGGGATTTTGCGGCTTCAATGTAGAGCGTTTCCGCTTGAGCCAAGTGTCCCGCCTTTTCTTCCAAACAACCCAGCGCCTGCAATAAAAATGGATTGGCACCGGCATCGGGCCTACCATCAGGACCGATGGATACGCAATTAGCGATTCCAATACTCAGAATTTTTCTCGCCAGTGTAAAATCTCGTCGACGTTCCGCACAACGAGCTAGACCAAGGTAGGCTCGTCCATCCCGTGGATCGATTTCAATGGCCATTTCATACATTTCCTGGGCCTCTTCTACTCGATCCTTCCGTAGCTCCTTTTTAGCAAAGTAATTTAAGCGGGCGGCGTTGACTGGAAGTGGGTTTCCTAATCGAACGCCCTCGCGGAACTTGACGGCTCCGTCACCCATGAGTGACGTGTCGTAGAGATTGGTGCCTCGTCGGTAGCCATATATCCTGTCTTCCACCATTCGTGTGAGTTCGTAGTCCACCTTTATGGCAGAGCTATTTAAACCTTGAGCTGCTATTCTTTCTGAGAATGAAGTCGCCGTGCTGTTCTCTGTGGCCACAAGTGGGCTGCCGACGGGAGTGCTGGGCTCGTAAAGCCGGTCGTTGGCTTCTTCTTCCGTCATGTCTTCTACGAATTGCCTTTTCATTTCCACTTCGGGCAGTTCATCGACATCGACATCCGTCACATATGGCATTATGAACGAGCTTACTTTGGGGTCCCTCCAGACTCGCATCATGGAGCTCGCTCCAATAGCCGATGTCTTGAGTTTGGACCGTGACTTCCCTTGCAGTGATTGTCTCTGACGCTCGATCGACTTGTCCCTTTGCTTGATGGAAAACAAATCACGCTCGATACACTCTTCGTCCCAAACTGCTTTGGGGAATAACGATTCAAAGCACCAAATACTCGGGCATTCGCCATCGGCATTGGATCGAATTGCCTCATACTTAGCTTGTCGTTCTTGACTCAGCCGTCTGCGCTCCTTTTCGGTCTCAGGAATTCGTTTTCGCTTATACTTTTTTCTGACACGCTGTTTCGTATTATCCTTGGGTGGTCCAAATATGTCGAGGGATATCGGCTTGGCACTTGACCATGATGTAGCATCCGCCACCATTCCCAGTGGTACTGTCAACGATCGCTGCTGCCGTCCTATCGATTGTGATGCCGTCTGCTGTTTAGATTGGAGCAGAGACGACGCCGGCTCGACGTTCAACCAAAATAAGCATAGCAGCGCTGTTGCAAGCACTTTTGTTCGTCCGGATGTTATCAGATTTATTTGTTGAGATTCGTTTAAAGTCGCCATGTTGATGAACAGCCAAGAAAGACAAATTGCGTTTGCCAAGTGTAAATGAGCACCGAATTTAAAAGTAGGGGCCAGTATCGAGTACTCGGACCTTTTCCACTCTCCAACACCGCCAAAAGGGTAAATAGATGAGCTTAGAACACCGAAGGACGAAGAAGGTAATCCCAAAGAAAGCACAATAGATGCAAACGATTTTCCTCGCCGAGGTCCTTGAAACTGCGTTGGCGTGCATCATCAAAAGGGGAAGGCCGATCAAAAAGGCGTGATTCCGATGCAACTTCAACTTTTACGGGAGTTTGTATGTAACTTGAAGTACCCATTGGAATCTTGCTGTTACGTATCATTTTCAATGCACATGCCATCTGGAATCGGAGTTGGTCTGTCTTGCACCAGTTTCCTCCTTTGCAAGAGATGTGATTGGAAGAGAAAAGCGGTGACGTAATGAAGTTTGCGCGCCAAACCTTTCTTTGAGCGATGCATATCAGTCCACCAAGATCGCATTCATACCTATCATACCAAGCACATGGCTTTTGGTCAAATCAGTCGATAGTTCGGCTGGCGTCACTTGTTGGCATCCTCCTTTTTTTTGGTCGATCGTCGCGCACCGCGACGATGACCCGAAAATTTGAATCATCGTATCATTCATCTGTTCGAAGTTGCCAGTGTTGTTGTCAGTGGTACTCTTTAGGCAGCTGACGGCGATTATCCTTGAACTCTCCCTCCACTAGTTGGCTTTCAACTCAGTTCAGTGCTAAGATTTGGCGCCTCGTCGCATCATGTCTTCTGTAGGCGACTCTACGGTGGAAAGCAGCGAGGATGATTATATTCCGCTGACGGGGACGCCCACAGGGAATTCTGTCGCGGAGCCACAAAGTGGTAGAGACGACGATGCCGAGGAGGGGAAAGAAGAGAATAGTATTGAGGGGACGTATATTGAGGCTAGTGCGCTGCTGTCTCATGTGCAAATGTTAGAGTCTAAACTCCCTGAAGATGCCTCGCAGTTTGGGCACCCTCCACCTCCCAAAATTCACATGTGCCGGATACCCACCAAGGAAAAGGGGATTGTTGCCATGATGGCAGTTACAAAACGATGTATCTCGGCCCAGTTAGTCAAAGAACATCCTGATGGGGGCTCTACCGCTGGCTCTCCTGTAGAAGTTCTGGCGATGCAAGGGGAAGATCAGATTACTTGTTCCACGATTTTGGCGCTAGAAGTTCCCAAGCTTTCCGCCGAAGACAAATTGATCCTTCCTGACAGAAATCCAGCTGTGAAGAGTTCTGCTGTCTCCTTAATGTCAGGTGGAATTCTGCCAGTCGCTCCTCCTCCCCGACTCGCAGTAGTGGTGGGTACAAGCAACAGTCGAGTTATTTCGGTAGAATTTTCAATCAAGGCGAAATCTCTTATTTTGACGCGACGAAACTACTATGTCGAAAACGATGTTTTGACGTATTTTGAGCCATTACCATATGCAACTCTTACGAACTATCAACGATCGCACCGAAGGGGAGTTCCTGGTCCGAATGGAGAAAAGCCCCGTCGCGTGGTTCCCTTTGAACCCTCCGATGGGGTCACCAGTTTAGTTCCGTACGGAATGGTTAAGGATGGTAGGGCCGTAACCTATGTCTGGCTAGCCTTTGGAGATGGAACCGGAGTCCGACTACATCATGCCGCCTTTTTTGCTTCGGTTGTTCAAAAGCATACAGAATCGCAACCCCATCCGAAAACTCTCGAGAGTATTCTGGGAATTAAGGTTGTTCGATGGGAAGCCCGACTGCCCTCCCTTGAAGCTACTACCTTTACGCTGATTCCCATCCCGAAGTACCATCCGTCTCCTCTGGCGCCGTTCCCTGCCTGGAAAAAGCCCATGTTCGATGAAGTGACTGGAGAAAATCTTGAGCCGGATGTGGACGAAGAAGGGCGGGGGGGGCTGTCGGAGAATTTCGAGGCTCTCGTTTATTGTACCGGAGCCATGGCGGAATCCTTTCCAACGCTGGCTTTTTATACATCAGAAGATCAATTTGTGGGGCGCCGGGAGGAGCCGGAAGATGAAGACGAGGATGATCGTGGCAAAGGCAACATTATTGCTTCTGTCTTCGGTGGTATCTATGGCATGTTGACAGGTGGTGGACAAGCGAAGGAAGAAGCTCCTGTTTCGGTGGCTACGGAAGAAATTGAGGAATGGGATCCGAATGTTCCCTTTCCATCGCTCAATTTAGACCCATACAAGTTGTATGCAGCGTGCGAAATCCATGATCCCCCACGACAAATTACGCAGTGCACGGTCGAGCCTGAAGGTGATCTAGCGGCTATCGCCGACACTTTGGGGAGAGTGTCGCTGGTGGACTTGTCCACCAAGCAAATTGTTCGCATGTGGAAAGGATTTCGAGAGACGACGTGTTACTGGATGGAAGTGCCGCGAAAGACAGAAGTCAAAGAGGGGCAGAAATCAAAGACTTTGTACTTGGTCATTCATTCTCGTCAGCGACGCGTAGTTGAAATCTGGCGAACACGACATGGACCTAAAGTCAAGACTTTGCAAGTGAACCGTGAAGCGCAAGTGGTTTCTGTACGGGAAATGTCCAAAATCGGATATATTGCTGGTTGCTACCTTGCCCATTCCAACGTCCCGTTTTCTAACTTGAACCAACTGCAGCCAATCACTATTGAAAAGGACGAAACTGTAGGAGTGACCAATCTAGAACGAAATCGGCAACCTCGCCCGAATTTGACAATGGTCCCTCCGGATGCCGCTGCACGCTTGAACCGATTGAAGCAGTTGCTCAGCGAAACGAATATTGAATGTCAATCGGTGGATGTTTTCAAGGCTCTGGAGCGAATCAAGTCGGTAGAGGACTTGGCAGTGGCTCTTGATACGCTAGCGGCCTCGCCAACTTTGGAGAGGAAAATGGGCGTAGAAGGGTCTACCTTCCAGCGCCTTGCGGTTTCCTACTGTAAACAAAAGCTTGACGAGGCAATCAATGAGGCTGGTCGAGAGGCCTATACCAATCCTCACGTCCAGCTTTTGGCTTTTAAGATTGCCTACTATGATCAAATCTCGAGGGCCTACGACGTAATCCACAGGCACGAAACCAGCAACGATCTCGGAGTTCACCAGGTCGTAAATGTCACTGCACCCTCCACCTGGGGACTTGAAGCAATCGGCTGGACGTCTGTATATGAAAAAATAACCAAGACCATGATTGACGATACGATTCCTCAGACATCGGCAGTCCCTATGTGTTTTTACGAGTTTGCAAGCGCTTTGGAGCCGCCGAAGCAGTACATGAAAGAAGACTATGTTGTGGAAGATGGAGGATACAGAATCTACTTCAGCGACAGTACCAGAACAAGAAGGGAGATTCTTTCCCGGATCTTTAAGCCGCTGTTGGGAGATATTTTTTCGTTCAGTGCAGTGAGCCAAATCTTTGATGCTCTCGGCACGAAGGCTGATGGCGAATACGTAATGCAGGTAAGCAAAAGGGATTGCTGGCAGGCGATCAACAAGTTCACGGCACTTACTAACTATTCGCAGTGTTTTGGAGAATGGTTTTCTTCGCTGTCGGTCAAAGAAGTTGTCAAGAAAGCCATTTTCGCTGAGGAATCGCCAGTGAAGCGCTTTCTTCAAGAACGTATCACCGCGCAACTGGAGGAAGACCCGGACACGTTAGAGCCTCCGATGGAGTCAATATTTCAGTATTGTCGACACTCTGAAGAACACGTGCGGGCATTTTGGCTTGCAACCCTCTGTCATGAAGCCATTGGCCAAGTTGGAGAGGAGCTGGAAGAGAAAACTTACGGAAAGATAACGAAGCAAGGTCTTGGTACGTTGAATGATTTTGGTGCTCTATGTTGTCCTTTTCTCTTCTAATAGCTTCATATTTGTTCATCTCAAGTTGAGCGCTGGGAAAGTCTACTGCGTCAGCTTCGAGTCTGCTTGCTAGTATCACTTCGGCTTTATGGTATCCAACTTGGAGCGCTACCCCTGTCTGTGCACGAGGTTGAAAAGGGCGAGGAATTTTCGCCGTTCCAATGGTTGGCTCATGACGAATTGTTAATGAGCCACTCGCACGACGAAATTGTGTCGCTGGAGAATGCTTGTCGCATTAGCAGTCACTCTTTCAATGCATCTACGCCCGAGGCTGATCCACCGGTTCGATGGAAAGCACTGCAGACAGCATGCTTGGCGTCGACGCTTAGTGCTGACGAGCGTTCGGAATATCTTGTTGATTTTGACGACGATGACAGACTTGGAGCGTTGCTACTTTATTTGAAGGGGCATAATATTGGGAAGGTCCTCGTGGCGCATCGCGCTTTGTTGCTGGCCGCCAAATGGGGGAAGCAGCCCGATGACCTGGTTCTTTTGGAGGATGCTCTGGTCGCACTGAGAGCTATTGACGCGGAAGAGCTCAAGCGAATAGCGTATGCAGTTCGATTGGAGATCTGGCAAAGCCGCATTCGGCCTGTCTATAGAGCGTTAATGTTTGGCTTCGATGATGTTCAAGAGATTTCTCCTGAGGTTGTGTCGCCTTTGTTCCACCAAGTGGAGTGGGTCAAGACTTTTAGCGAAATCACTTCCACTGTGTTGGGTATGCTGAACGAGTTTGACTGGCACGAAGCTGAAGTTTTGAACTTGCGAGAAGAGTATCTTCACGTCACCGGAGGAGGTGGACTGGAATCCTGGCCCGCCGTGATCGAATGCCCACTTCTCAACAAACTTGTCGACAAGAATAAGAAGATGAAAGTTACCGCGTTCGAAGCCCACCAAATGCTCATGTCGGCCTTGAGAGTTACCCAAGATTTTCCAAAGCTGGCTCGGTGCATCCCGTCTTTCTACGACCTATTCACCCCCGGCGCACTTTTCAAGAAGGCGATCCCTCTGGAAGACGCCGAGGAGAACCAGCAAGCTCTTATGCAAGACGCTGTCGTTGAGTTTGCGCGCAACTACAATGGCCCCAGTATGGACTCTCTTGATTTGCGAGATATTGAAGTTCTGTCTGAATTGTTTGAATTCGAAATGGACAATATTCGAACGCTGTTCTTGCTGGCCATGTATGAATTCGGAAAGGACAGGTGGGTGGATGAGATTGTCACACGCAGCGCACCATACATTAGCGTGGCCCACTTTTGCGAGGGAGGCGTGGAGATTGTTTGCCGCCGCTTAAACTACATCCTTAATGAAAACCCGACCGACGAGATCCAGGATCTTATGGGTACCTTGGATGCTAATATGTGCGAGTGGATTAAGGAAAAGGCCGAGAATTCTGATTCACTGATCGACGAGGGCGACATGGGAGTTCCGATCGGCAACACCCACTTGTTTGCCCTTCGGCTTTTGAGCCTGGGAGCCAGTGCCGATATCGACAAGAAGGAACGAATCAAGATTCATTCGTTGATTGTCTTGAGTGGATCAATCGTCAAGGGACTCGAGGGGCTTCACCCAGAAAGTCGAAATACAAGCCACGATATGGGAATTCCTCCAACTCCGGATCGATTCCGATATGGGTACGATGGCGATACTAGTGGGAGCCAAGGATCGTCGGAAGGGGGAAGAAGTGATGCGTCGGGGACTGCCAACCAGTCTGATAGTAGACTTTTGGGCACGAACCAAGATACCAGTTACGATGACGATAGCATCCACATGTTTGCCGACGAGTCTGGCGACCAAAGTACAGAAGTTAATCAGACGACCGATTATTCAGGTCAGATGCAGGATGATGACTCGGATGGAGACGGCTCCGGTGATATCCCAGATGATGACGGTCGTAGGGCGAAGTCTCCCATGGAGGACAGTTATGGTTATGGCGAAAATGATGGCGACGACGACGACTCCCAAATGGAGGACGACAGTCTGAAGTCTGACGAATAAAGTTATCTACAGGTTGACTCGGGCTAATAGAGAACCATTCTGATATAGTGCAAACTCTGTTGTTTCAAATGCCCGCCACCTTGGAGGAATATTCATTGTCGCTCGTTGTTATTGCCCTACTCCAATACTGCCTGCAGTTCTCCGTAAGTCTTCTCTGTGAGGGCTTCTTGCATCCACGCACTCCAGGTCGTCCATTGCTCTGGGGTCGCCGCTGCCCACAACGCATGATCAAATACCCGAGCTCGTGGCATACCGCCATGGTGCTTTTCCAGAATGACATTGGCGTATTTGATAAAGAATTCCCAGTCAGGCGAATCAGTGACCGTCGGAAGAATCTCATCGCACATGAATTTTTTGAGTGGTAACTTTGCCATCATCATTTTCTGAATACTGGGCATCATCACATCTTCTTCTTTCTTTAGGTGTGCCTCGTTGACTTCCATGAACTTTGGATAGGCAACCTTGAGTTCCTCCATGTCACCCTTCTCAATCGCCTTTCCGATGGCTTCCTCGAGAGCCTCTAGATCCTGGTGAAGACCATACAATCCTTCTTTTGTTACAATTTCGTCTGCTTTGGAATCAAGTACCCTGTTTTGAGCGAAAACACGAAAGATGAACGAACATAGATTTGAACAATTTTCATATCAGCGTCAACGACAAAATGTCACTGCCTGGTCATCATTCTATCAAACGACTCACTTGAAAAATCCAGTCGGACTGGCGTCGGTACCGATACCTTCTTCCATGGTCTTGTGCATGCCTTCAAATTTGGCAAGCTTTTCCCAGGCTTCCTTGGCAGCTGCCATGTCATCCTTGTCAATGGCTTCCTGGACGTCGATCATTCCACCGCGAATGACCTCATGACCGTTGCGCATAATGGCAAAGATTTGTGGCTTGGGTTTTTCGTCCGACATGATTTTGTTTGATGCGCGATGCTGATGCTGTTGGATGGAGTAGTGTTGTCGGGGAGGATTGAGTTAATTTCAACTTTGAGTCGTCTGGAAGGTACAAAGAAAGCAGATAGAGGCCGAGGAAAGTATGCATCCGATTTCGACCACAGGCATCAAGGAAGGTTGAGTATGGGGACCTTGAGGACCCATCAAGCTAAACTGCGCATGCAATCGAAAAAATCTTTCCCCGCCGAAGCGAGAAGGCGCGATCTTCGATCCAGGGGCGAGGGGTAAGTTCGCTCTGGATGCATGGCATGAAACGTACCGAAGCTCTGCTTCTCCATAGGCGTTCCTTGTGTTAATTGTTTTTATATAGAGTCTTTACGAGAACAGGGTATGGCATATATTTTAGTTCTCACTGCGACATACCTTTGGCAGTCGAAGAATCGTTTGTTTTGAAAAAAGTATAACGAAAGATTCTCTCGTTATGCTGTTATAATTTTTCGTTTTATAACGAAAGATTGGTTATGAATTTCATCATATATAACGAAAGATCGCCAGAATTTAGGATTCCTTATTTCTTGCAGATTGTAAGACACCTTCGCCATTGGAAGTTCCCTTTCGCTCAGAAATCGCCCTACTGATTCAAAGAGAATCTAGAATCCTAAGCCCCGTTAATTCATTGGTGCAAGGTTAAAAATGGAATCTTTCGTTATAATAAAATTATAACGAAAGATTCTCTCGTTATGATTTTTATAAGAGCAAACGGAAGCTGCATAAATTAAAACGATGGAATCTTTCGTTATGAATTTTGCAAGCAAAGGATTCTTCGCCATGCGGAACGAAAGAATGCGATAAATATATATAATGCATCTTGATATTTTTATACTTAGAGGCAACTGAGGAATCAAAGCCAAACACTGGGTTCTGCTTTCGCATCAAATTAAAAAATTCATTACATGCATGGCATAAGAACTTACCCCTCGCCCCAGCGAGCATGGCGGATTGTTCGGCACGGCGGAAAGCGCGAGTGAGAGACAGTGTTGTCGCGCCAGCGCTCCGTTTGCTGATGTCACTCACCAGTCGTGGTAGAATGGGTATAGTACGATAGCATAGTTGATCATCGCACCGACTTCAAATAGCAAGTACACCATCTATGACGCCACAGAGGCCCCAGTTCTGTGATATAGTATCGTACCGGTATCGTAGCACCACGTAGAAGAGCTCTTTACTAAAGTAGCTAGAGCACAGCAGGTCAAATGTTACTAGCGATCGACTTGACTTTGTTAGCCCAGTTAATAGTTGCAGCTGCCAAAATGAAAACTTTGGATTACAATAGTAGTTATTACGACGATTGACATTCCCAATACTGCTACTTCTCTTACAGGTCTACAACTCGTGCTAACTTCTGAATACGGTTCAAAAGCACATCACCTTTCTGAATCATTTCTCGATACTGAGCATTCTTGAGATCGGGGCGATTAGTTACCACCACTCCCCCGTACTTGTCAATCTTGGCACTCAATCGACCCGCAGCAATAAACTGACTGGCATGGTGATCAATAAAGTCCGTTGATACTCCAAAGGCGTCGGCCATGGCTTGGAGCGTGACCGACTGGTACGAATCCAAAAACTGCTTATATGCCAAAATGTGGAGTTCTCGCATCCAATAGTCCAAATGCGGGTACAAGTATCGATCCGCCTTGATGACGGGCTCTACTTCTACCATGGCATGCAAATAAGCCTTGTAGTCGCAGTCATAGAGAGATTTGATCAAGTTCATCTGAAACATTGAACGGGGGAGAAACGAGTTTGAGTGGGCTCACATTCCAGCAAATTGTGTTCCCCCACTGTGCAATACATTTACTTACCACTTGAGGAATATCTGTCACCACAGAAAGCACTTCGGGACCATCCAATAGCTTGGTTTTGATTTCCGGTCGAGGAAGACTCAAGAGATTGGACAAGATGGCATAGACAATAAACTCTGGATAGGTGCAGATTTCATTGCACGAAAACGTGGCAATGCAGTCAATCAACAAGGCCGCGGCGCCCTTGATATCCCTTTCCAGCAAACGTGCGAGTCCTCGATATACCTTCAATCGATTGCGACGATCCCAGTCACCACCGCCGCCTTCTGTGGCAAGTTTTTGGGCCTGTAGGAAAGTAGCGTGTGAGTCTTTGAGCCGCACATTATACATTTCTAGTCCTAGTCTCATCATATCCAAACTTACACTCTCGATAAATTCGGCACTCTTCTTTTGATCTCCATGAAACGACGCTACTCGTGAGGATTCCATCATGGCATCAATCTTTTTCCCGCTCGATACTTTTGGTAAATCCAACAATTTTTGATACGCCTTTAGAGCTTCCTCCTTGTTCAAGGCCTTTGCGGCAAATCGTGCAATGTTGACCCGAGCATCCATCACTTCCATGTCACCTGCATTCTCCTTGGCATCTTCTACTTTGGCCTCCAATTCTTCCATGTGTTTGGCATGTTTGTCGTGCATTTCCTGCAGTGCAGCGTCGGAGAGTCCACCGCTCTTGCCCAAACTCACTTGCAAGTGCTTGTACAAACTTGGATTCTCCAATTCAGTAGCAATCTTGGTAAAGACGGCATCCGCATCGACTCCTGGCGCTTGCACCATCAATCGATGAATGGCTTGCGCCAAGGTCATGTCCGGGTACGGCGAGGCACTGTCTTCTGAAGCCGAGGGTTGTCCCAGCTTTTTCTTCTTGGGAACTACGGGTTCCGGAACATCGGGAGTCTTTTCTTCTTCCATGGTACAATTGCTGTAATTTGAATACGAATAGAGAGTCTGTAGTGGCTGGTGACTAGGGAATGCGGTTGAATGACTACAACATCAAAGGATGATCATTGTCGCAACAAAACGAAACACCATGGTCGAGATGCCATCAAACGAATCCAAGCGGTCGATTCGAAGTCGACGGATGTTGAAATCTACGATGACCGGTACTGGCTAATCGTAAAAAGAGCTCAAATAACTTGTGGTTGTGTTGCAGTGTGTTGATTCTGAAACTTATGAGCACTAACAGTGCGTAAACTAAATGTATGCTGTCGAGATAGACAGCTGATGTACTCTGATTTGTATCGTACTTAGTGCCATCTCCATGCCTTCTCCTCGTTGGAGTCAGCACGTGGCTGTTCGGGAGTGAACGTTGCACTTCCCTATACGATTGCGTCATCACGCTGATGACGTCGTGAAGAGCGATCCTTGACCACCAGATTTACCGTATTTGAACACTCCCTCTCAAGGATTGACTCGAGCGAGTGTTACCATCCCATGATGACCTGTCTGTGTTTGACGAAGAGATCCTCGCTTAATGCTTTGGTCAGGATATCGGCAGGTTGATCTTCGGATCGGATATGATGTATCTCGATGTCGCCTCTCTCCACATAGTCGTAGAAGTGAAATAGACGATTGTTGATATGCTTTGTTCTTGGTCTTGCTTTGGGAGTACGGGCGATCTCAATGGCGCCCATGTTGTCTTCGTAGACGTTGCAAGTGATGTGTGCCTTGTCGAAGTGCACATTGAATCCGAGTCCTTGCATCTCCCTCAGAAGCTCAATGATCGGTATAGCCTCTCGCAAAGCGTACGAGAGTCCTGTGATCTCCGATTCGCAGCTAGACAGAGCGATCTCTTGCTGTAGCTGTGATTTCCATGTGACTGGCACTCCTGCGTAGCAGATGATGTAGCCGTGTCTGGAGCGAGCAGTGTCCTTGTCGAATCCTGCCAGTTCCTTGTCCCAGTTCCCCGCGAAGTCGGCGTCGACGAATACCTCCAATCCCTTCGAAGGATCTGCCTTGAAGATTATTCCTTTGTCTCGTGTGCCGAGCAGGTAACGTGTGATCCAGCGTATTGCATCGCCGTGTTCTTTCTTTGGGTCGATGGAGAACCGTGCACACTGGTGCACTGCGTATGCGATGTCTGGCCTTGATCCGCGCTCGACGTAGTTGAGCTTGCCGATGACACTCCTGTAGTGGAACGAGTCGTCGTGTGGTGTGGAGCTCAGGTGACGTGACAGTAGCCTGCTGGACGCCATGGGGATGTCCTTGGTTCGTACATTGTCATACTGCATGCGTAGGTCCGATATCACCTGTTCGATTAGCTTGGGTTGCGTCAGGTGTATCGTTCCGTCTTCTTTCCGATCGATGTTGACTCCGAGAAAGTCCGTGAGATCTCCCTCAATGGTAATGTTGAGGTTTGCGTCTCTCATTTCCTGTATCGTTCGCTCGATCTCTGCCTGGTCAGGACCGGCTAAGATTGAGTCGTCGGTGTAGAGGACGTAGATCATGTTGCCCTTGTAGAATACACACTCGTCGTGCTTGGACACCACGAAATGGCACTTGTCGATGAGCCGTTTCCTCAGATATTGATACCATATACGAGAGGCGCTTTTTCCCCCATAGAGGTTGCGGTTGACTCGTAGACAATACTTGCTTGGGTCGTCAACGCCGTCGAGGGTGAATCCCTTTGGTAGCTTCATGTAGAGGTCCCTGTCTGCTGGCGCGTGTGGGTACGCGAGCACGTAGTCGAGTTGGACCGTTCGCCAATTGAAGAGTAGAACCAGCGCCAGCAGTAGCCTTATCGAGGGCCATCCGGCAACCGGAGCATACGTCTGATCGTAGTGCTCGCCGTGTCGCATTCGAGAACCGTCGATATTGCATCGTGCCTTGTATTTCTTGATTGCGCCCGTCCTTATGTCGCGCTTGCGGCGCAGTTGCCACACTGCAGGTAGCACGGTAGTCCCCGTTGGTATGTCGGTGAGTAACATGATGGTGTAGACTCCCATGTCGACCTGTTGCTTGATCTCCAGTTCCATTGCTTCGCCGAACTGTTCCCAGTCGCTCTCCCTCTGAGCCTCGTGAAGATACAGAGTGTCGGGGTCTGCATTGGCTTTGTAGGCATAGAGTGGGTTCAGGTCCTCGTTGATGGACCTGCCGTCGCTTGGGAACATCGCCTGGAAGGAGAACACTTCGCCAGGAACATCACTTTGCGTAGTGAGTTCCGCTGTCATTGCTTCTATCAGTCGTTGCGCAGGTTGCACGCGTCTCTGCGATCGCCTGGTGGCCGTACCAGATTCTGATTGCATTCGTGGAGACTGGTGTTGTTGTGTAGATGGCTGTTGTTTGCCATTCCCGGGTGTGTTCCCTTCTGTAACGGTGGGAGAACCGCTGTCCCTGTCTGTCTTCGGGGACATGTCGACTGTGCGTGGTTCAGGTGGTGCCACGTAGGCTCCCTCTGGAACTTGGGTGCCCTCTCTTGTCTGAGAGTTTTGTGTAGTGACCTGTTTTCTTTTCGAAGCTGTGGTTGTCGCATTGCCCTGCTTGGGTGCTGTCACATTCGCTTGTGACTGCTGAACAAACCCCGCCTTGATTTGCCATAGCGATTGTTGTGTGCTAGCACTCTCCACCGACTGGTAGAGTTGTGCTATGGTGTCAAACATTGTGTCCATCTTGATGTGGAACTGTGGAGACACAAGTCCCGTCTTGATGTCCAGCACCAGCGCAATAGAACGAGAGTGGTGTGGTGATCGTCCCAGGTACACCCCAACCCTCGCTCTACTGACCCACTTGTGGAGCGGTTTGTTCTGTTGCAAGTTCCTGTCCAACACGTACACTGGACAACCGAAGTGTTGCCAGCGCTTGGCGTTGGTGGAGACCTTCGTACTGTAGAAGAGCTCCGCTGGGGAGCGGTAGTCAGGTTTGTCGGCCAGATTGGGTGTCGCGTTGTTTGCATCGTTCGCAATTCGGAGGGCGTATGGCCAGAGGTTCGCCGAGATCTCCTGTGGCCATTGTCGTTTTGCGTAGGTCAGTTGTGTGCGCGTCAGCTCTTGTAGTCGTCTGATTCGAGCTTCCGCCTGTCCGTTCTGGTGATGCGCGTTGACTCCCGCGAATGAGAGACCTTGCTCGCATTTGTGGCAGTCAAGCACCCATTTGTTGGCCTTGAAAATTCCATTGTCGGCATGATAATGTTGGACTCTGAAACCGTTTTGCTGGCACAGACGTTCGAATGCATGCTTGCCCTCGATCGTCTCGTCAGCACTAGCGGTCTTCTGCAGGTAGACGTAGCCGAACGATGAGTAGCTGTCCACGTAGACAGTTGCATACACGTATCGCTTCGTCGTCAAGATACCTGTCATCTGCGCGATGAACCCCGGTGTTGGGGACTTCATTTGGTCGACCGAGACCACTTCACCCGGTTTTGTTGGTAAGTAAGCTTCGTCCTTGTTGATTGGTGCCTTCTGCCTCCACTGACGCTTTGTTGCTTTACCGAACATGCAGGCTGCACATACGGGAACGCGACATTTGGCCAGTCGCCTTGGGATGATGGAGTATCGCGCCATGATCTGTAGTTTCCGAAAGGATACATGGGCGAAGCGCAGATGGTAAGTCAGTAATTCGGTCTCGAGCTTCCTTTCCTCTCTCTCAACCTCTGTTTCATCCACTATCCTCGCAGGATTGGCAGGTGGAGCAGGCGTTGGTCCGAGTAAGTTTTCTGTGTCGTCGCGTATGTTGTTGTTAACGTCGTCGCTAACATTATCGTTGCCTATATTCGAGAAATCCGCAGGATCGTCATCTTCATCGTCGGAGATAACCTGTGCATCGAATGCCAGGACGTCGTCGCCGTCATCGTCGAATCCTGCCTCCGCACAAAACGCCGCAAACTTGGAGTATCCGGGGGCGGTCCGACACGTCGCCACGTTGGTGACCGGATCGAGTGGGATCGTTTTGGTGAAGTCTTTGGAGCTGAGGATGACGCGGTCGTGTGTGGTTGTCGATTGGGCTGGGCCGCGATGTTGTCTTTTCATTTGTTGGGCCCAATGTTGTGGGCTGAAGAGGCGTATTCCGCATCCAGGTACGTAGTAGGAATCGTGCAGAGTGAAGTCGTGCACGTCGCCGCCGTCGGCTTCTAACCTTACTTTTGCTGTTCCTGTTGACACATTCGTGGCCTTGGCTCCCATGAACCCGTTCACGATCCGATTTGTTGGCTGTAGTTCACCG
Source organism: Nitzschia sp. DOCU1 (assembly GCA_951394045.1). Lineage (NCBI taxonomy): Eukaryota > Bacillariophyta > Bacillariophyceae > Bacillariales > Bacillariaceae > Nitzschia > Nitzschia sp. DOCU1. The sequence goes on from OX595989.1 coordinate 2,772,108, forward strand.
GGGAAGTCCTCGATGAACCCCGATAGGTAAGCCGTCGCGCGATTGTCGATCCCAAGGGTTGTCGAGTCTGTATCGATCACTGCTAACCGTTCTCCTTTGTTCGTCATCGTCTCCATTGCCAATAGGACTTGCCAGACTTGTAGTGTTCGCGGCGCTGCAAAGTTGATGCTGCCGCAGACGTGACATTGTAGCGGCATGTCGTTGCGTCGGTACTTGCTGGCGATGTCCCGTCGTCGCCTCACTTCCTTGTTTTGTTGACTGTGCTTCATTCGCAGCCTAAAACTAGTCCAAATCGCGATTTTCCAGGCTCGTAGATATGCTAAATAGCGAGTTAACTTAGCCCGAAAGCGTTGCTTCTTAGGATAGTAGTAGTAGCAGCTGTCGGCATAGACCGTCACCCATATGTAGATTATCAAGTACGCCAGGCCAATGTATGTCCATACGGCCAGGGTATCTTGTAACCTCGTCGGCAGATTGAGGAATCACTCCTCAGTTTCTTCGGCGATATCGGCGAGAGCAGTCATTGCTTTTGCAAACTTCGACTCTTGTTTAGTCGTTGTAGTCGGCGTTGCTGGTTTCGAAGTTGTCGCGTTGCCTCCATCCTTTCCCTTTCCCAATCCTTTCTTCTCGCACTTGTCGGTCGAATGGCGGCACCACTTTTGATGATTGGCGCAGAACCACCATTGCTTGCCATCGACTGTCTTGTTTGTGGGTTCCCCAGCTTTGGGTTTGACGGACACCCACGCAGGCATGTCGGACTTCTTCTTCTTGTTGTTGCCTTTGGCCTTGCCGGCTTTGTTGTCATTGCTTTCAGTCGTTCTAGACTTGCCGGCAGTTCTCTGTTGACCTTGGAGTCGTTTCAGAGTGGCCTCGAGCACCATAATCTTTTCTTCTTCCGAAGATGGTGCGTTCCACTGGTTCTTTTCGACTAGCACCTCGTACTTGTTTTTGGCCAATGCCATGAGAGTGCTTGGAGTGATCGCCGTGGTTCCATCCTCGTATTCCTCTTCTTTCTTCTCGATGTAGGCAATGAATCGTTTGTCGCTTGCGGCGTGATAGCCTTTGAACAAATTTACCAAAAGGTCGTTTGTGATCTCGCCTCGCGCGGCTAAAGCATCCACAAGTCCTTTTACGTACAGATTCAGCTTGCCTATGTCGTTGCCTATGGTAGGTAGGTAGGTATCCAGAGAGGAGAGTTGAGTCCTGATGTGTGCGGTTGTTGCGTTCGTGTCGATGCTTGATTCCCGTATGACCACTTTGAGTAGGAGAATTCCCACGCCCTTGTTGCTGACAGTGTACTCGTCCTTGTATGCTGCTATCTTGTTGCGACCCGATGCATTTAAGCTGTTCATGATGCAGTTGTACGCTTGCACGGAGTCTTGAGCAGCTCGATTCTGAGCGTTGACGTAGACTTGTGCACACTGATGCAGGTAGTCGAGGGTGTACTCTCCGTAGTGATTGAGGAAATTGGATGCTGGTCCGATTGGATTGTTGGGATCTTCAGGGATTGCTAGGAAGGAGTCGTCCCATCCGTTGATAGCTGCTCGTCCGCCTTTCCTGTTGAGGAAATCCTTCATTCGTTCGGGAGAGCAGTCGAAGCCTTCTTCGTCGGATGAGTACATTGAGGAAGTTGCGGATGACCAAATCTTCATTCCCTCGGATGTCGTGTAGTCAAGCACATTCGCATGTGCGAGAGCTGGCGTGAGTGCAAACGTTGGCGCAGCGATGTTTTGCTGAGCTGGCGGCCCCGCTGGGGGGACCGCTGGTGGCACGACCGGAGGCGGTACTATCGGTGGTATCATTGGTGGAACCACTGGAGGAACCTGAAGGTTGGCGGCCATTGTAGCTGATGATTAACTGTTGAAGAACTTGTATGTCTCTTATGCGCAGAGGAAGCGTGTTGAAATCTACGATGACCGGTACTGGCTAATCGTAAAAAGAGCTCAAATAACTTGTGGTTGTGTTGCAGTGTGTTGATTCTGAAACTTATGAGCACTAACAGTGCGTAAACTAAATGTATGCTGTCGAGATAGACAGCTGATGTACTCTGATTTGTATCGTACTTAGTGCCATCTCCATGCCTTCTCCTCGTTGGAGTCAGCACGTGGCTGTTCGGGAGTGAACGTTGCACTTCCCTATACGATTGCGTCATCACGCTGATGACGTCGTGAAGAGCGATCCTTGACCACCAGATTTACCGTATTTGAACAGACGGATCGTTGTCGAAATTTGTGCCACTCGGAAAAAGGACTGTTTCAGTTCATTTGATCATTAGCATTACATTGCATCCCCATTATCAATTAGGGACTCTTTCAGCTCTTTGTGGCCAGTCTGGCCGTCACACGCTTGGCAGCAGTCCGAGCGCGCGCCACGACAATGATGGGCCGGCAATGCCGCCAGTGTTTGCCGCCAAAACTACATGGATCTCCGTTGCCTGCTGCATTGCATTGCTGTTTGACGATCCAACTCTTCTCATCCTCTTGCAACATTGTGTGGAGAGACCTCTAGTAGTAGATCCACTTGCATGCTACCCCCCTCCCTCGTGCATTGATTGATTGATTGTTTGATTGATTGCTCATCCTTCTTGTTGATTCGGGTTTTAACAACAGCGAGGATACTCTCGACAAAACAGCTAAATCATGTCGGTCGAGCTGGACGTCCAGCGGTTTTATACTCGCCTCCGCAAGTTGTTTAGCAGCTTTCGCAAAAACAAGTAAGTCGGAGATTCTTCCTCTGATAGTCATTGCATACTGGCTTCTTCTCACATTACCTCCGCAGTAATCATTGGGGCGGCGCCAAGTCTCTGAGTCTGCATCGGAGCAGCCTGAATGATGATGAACCTTATCTAAGAAGTGTCGTGTTGCATCAGTGGCTGTTTGGGTATGAATTGCCCGACACGATTATCTTGATTACCGAAGATGGTCACGTTTGGATTTGTGCCACCAAAAAGAAATGCGAATTCCTGCAGCCCGCCGTGGATCAAGATGAAGATTTCAAAATTCACTTGCTGTTGCGCAGCAAGGAAGACAATAATGCTTCCAACTATGATACTTTGGTCAAACAAGCGCATGCACGAGGATCCGATAATAACAAGATTGGAGTTATCCTCAAGGAACGTACCACCAACAAGGAAAATGGAGGCATTGTGGGGCTCTTTGAAGAACGACTCGACACGAACGTACAAGAAAATCTGGTCGAGTTGGTGGATGTGGCAGGAGCTCTCGCGCTCCTCATGGGTCAAAAAGATGATGCCGAACGTGATCTCATGAAAAAATCGAGTGTCTTGTCTAACAAAGTCATGAAGCATGGCTTTGTCAAGCGACTTGAAGAGATTATTGAAGACGAAAGTACTATCACACATGAAGTACTGGCACAAGAAATGGAACAAATCTTGGAAGATCCCAACAAAATCAAATTGAATGTACCCACCAGCGATGTCCAATCGTGTTACTTTCCCATTATTCAAAGTGGAGGCAATTACGATCTCAAAGTGTCGGCGCAATCCACTTCGGACAAGCTCAGTCCGGATGTGATTACGGTGTCGTTGGGTGCCCGGTACAAATTGTATTGCAGTAATATTGCTCGAACCTTTTTGGTAGATCCACCCAAAAAAGTATCAGAGACGTACGAGATTTTGTTGGAAGTCCAAGAAGCGTGTTTGGAACAAATGAGGCCTGGAAATCCACTCAAGTCAGTCTACAAGGCGGCTGTGTCGTATTTGCAAAAAAATGGTCACGAACACTTGATTGCCAAATTGCCAAAGACTCTAGGCTTTTCCCAAGGTCTCGATTTTCGTGATACGACTCTCGCGCTTTCGGCCAAGAATAGTGTGACCTTCAAAAAGGGCATGACCTTTTGTCTATGGATAGGATTCCAAGATTTGGAACTTGCCGCAAGCGATGTGGAAAGTTCCCACGATAATAGCGCGGTACGTATGTGTTGGCAGAACGGTAACTGTGGACTACATTTTGCACCAATTGCTCACCTAATTGTTTTCTCTACCTTGTTGGAACAGGTGAAAAAGCTCAAGAAATACTCCCTTATCATTGCAGACATGGTCAGCATTACGGACAAGGCTGCCGACGTCATGACCAAGATGGGAAAAGCTATTACAGATGTCGCTTACAACGTCAATGATGAGGAGGAAGCAGACGACGACGATGATGATGATGATGATGACGACGATGACGAGGAAGCAGACGATGACGAGGACGCCAAGTTGGCCCGCAAGTTGTCGCGAGATCCATCCAATGCCAATGGGGGGCGTCGGTCAACGCGTTTGGCCAAGGAAGCTGGGACAGCGGCGGAGGCCTCGGAAGGTACAGCGGAGCGTGAACGACGGCAAATCAAGCTCATGGAGAGGCGTAACGAAGAGCGATTGCGAGAAATCGCCAGGGAGAATATGAAGAATCGAGGCAAGAAGGATGAAGAAGACTTGGCGGAGGAACTGGAGGCCTACAAAAGCACAAAAGAATATCCATCGAATGTGCAACCCAACCAGGTCAAAGTGGACATGGCCAGCCAGTGTATTTTGCTTCCTCTCTTTGGAAACCCCGTTCCCTTTCATATTAGTACTATCAAGAACGTGGTGTTGCCCGACCCTGACAACGCGACGCTTTTGCGTATCAACTTTTACACTGCCGGTATGGCAGTGGGTAAGGACGCACCGGCCAATATGGCAAAGCTCGTGCAAAAGTATGCCCCCTACGCTTCATTCATTCGTGAAATGACATTTCGAAGTCTGGATGGACACAATTTGGTTCAGGTACGTTTTTTTGGTCGTCGATGATTCGGCACCCCTGATTGGCAACATTGCGGCTCACTATATCTTGTTTTTCCATTCAGGCCTTTCGTCAAATTTCAGAACTACGGAAGCGTGCTCGAGCGCGTGAAATTCAAGAAATGGAGGAGGCGACTCTTGTGAAACAGGAGAAGTTGATCCGACTCAAGAATGAAAGGGTGCCTCGATTGTCGGATCTTACCATGCGGCCCGTCTTCGCTGGAAAGAAAACGCAAGGGAATCTGGAGGCGCATGCCAATGGTCTTCGCTTCATTTCGACCCGTAGCGAGGTGGTGGACATTATGTACAGCAACATTAAGTACGCCATCTTCCAGCCTTGTGAGAACGAAATCATGGTTTTGGTTCATTTCCATCTCAAGAATCCCATTATGATTGGCAAAAAGAAGCATCTGGATATTCAATTCTTTACTGAGGTGGTCGATGCAAGTCAAGCCGTCGACAACGGTCGAAGAAGCATGTACGATCCTGACGAAATGGATGACGAACAACGTGAACGCCAATTGCGAAAGCGCTTGAACCAAGCGTTCAAGGATTTCTGCAAAAAGGTCGACGCCGTGGCGAAGAAGAACAACTACAACTTGGAGTTCGACATTCCGTACCGTGATCTCGGATTCACTGGCAACCCGCACAAGGAAATGGTCACGGTTCTGCCGACACTGAATTGTCTGGTCAATCTTACGGAAACTCCCTTCTTTGTTGTCGATCTGGACTATGTGGACCACGTCCACTTTGAGCGTGTTACATACATGAGTAAGGCATTTGATATGATTCTCATCAACAAAGACTTCTCCAAGATGCCCTGGAGAATTGACATGATTCCCAATGGCGACAAGGAATCCATCCAAGAATGGCTAACAGATATGGAGATCACGTACACGGAAGGTCCGATGAATCTTAACTGGAAATCTATTCTTGCAACGGCTAAGGAGGACGACCGATTCTACATGAATACCATGGAGGACGAGGTGACCGAGAAAGAAGCCGGCTGGGAGATTCTTCGCATGTATGGTAAGGACGACGACGACGATGAGGACGAGGACGAAGATGATTCAGAGTTTGGGGAGGAAAGTGCACCGGACGACGACGAAGAGGAAGAAGACGAGGACGAAAATATCGACGAGGATGCTTATGAGTCTGAAGAGGACGACGATGATTTCGATGGTGACGAAGAGCTGGAAGAGCAAGGAATGGATTGGGACGAGATGGAGGAACAAGCTGCTCTAGACGACAAGCGCAAGCGTCGAATGGATGTCGAACAGGAAGATCCGTCACCTCGTGCTAAGAAACGACACGGGTCTGCTAACGCTGGCGGTGGTGGTGGCGGCGGCGGTGGGAAGAGACGACGACGTTGAGGTGCTACGGGGATTCCTGCCGCTTTAATATAGACAGACTGGTACTTCGTCTCGTGCTTCGTGATTAGTGGTCGTGATGGTTTCGGAATGTAGACAAGTGCGGTGGAGGAAAATCCATGTTATTGTGTGTGGTAAGATCGGGCTAGACAGGTCCGTCAAACACAGAGCCACTGGCACCGAGCCTCACACATACGACGCGCATTTTCTCTCCTTTATCTTGGCTTGCGTTCGAACTCGGGGATTTACGCGATGTTGCAACAGGTCACCCTTTGTGGGTCTCGCTAGCTTCACGTAGTAGCAGTCCCACCCCCGTTAGTAGGCTCTATTGTTGTAAAGGAGAAGTGGCGAAAGGAGGGTGTTTCTCACATCAGAGTCCCACATTCAGTAACTACCCCTGACAATTTTTCTTGTACGGACCAATTTTACTAGCGATACGGCACTACGAATAGTACAGCACTAGTTCGAGTTTGTAAACCAAGTCAATATCATTAAGGGATTATCAAACAAACAAAGAATGTAACAGTAGCACCCCAGAGCCCCAGCCACCAGTCCGCGCCATCCTGAAAATTGGAACGCAGCGTCATTTTGTCACCGGGCCATCAAAAAGCTTAGATTTCCAAACGTAGCAATTGGGAAAGGCCACCGGGGCCTGATTACCGCGCACCGCCAATGGACCCACACTTTTCGATAACGGACTATGAAGCTAATCCTCCTTTCGCACCTTTGCCAAACGGGCTGATCGTCGTCCTCCTGGAGTCATGACACTTCCAGTCTTGCTCTCAATGGGAGTGCCCTTCTTCTTTGGGGTGCGTGGAGTGCGTGGCGTGGAAGGGGTTTTGGACTCAGACGCCACGGCTTTGTCTTCGTCCTTCTTAGCAGAGATTCGGGAGATTCCAATCACTAGCAGAAAGCCAATCAACCCAATCTGATGTACGATGAGGACAAGTACCAGTAAAAGACGAAGTTTTAGTGGACCAGAGAGCAATGCGGCAACGACGATGAATCGAGACTTACCAAGACAACAAGAGGTAACTGGAGCTCCTTTGGAATAGAATCCATCTTTAGCGGTAGAACAGAGGAAACTTGAATGTTGGCAGGGGCGGAAAGGATGGTGCTGTTCATGGTCAAAAGGTGCGATATGGACCGATGCGATGTGCACATAGAGCGCAGGGGAATGGCGAGAATGGACGACTACCGATTTTCTTTGTGGTCGACTCCTCTCTCGCCTGCATGGTTATTAGGCGCGAAACGACCGTTCCACATGCACCGGTCGAGCCATTTTTCATATGCCTCGATGGTTTTGCGCGTCGGGCGCTCTAACGACAGCCGGCGTGACTGGCGCGCCCATGAAGATACTATAGGTAGCTACATAAACATTGTCTTTAGGTATAAACAGTACCTGGTACCATTCTCTAGAGAGTAATAATCGTAGCGCACCTTCTCACTCCCTCTAGCTAGCACTCTCCACTAGAATAGGAGTCGGAGCTTGGTGCAGCATCAGTAGAGTATAGAGAAAAGCTGATGCTTGCTGCTTTGGTGCTACTTTGAAGAAAATGTAAGCAAATGTCTATCGTCCTCGTCTTGAGGAGACTCCCTTGTTGTTGTTGTAGTAGTAATCAAGTCATCATACTACTACTGGTGCTAGAGTATCACCGGTACCTCTCGAGAGAACTACTACTATCATTACTACACCGGCACCAGCATTAGTACTCCTGCTCGATCGACGCCGTTGTCGACAGAATCTACCGGTAGTTAGATAGCAGCTACTACGTTGGGATCTCAAAAAAATGCAACGGTATATGCAACTCCGTAGATTCAGTACAAAGCCCACGTACGTACAAAGCCTACTCGTGTCCAGCGGGGTGTGCCGAAAATCATGGTCAGCTTTTAAAGTATATACTACAATCGTGGTACATACTAGTAGTACATTTTCTGGTTCCCTATTGCTGCAAGTTGCTTCTAAGTCGCTTTCTAAAATTTCAGTACTACTTACTAGCTAGACTTTAAGGGACAAACATTCACTGGGATAACAAGTAGCTTTGGTGTTTTGTCTTGTTCTGGTCGTTGCAATGATAGTCTGGCAGTTGTTGTAGTAATAGTTGTGGGTGCCTCCTGCTTTCATGGACTCTCGCATTTCTGAACACACAAAATAGAAAGCATTCTTCCAGCCTTCTTCTTCCCATTCCCAACAACTGCGATTGCTAACATTGATGAAGACACTGTCCATCACATCTTGAAAGATAATCCTTGAATTTTTGGTCATGGGGGTGGCATTTCTCCTTGTTCAGCTTGTTGCAATGATAGTGTCCTCGCAGTAGTAGTACAGTGGGCCTGGCCTTCATGGACTCTTGCTTTCCCACACAAAACATGCAACATTTGGGGCTGCTTCTTCCAATCCTCCAACAGCAACTGCCCACATTGTTGACGACACCATTCATTTCGCCTTGAAAGATAATCCTGCTGTGACAGTGGCATCAAAGTTTGGAAAAACTCATTGTGCCTGTTGTCAGCTGCACAATTCGAATGGTTCTTTCAAAATTACAATGCCCTGCTGATTGTCGAATAAGGCGAGTGTGGGGTATGTCATCATGCTGCCATCTTGAAAAGACTGCTCTGGTGATGAGATGACGACAATGCATCGCCATGCAATGGCGGGGGCGGTATGTGTTTGCCTTTTCATACTCAAGCGTTCGGTTGCATTTTCGTTCGGCTCGTGCTATTTTTCCGCGATAGGGTAGTATTTACGTGGATCGGTATGCAACTCCACATGCTACTTTTGTAGCATTTCGGTACCCCACTTCGCTCTATTCGATGGTCGGCATACTTCAATTTTTGATGGCGTATGACGACGTAGACTTCGTTGATGGCCTACCAGAAAATACTACACCGGTTGCATTTTACTAATAATACTCTAGTAGGAAAAGGACGCGGGGTGTGGCAAGCGACAGCGACGAACCGGATTTAACGCCCCGCTTCGGAAGCATTTCAGGATTTTGGAGCCTTCGGAGTAAAATCATTCGCAACACAACGAGTGGTTGCGCTTGCATCCCACGAAATGTGATAACGGTGCGTGTGGGACGATGACGGACGAAGGGTGGCTGAACCTGCACCGCCGCCGTCGCGCGGATCATCAACAGCAGAGGTCTCCTCACCTCTCGGGCAATGAAACACAAATCTACTTGGGATGGATTCTATGTATGAATTTGGTTTCCAGACCCTGGGTGCTGCTGGTCTGGACGAACAGGTGGGTTCTTAACAAAATGGAAATCAAGGCTTACTTGCTACTGCAAGAAAAGTTCACGATTGCAAGGACGACTGGCGTGCTGCCTGGCTAACTTCGTATGTTGTATTTCGTTGCCTTTCTCAGAATCAAACGTTCGATCACCTTTTCAATATCTCATTGTGGATACTGTAACATGGCGGATGAACGACGACGCTCTCGTTCACGGTCACGAGACCGCGAGGACTCCGATCAAGCCCAACCCATCTTTACGGGTGGTATGACTGCCCAGCAAATTGCCAACCTCCCCATGTTTGCAAATGCCGGAGGGGTGAGTGAAGAACAAGCCAAATTGTAAATGATCCTTCGTGAAACTTCGTTTGTTTGTTTCCTTGTTTGCTTGTTTGTGCTTTTGATGTTTCTTTCGGTCAAGGAAATCTGGATTTGTATTTAACCCTTTGATGCGTACCACGTCTAACCGGCAGATTTCTTCAACTATATTTGCAAATGCGCAGCAAGCCGCCCAGGAGAAGATAAACCGTGAACTCTTCGTCGGTAACACACCTCCGGGAACGAGCGAAATGCTGCTACTACAATTTCTTAACGGCGCCATGCGGCGTGTGGGTCTTTGTGGTCCTCATGAGACTCCTATTTTGAATTGCCGCGTCAACACAAAGTTCGCGTTTATCGAGCTGCTCAATTCTGACATGGCAAACCGAGCCTTGAGTTTGAACGGAATTCCTTTCTTGGGGGCAGTGCTAAAAGTCAGTCGCCCGTCGAAGTATGCCGGACCGCCTATTCCTACAAAGACTTGGCAAGATCTTACGGGGCAATCCCTTCCTACCGGGGCAGTCTTTGATTCCGAGCAGGAAAAGGTCAACAGGGAACTTTTCGTAGGCAATACTACTCCGGAGATGACGGAGAAGATGCTTGCGGAATTCTTGGGGAACGCGATGGAGCAAGTGGGTTTGAATGTAATGGCAGGGAACCCGATAACTGCTTGCCGTGTGTCAGGCAAGTTTGCTTTCATAGAGCTCCGAACACCGCAGGAGGCAGCAAATGCCCTCAACCTGAACAATATCCCCTTCATGGGTGCACAGTTGCGAGTTGGACGGCCGTCGAAGTGGAACGGCCCTCCCGATCATCACGGCAACTGGGAAGACATACTTGCAAAGTATATGTCTGGGGAGCTACAGATGGGAAACACTGTTCCTGGGCAGGTTGCCTCGGTAGTAGCAGCGCCGGTGTCGCCAGCCATTCAAGCACCGTCGCGTGTCGTCGAGCTGCAAAACATGTTGAGCGATAATGATCTGAAGAACCCTGATGAATATAATGATATCCTGGAAGACACCCGAGAAGAATGTTCTCAGTTCGGGCATTTGATTTCAGTCCATATACCAAGAGCTGGGGAACCTGGTGCCACGAAGATCTTCCTTGAGTATTCATCAAACGAAGATGCTGGAAGAGCTATTGAAGGCCTAGCAGGGCGGACGTTTGATGGAAGAAAGGTTCAGGCGACGTTTTTCGATGAGACAAAGTTCTCGAAAAAGGAATTCTCATAAACTTCTGTTTGTTGCCTGTTTAAATCTTCTTGAGCTATATAGATATCGGCGACGAAAGCGCTACGATGCGAGGTTGAGCACGCTTGGGTTCTTAAGTCAGTAGTAGTATCAACAATTACCCAAAGAATCAAGATTAAGTTGGTTTGGAACATACTTGATTGAAGGTCCAACACCGCGACCATTGCTTCAACACTAGTGATCGACTGCGTTCCCTTATTAGTGTACCTATGGACGAAGTCGTTTCGGGATGACGTTCCTCACTCTGAAACTCTCGAACTATGTTTCGACAAAATCCATGACTGCAAAGAATAGAGATATCCTTTTTTAGAGAAAGATGCAACCGTTTGATGAGGTGCGCCGTCGAGATTCGTTCGACCAACCAAACACGACTCAAATGACCTCATCGATTTTCGAAGAAAAATCTACTTGTTTTTGCTTTTTGTAGAAAAATGGAAAAGTGGTCTCATAATCTCAGAAATCAAGCAAACCTCTTCAACAAACTACTGTAACACAGTCCTTCATCTCGCAAACCATGTCGCTAAGCCGCTTCACTCCCTTTCATTCTGTCTTTGATGACTTTTTCGAGCCACCTATTACCTTCTTTCCACGGGACTTGATCTCGTCTGGCCCAAGAACCGTTGCAGCTCCTGATACCAAGCGGGACTACTGGCGCCACCCAGGCTATGAAGTCCACGAAGATGACAAAAATTACATGGTTTCTGTTGATGTTCCCGGGGTTCGCTCGGAAGATATCAACATTCAGGTCCAAGACAAGGTGCTTTGCTTGAGTGGCAGCCGCAAAATGTTGAACAACGCAAACGGTGGAGTCTCCAAGTTTGACTATCGATTGTCCATGGGAGACGACGTGGACTTAGAAAAGATTTCTGCCAACCTTGACTGCGGCGTCTTGCATTTGATAGCTCCCAAGAAGAGTGCAGAAAAGCCCAAGTCACGCACAATCCAAATCACCACCAATCCTGCTACTGCTTCAAAGCAGATCGACCTTGAGAAGAAGGTCAAGAAGGCTGCAAAGGACAAAACCAATGCTTGAACATGGGCACAGTTGTAACTCGTCCAGGAGTAGATTGTAATCTCAATAGATAGAGAAGAGATTTCCGCAGACTTCTTTTTCGGGACTATTCAGTTTGCCGACTTCTTGCCTGGCAGTACCTCTACTGGAGTTATTTCTGTCGACTGCCGGCGGCGCGGCGTATTCTGTTCCTTCCTTTCGGAGCAATTGCGCACTGTCCTCGCTAGGCGCTGATCGCCACCGTTGTTGTACGGGGAATTCTTCGCATGTCAACAGTGGAGGTACGATACTGACCACTGCGCGTCGCAGGATCAGTTAGTAGAGTTTTGGGCTATCAAGAACAAGATTTCGATGCACCTTCATGGCTGTCCAACCCGATAGAGAATCGCATATTGAAAACAAGGATTGTTATGAACGTCAGCGACTATGGCACGATGAAGTGGATCGAGAGAGACGAGTTCGAAAAACACTTCCGGCACGGGGTCAGAAAAAAAAAAGGGAAAAGGCTCGCAAAGATCCAAATACACTGAGTCCAATGAGTCAAACGTACCACTGACGGGCGTGGAAAAGATCCAACTGGAACGTGATTGGCTGAAACGACGAACAAAGAACACTGGTGGTGTCGCGCGGCTGCTCTTCGCTTTCTTTTTTACTCTCTCTCGCGATGGTGTTCGTTCGCAGATTTCCACTGACCCCCTTCCTCTATTGCTGATAGACAACGATTTAAGATGAAGTTTGCCGCTCTTATTCTCATCGCTGCCGCCCACTCGGCCAGCGCCTTCCAGCCGCTGCAACCCAGAAGCGTTGTGCCATCGACGGTGTTGAACGGATATCTCGATGAGCTTGGTGCTATCGGTCCGCCAGAAGAGGTAGAAGAAGACGATTCTAGAGATGCCACGAAGCTGAGCAAGGAAAAGCTTGATCGATTCGGAGTTGGATCATGGGAAGGCTTTGTCGATTTTAATGAATTTGATGGAGGGGACGGTCAAATGGGTGTCGCCGGTGACGGAAACACCAAGTTGGATAAATTCGACATGACTGAAATGGCCAAAAGTAAGAGTATGAGTGCCAAGAATGCTTGGGGTCGTTCCACGGGCTATGCTGAAACGCTTATCAATCAGGGTGTTGAGCAATCACGTGCTCAACAGCTCGAGAACTGGCACAACCAACAGGAAGTTCTGCAACGACGAAAGCAACAGCGTTACTTGACGGACGAATTCGATAGTAACGACAAGGAAGACGAAAACTGGAGAAACCTTGCTAAATTTGGAGTGGAACGCACCCAGGTAAGGGAATAAGATGTCGAGGGGGCAGTCCGAATGAATTCGCTCTCTAAATTTTTCTCTTCATTGGGTGTAGGATTTCGACTTGAACGACGCGTTTGGCCCTGTACAGATCGGTAATACGATTGAAGGAACGATCCAGCTTTCGGCTCGCATGAACGGACCGGCTGCTGTATATGAATTTCCATTGAGGGTAGGTGCTTGATTTCGACGATAAGAACTGATTGCCTCTACTAACATACTGCTTGTCCATTTTGGTTTGCTGACTTGCTCTTGATAGAATCCATACATGGGATTTGCCGACTTTCGCGCTGCATTCACCCCAGATAGTTCACGTGACTTGTCAGTGACTCCCACCGAGGGAGCGTTGAAGCAAAAGGAAGATCTTCAGTTTATTGTGAAGTTCAAGGCCTCTAGCCCGGGCATTTCGGAGGGTTACCTCGTGATTCAGACAGAAGACTTCAAGAAGACGTGGAAAGTGGTCGGAACCACTGCCTAGTTTCGGAATCTCGGCAAGCTTTCTTCAAATTGTCCAATATGCAGTTTCAATGGCGCGAGATTATTGTGCGTAGACCCGACTCAGAATTCTGAACTATACGAATCAATCTCTAATAGTATTTCACACGAAAGTCGAGACGCTTGCCTTCGTTCAAGAGGAATACATTTCGTAGCAACAGACTAGTAATGAGTCGTGCTGGCTACATACCGTTAGGCTGGAGCTAGCGTAAGATGTCAGACACCAGAGACCATCAGGTTCGAGGCTCTTACCAATTGTACTCCTTTCGCAACAACACCCCGAGGCAACGTTCCCGTATTTCATCAGGTACTTTCTTTTACCATAGCTTTGCTAATATATTGCACAAAAAGTGGGTAAAAAGTACATTATCGAGCAGACTTCTTAAACTTCAAAGACTAGTACTATTTTAGCTGCTTTAATAGTAGGACTAGTTGTTGCGCGTCCCGGCGCCATACCCGTTGCTCGTTGGTGTGATACCTACCTCTCTTGTCCCACCGTTGGACACATGAGCATTGCAGCGTTCATCCACGTACTGCAGCTCTTCGATCGACCAGGACTCGTCGACAATCTCCTACGATATGATACAATAGTACGAGTAGTGACTTCAAATTCGTGCGGCAAGGCAATTCCTTCGTCAAGAACTATAGTCGTACCTGGTACGGATGATAGCTACCGGTGGGCTTGACCGCCTCGCTTTTGTCATGACAGAGCCGCCCGTGACGTCAACCACGCGCCATAGGTAAGAATAATGGGATGCTGCCCGCGTGTCGAACCTTGTACATATCATGAGATTTTCATGTGGAACCGACCGTTATGCGGCATGACGCATGTCGAGCATGCATGCGTGCATTATGGAACTTTAAATTAATTCATACCATATGACATACAATCTTGTAGATAAATTCGGAGCAGTTCATGTTTTACCTTTATACAAGTACGAATAAAAATCACCCACCAAGCCGTGCGGGCTCGAAAAATGTATGGGGAAAATGAGCGCTTTCACCTCTTGCTCCCGAAATCGCAAGGAACGGTTGTTCAGCGATCCATCGAGCGAGTAACGCTACCCATTTCAGTGTTTGCGGTTGCGTCTTTTGGAAGAAGTGGTGAAGTGTAATAGGCGCCAACAAGCATTCCATTCTTCCTTGGACAGACAATGGGATCTTCTCCTTCAAAGGATAATATAGAGAACGAAGGAAAACCAGACGACAATCACGACGAGGACAAGCCCAGTCCGAAGCAATCATTCGACGAGTCTTTCCCCGGCGAGCACCTGGAAGAAAAGAAAGAGATGGAGACTGTTTCAACGTTGTCTGCTACCCCTCGAACAAATCCTAAGAATAAGACCATGGGGGCACAGAGCCGGGCGGGTGGAAGTGGCCGACAAACTGTTGAGGGACGAGACGATGTCTCGCGTCGGGCGCACATCACTGATGATCAAGTTCACGTCAACCTGCCCATGGCTGACCTGATGGCGTATCTTCAAGTGGTTGCTAACAATAGTAACAATCTCCCCCTGACTCGCCGTGATGACCCCGAGCTTGGTAAAATGGTTTCGAGCTTGACCAGCGAAGAGTATGCTCGAAAGAGTGCAGCATTTATTCCAGCTGATGTCCGAGTGATTGGTGGTTCCTTTACGAAGTACGGAAGAGTGTGGGATCTTCCCACCAGCGACGAGTACAATGCTCAAGATGGAGCCCAAGAGCCAGGTGAGTATGGCAAGTTCTAGGTTGTACTCGTTTCTTTCGAGATCTCACACTTTTGGAACGTACAGGTCGATCGTACGGAGGCGCTTGCTGTAATGCTATGCTAAAGGTGCTGTATGATGCGGCGAATGAGGCAGCAGATGCGGCACAATCTATGCAAGTTTCTGATGCATTGTTTGATGATGACGACGACGAGGAGACTATTTCTGGGCAGTCTACGTTGAATCGAAACAACACATTTACATCATTAGATATGAATGAATTCAGCAACCCTTCCACCATCTCTTGGGCGACCCTCTTGAGAAAGATGAAGGCGGAGATTAAGGATATCGAATATGCACAGGTACCCACACTCACGTCAACACGAAAGTTCGATTTGAACCAACCGTTTTCGCTCGTTCCAGCGTCTTTTGACGCCAAAACGTGTAAACGTCGTTCTCTCTTAGTGGGATGTAACTACAAACATATCAATGGTGCCCAACTAAAAGCCAGTCATGATGATGTTCGTTCCATGAAGGTAAGTGCAGTATAGTGGACATTGGTTTCCGTTCCATCACATCAGTTCGGCATATTTCGATCTGACACATTCTCTTCTTCTTCTAACAACAGGATTATATCGTCAATGTCCACGGATTTCCAGAAAGCGATGATATGATGACCATCCTCCTTGACGATGACAATCATCAACATCCTACCTTTCTGAACATCACAGAAGCGTTCAAAGCCTTGTCCGAGCAAAGTCAACCTGGAGACGCTGTCTTCATTCACTTTTCCGGGCACGGCGGCCGCGTTTTGGATTCGAACGACGATGTTGATGTAGAAAGCTACGACGAGGTTATTGTTCCGAGCGATTACACCACTAGTGGACTTATCCGCGATACATTGATGTTCAAGACCCTTCTTGCGCCGATGAGATATGGTGTTACCGTCACTATCCTTATCGATGCATGTGATACAGGCATGGTTCTCGACTTGCCCTACGCTTGGTCAACTCGATCTGATCGTTCTGGATCCACAGCTAAAATGTCCACCAACGATGACTTCAGTTTTGTGCGTTTCTTAAAGGTTGTGAAGACCCTTTACGAGTCGTCTACGTTTACGCAGCTTGGAAGGACGGTTGGTTCGGCTCTCAATGGCGGCAATGTCCCGAAAGCAGCTCTCAGTGATGAGGACGACACGTATGGTAAATCGGAGGCGTCAAAGGACTCGCAGACTGTACCAGCAGAAGACGAGGTCACCCGAGTTACTACAGATATCCAGCCTCATGGTGGAAACCCTTTGCTGAACATTTTTTGCGGATCTCCAGCTGCCGAGCCAATGGAGAAAAGGAGCAAAAAGAAGAAAGGAGGCGATCAACTAGCTTTTGACAATCGGCATCCATCGTTACTGGAACAGATGATTAATTGCACTTTGGGTCATGAGGTCGATGACCTTGACGATCTTTCCGAACTCGACTCTTTCGTGAAATCCCAAAGCTTTTCGGAAGATGAGGGCTCTAGCGAAGAAAGTGGTCGTGACGAATACGAGGGTTCCTCCCCCAGACGTCGTGGAGACAACCGTGGTAGATCGCGCAGACGAAGAAAGTAAGCAATCAGAGATCCCTCCTTTCTTGTTTCCTCAGCAGCAGCGCCTATCAGTTGTGTACACTACTACTACATCACTCATACAACCAGTTTCCGAATAGCCGACACTGCGTCTTGTCCTGTAATGCATTAGAACTTTTTCGCTTGAAGTCGTCTGTTTCCCTACAAATTCAACGATCTATGATCTACCATTACTCTCTAGTGTACCGGTAGTTGTCAACTTTGAACTCTAGCAGCGGCCAGGCTACGTGCTTTCCGCTAACGTTTCGCCTTGTGAAGCAAAGTCTGAGGGCAACTGGCTTTCGATTTTGCCCTCGTCCCGCACTCCCATGTCTTCTTCCCCGGAGGAATCATGGTCCAATAGTTCCTTCGACTGTCGTTGGCTTCCTTCGAACACGCCACCTCCATTTGGCCAGAAACAAGCATAGCCAAGTTGCGCCATTCCAGCTGGACGCGGACTCCTACCATTGGGAAGACTAGATCCGACCATTTCGGCCTGTTGTAGGCGCTCGCGTAGTTGTGGCCGATTTCGCTTTACATTTTCGTTGATTTTGTGAAAGAGCTTGAATGGTTCGATTGGGGCCAATGCATTCACGGCCGTCTTTGCCGCCCACTGGGGAATGCCGCCTGGATTAGCATGAGCCACAATATGGATAATGGTTTTCTCAGGATCGTCCGGGCATCTCGTAAAGACTATGAAAAATCAAACGAACAAAAATGATCGGGGTAAGATCAAGTTCTCTAACGTCCCCCACAGCCCCAAACGTGAATCGCTGTTGGCACTTACTGTTTGCGCCGCGAAGGGCGTACGCTCGGCAGGGTTTTCCCTCCTTTTCTTGGTTGTTCGCTGGATAGTCTGGATGGTCAATTGCTTGGTTGACCATGACTTCTGTACCGTCGCCCTTCCATCGATGATGACAAAAGGTGACGAAATCTCTGGGCTTCACAAAGAGAATCTGAGGCGACTGGCTCCAGCAAATTTTCGCATTTGGTGAGATTTCCTCTACATCCTTATGCTTGGCCACAACATCGTTGTAGTCGGGGGAAGCGCTCTCCTGGGACAAATATGTACAAACATCCTCCAATGGCGCGTCTATTATCGACATGCACTTGATGCACGGGTACTCCGTGTCATCCTCCTTATCTGCCTTGTCGCCGCGGGAATCCTTCATCCACTTCATGAAAAGAATTTGTAAGTCTACTAGAAATAACAATGGGTCAAGGCGCGCCTTTCGTTCTTACCTTCAAGTATGCTTTTGTCCGTTCGGTGGGATTTAGAGCTCCCCTCATCATCTTATTGCAAGGCACTTCCTTCCAGCCGTCCTCTTCTCCCTCCTTGATGATTTTCATGGCCCATTCTTCCACTTCAGCCGCCAACTTTTCACACTCCCTCGCCCGTCGCCATTTAGCCAATCTCATCTGCGTCTTTGCCTCCTCGGAATCGTCTTCCATCTGTCCATCCGCCATCATTTTGCGCTTGAGCGACTGCATTTCCTTTCGCATCGTCTCCATTTCCATGCGCATCATCCTCAACTCTTCGAGTGCCTCGTACATTGAGTCCGACAGTCGGGGTTTTCGTTTCGACTCATCTTTTGTGGCTGCTTTCGACATGGTTTGAGGGTTAATTCCATAATAAAATCCTCCCGTCTGTAATTGCGAGGTGTCAATTGCTGGCAAATTCAACCGTCGTTTCTTTCGTTTCTTAACCGTCGTCGCTACTTCCACGGTTTGATGCCATGGATTCGGCGGCTGCTTCTTGTTCTTTGACGAGGACGATCCCTGCGGAACATGATAAACACTCAGAGCTGGGACAGATCGAGCTAGGGTCAAATGACCACGACGGGAAATCGACTGCACAGCTTGTGACAGGGATGGTGATGCCATGACCACCGGCGACTGGGAAGACAGAGATGTTGCGAGAATTGTAGAAAGAACATACAGCCATGTCGCTCGATAGCCCGTCATTGTGGGCAAGCTAGAATCAGACCGAAAACTTGGCGGCGACTCAGACAAGAACCTTCCTGCTGAGCCTCTCTGCAGAAAATGATGAAAAGAGAGCTGGTGGAAAGAATCGTTTTGGGGATCCAAAGAATACGATCCATTTCGCCCCAAGGGACTGATGGTGTCGCAAGCCAGGTGGAGGCAGGCCGGGGAACGAATGAATGATGTTGCAGTTTTTGGCTATCGTACGACGATCGATGGTGCGTGTCATCTCACTCCCATCTCACCGCTTCTTCGCGCGTGGCTGCTGACGGCAGGCGTTATTATTTTCGCTGTACAACCTTGCAGTCAATCCAGTCGAAGCGTGCGTGTGTGCGTCGTACGTGGCCAACGAGCAGATACGCCGAAATTTTGATCGTGTAGACCGACGCGAGCACATGGTTTCTTTACTAGCGTACTACACTAGCAACGGGTAGTACTGCTATCTACTAGTACTAATCCAGCACCACAAGGAGAACAAGAACAAACAAGAACAACGTCGTACTACTATTCGTATTCGTACTAGTAGTCATGGTATTAGGTGCTGCTGGAAGCTGCCTGCTGCTGTACTGCGAGCTTCTTCTTTTAATAGTAAGAACAATGATACCTCCTCTTCTTGAAGAAGAGGAGGTATCATTGTTCTTCCAAGAAGAGGAGGTATCATTGTTCTTACTATTAAAAGAAGAAGCTCGCAGTACAGCAGCAGGCAACAGCGCAATCAGCAGCAGCACGAAGTGGTATGTAGCGGGGTTACATGATGGAGGACGACAATCCTTCTATCCCAGAAGCACGAGGAGGACGACCACAAGAAGAACAAGGACCACGAAGTACCGGTAGTGCTCAGAGTGGTACTGCATAGGACTACCGTACTCCACAACAAAAAAGGAATGCGAAACGGAGAAACTAGGAACAGCGAGGGCGACCTCGTTCCTTGTTTCAAGAACAACACCCCAATGAAGACGACAACAACAAAGTGAGTCGTCGACCGGCGAGAGGAGAACCAGAAGCAACAATACGAACGACGACTAATGGGAAAGGCGAAGCAAGTAGAAGCGCTGCAGAGGCCAAGGTTCTTGGTGTTGGTGAAGAAGCAGCCAGCAGAGTGTCGTGCTAGTGCTATCATCTGGTGAGTCGTCCTCGGTGGTAATCTTCCTCGCCTATGAGTGTACCTGGTACTCTCTACTACACTACGGAAAAGAAGCAGCACGTCGTCTTCCGGCAACACTGCTTTTCGGTTATTCTACTACTACCGGTAATAATATTCACTCTATGAATTTCTGCAAGGAGTGGAGGAATGCCTGTTAGAATCACTAAATTCTCTCTCTTCGAGGTGTCGCCACAGTAAAGAAGGTATCGTACCTGGTATACGATACCTGTATACCGGTAGTACTTCTGTTATCGCTACTGTCAGTACGAGTACTCCTAGCATATTCCATTGATAAAAAATCGATCGCAACATCAATAGCGCATCCCCGAGGGCTGGCAAATCATGTCACGACCATAAAAGTCAGGACATTCTGGACGGTTCTGAGTCGCGAAATTTGATCGGGATTTCGCCACGTACCGATAGGAAAGGTGCGATACAAATGACGCTTGTATAAACGATTCTTTTTTGGTATAAAAATTTCCACCCCTACTTTCGCCTTCCTGCGCGCACTTCCTCCCCCCATATCTCTATCCGATTGCCACCGATTGCCACCGATCACCCCGCCCCCCTCACGACTCCCGTACGTTACCTCAGCCCGCACTCAACGCTCCTCGCATCATCCCTCCAGGGGTCACCAGTCATAATCACACTCGTTTGCCATCCGTCCACACATTTCCCCTCTCACCTCCCTCCCAACAACAAGATGCCTCGATCCAATAATAACAACTCCCCCCCTAGCTCCCAACCCCAAGAACCCCTTAGGCGTAAAACAGACTACCTTCACTCTCTTGATGCCCGTTGCTTGAAGGAGTTCGTGTTACGCTTTCTGGGACGACACGTCATCAGTGGTCTAATCGCCTCGGCGAAAAAGTTTCGTTTGACAATTCCCGACGAAAGCCTAAAGTGGCTCGAGGAACACAATGGTCGATTCAAGCTCCATGCCCATCCTGGAGATCGCAAGACCGCCGACAATCTGAATCAAGATATTCTTGTTCGAATGCCAATGGAAGAACGCCATGCCCGTGTTCTCTCGCTAAAGCACACAGTGGTCGGCGAATCCCCTCGCTTCCGTGGATCCCACCACAAGCCTTCCACCACCACAGCATACGAAGAGCATCTCCACAAATTATGGTGCTTCTTGGCCATGATCGGCGACTACGATAGTATGCTCATCCTTCTTCCCCAACCTCCCCATACAGCTGGATTTGTCCCCACTATTGACGCCAATTCACTAAAAGCTTTTGTCCAACATCGGTTTCTCCCCCCCCTTACCCCCCTATATCGCCCTGGGACCACCCAAGAATTTCTCTGTGACATCAATGGCGTCGCCATAAAAGCCGAGGGCACTACGAAGAACCACATTCGTTTTCAAGCCCTCTTTGCTGCCGTATCCTACATCTGCACGCTTCATAACAACGGCGCTGACTACAACCGCGCCTGTGAGCAATGTTACGGTAACTTTGCATTGGAGCGCACCAACCCATGCCAGTATCATCCCACCCAATTCATTGCTAACCGTGGAAACCCTACGAAGTCGCTAGCCCAACTACGAAAGTGGTTGGTGGCAGAGCACAAGGCGAGAAACTACTGTTCCAGAAAACGAGACGTCCTGTTCCCATCGGACCTCAAGGACATCCAGACACATCTAGTCAAACAGAACTTCGACTTGACAACCCTTCAGTACTACGTCATGTTACTTAACGCACTCGACGGCGCACTTCGCTTTGATGGCCTCCATGAGGTTAGCTTTGCCGACTTTGAGAGTGAAGATGCGAGGCGTCTTTGGCATGTCAATAGCAGTGGAATCCAATACCTTGCCCAAGCCGTAAAGGAAAAGAACGACAATCAGGTGTACCTCTATAAGGTCTCGTTCAAGGAGGATTTCCCACGTCTCTGCTACCTACGCCACCTTCTCATTTTCGTCCACTGCGTCAGTCATGTCTCAGGTCACGTATTCCGACGTCACGTTTATCCCCACGGAATCACCGCTCCGGCCATTGAGAGTGGGCCACACGATCAACCCACTGGAGTAGATAACCCTGAATGTGACAATCCCGTTCCGCACTCCCACTTGCACAATTGGATCCGCAAACGCCTGAAAGACGATTGCCGTCATAGCCTCCAGCCGGGAGTGCTCAAGTGGGGTACTCATTCCTTTCGGCGGACGTTTTATTTTTTCTGGGTGTTAGGCGGCGGTGTATTTGAAGGCGCCAAGAGGAACGCTCGTCACAAGGACTTTGCTACCGCCGCCTCTTACCACGCCGACTCACAAGTCCTAGCCCGAACAATCCGATGCGATCCAAAGGTGGCAAGCGACCAACAAATCTGGCCAGCACAGGATCGTCTCTTACACCAAGCCGGAGTCTCGCTCATGCGCATTGGACACTTCTCTCGAAATCCACCCATTGAATTACCCAGTCTTGTCGCAGCTTCCGAATTTTTCGTCACGAAGATGCTTGGCGTCCCGCCCAGTAGCCCGGTTTACAGGGACGCAAAGCATTTATGCAATCTTGCCTACCTACGAAACTTTTCCGACTGTACTGCCACCTCACAGTACCTGGAGTTTGTGGAGGAATTTGTTCCGGCCGAGAAAAGACAAACTGCACTTGCCCTTTTCCACCGGGCAGTGGAAGAAGGCGTTACACAACAACTCAATCCCCAAACCGTGTCCGGAACCACCTCTACTACCCAACCTGCAGCACCCAGTCACAACAATCCATCCCAACAAGAATCCACCCATGCCGTGTCCGCTTCTACCACCAACTCTGTAGCTACAAACGTTTCAACCATCCCCACTGTGCCGCCACCACGTCTACCTGGTTTTCACTTCCCAGGTGTATCTGTGCATGGTTCCATTATTACCCTGGAGATACTTATGGCTGCTGGCACCAACCCCTATGGACGCACAATCTACAAGGTCAACCCCGAAATACTCCCTAGTCTTAAGAAACATCGTGGGGAGCTGGTCATACAGGTGCTGTATCGCCTCATTCACGAAGTGGCCAGCATTGCATTTGACGGCCAGCAACCCCCACTCTCCTTCGATGACCTGTTTCGGCTCGGACGTTCCAAATGCCGACCCTCCAGACACGTCTTTACCAGATATCTAAATAGCCTCCATCACTGCATCAAATCATGCCACGCCAACAACGTCACAAGCTTCATTGAAGCCAATCCCGACTGGTCTATCAAATCTCCCCCCAGCTGCCCCCACTGTTTCGAATCATTTCAATCTTAGTCCACTCTACATAGCTTCTCATTAACCTACTACTACTCTATCATTATCCCAACCATATCCTGGGTTAGTTGCTACGATATGGTCAGTTTTTGGCGCTGCGGTACGAGTTCTTTTCGGCTGGCCCCACGTTTCTGAGTACAACTCTCCCACCTGCGGCCCAATCTATTCAGGAAAACTTGCGCCGCCATAGTATAGCAATTCTACAATAGGTTTGGTCATTTTCAGCATGCTACATCCCGTTAGCGGCTCGGTAGCCACTACATGGCCCGTTCCAGCGCTGTGGTACGAGCTCTTTTCAGCTGTCCCCACGTCTGCAAGTACTACTTCTCCGCCTCAGCCCCATTCTATTCAGGACTACTTGCGTCGCCATAGGCTAGCAATTCTACAATAGGTTTGGTCGTTTTTAGCATGCTACATCCCGTTAGCGGCTCGGTATCCACTACATGGCCCGTTCCAGCGCTGTGGTACGAGCTCTTTTCGGCTGTCCCCACGTCTGCAAGTACCACTTCTCCGCCTCAGCCCCATTCTATTCAGGACTACTTGCGTCGCCATAGGCTAGCAATTCTACAATAGGTTTGGTCGTTTTTAGCATGCTACATCCCGTTAGCGGCTCGGTAGCCACTTTATGGCCCGTTCCAGCGCTGTGGTACGAGCTCTTTTCAGCTGTCCCCACGTCTGCAAGTACTACTTCTCCGCCTCAGCCCCATTCTATTCAGGACTACTTGCGTCGCCATAGGCTAGCAATTCTACAATAGGTTTGGTCGTTTTTAGCATGCTGCGTCCCTTCTGCGGCTCTTCAGTTAGCTACGGTAGGCCGCCTTTGGTCCAACAACATACGATATGGCGAGTTTGTTTCCACGACCCATTTGTACGTGGAGCAGGTACGCTACAGAATTACTAGATTTTACTATTACTTACAGCAAAGTCAGGGTCACCCATTCATTCGTGTTGTAGTACTTGACCAGGGGTGGGCCTTCCCCCGACAGCATGAATAAAGACTGTCCCTTGTAGAACACGTCATACTTCACACAAAGCCTCCCGTCTCTGGACTCGCACAAAATATTTTCCAACTCGTCCATTTTTACTTCCCTCCCCCTCGTAGACAACCTTTCCAGCATCTCCTCTAGCAGCAACGGCATATCCTCCTCCGCTATTCCAGCCAGAAGCATGTGGTCGTGCCCCCCACTTCCCTTCAGGGGTACAAAGAAGCGCCGAAGCTGTGGCCGCGCTACCAAGCCGACTCCGAGGTACGCCATGGCCTGCAAGGACAACATCAGTCGGAAGGATCCAAGCTGACAACGCACTCTCATCGTTCGACTTGTCTCTTTCAATAAAAAAGACACACTGTTCATTGTCGGTTCGCTCTGGGCATTGACCGAATCAGCCATCCTCATTAAGTCCTCGACGACCTTGTTAACTTCTTCCTTTTTCGGATCTGCGTCCGTACCGAACACACTTGCGAAGTCAATCGCCACGGTACCAAATCTTGGCGCGTCGCCACCATACATCTGGGCAGAATGAGGCATCACGCCAAAGAGCTTAGTGGCGGCCTTGTAGTAGCCAAAAATGGGGTAGTGTCGGTCATACCCGCCCTCCGAAAGCATTTTCTGACACACTTGGTGGAACTTGGTGAAGGTATTTTGCCATGCAAGTACGATGATCAACTGATAAACACCAGCAAGAGGCAAGCGATGGGCCCTGCACAATTGCTCAATATCAGAAAGTGCGACAGACATCCAATAACCGCGGCAAACACCAGTGATCAACGAGAAAGATCCGTCTTCATTATCCCAAGGACATAGATCCGTCAATGCGATCTTGTCATAAGACCTCCACGATGGAATGTCGTCGCCCTGGTATCCGTACAGGTGTCCCTCGGCCCATCTCAAATACGCCTGGTCGACACTGCGGAGGTATGTGTTCGCCGCCAGCATTATCTTCAGCACTGCACTCGATCTGGTGGTGTAGTAATCGCCAATGCAGCGGCGGAACCCCGTAACGAGCTTCAGGGACCAAAGATCCCCCACCTTGTCAACCAAGTTTATCACCTTTACGACGACACGGTCGTATGATGGTCTGTTGTCGTTCAGCTCATCCTTGTGCAGTTCTCCGCCGTCTCCCCTTGAAAGATTGAGCAATTGGATCGTCACAAATTCAACGTCTGAGGATTTTGAATAGAAAAACTTCGCCAATAACAATGCGTATTCGTCGTAGCGTTGTTGGTTGATCGTGGTAGGAAGTCCCATTGCACCCGCCATGGCCTTACCCAAAGGACAAAGTGCATCAAGCAGTCGACCCACAACACTCCTGACTAACGGACCGTCCACATCTTTGTCTTCGAAAACACCATCGCCGCAGAGTCCCCTCGGTTTGTACTTGTCGCCATCCTGCGATAGTTCATATGCCCGCCCCCCATTCATAATATCCAATCGGTAGCCGCCCTTGGATCGCTTTTTCTGCTGTTTTCCTTTTCGGTACACAAAATCACAGAGAATGTCGATGCCTTTGTATTCGTCTCCTTCCTTTGGGAAATGATCCTTGAAGATTGCGCTAGTTGGCCTGGCCACCATTATGTCACACCCGACCTGTGCCTTTGCACACTGGTCACCGATGACAAGCAAAGGCAAATCGCCGCGCTGGAAGGCAGGCAGATTCTTCGTCCCATGGTTTTCGTACTGGTGTGGGTAGACGCTGAGTTTGCGTGCCAGGTAGACTTCCACGGGTGCGTGGTAAAGGAGCACATTGTCTTGCTCCCTTTTGACCACCAAGCGGTGGCATATTGCCCGGGTTTCTCCCACAGTCGCAACCCTCACCCCATCGAATGGCCGGTCCTGACAGCCTATTGGATTTGCGACGGGCGCGCGGTGTGGCCTTTTGCCTAAGACGGCCAAGACAATAGATGCGGCAGTGTCCTCTTTCGCAACGCCGGCGTGGACTCGTGCTACCTTGTCGGTGTCTGTGTCCGTCCTGCAAGCAACTTCTATACGCTTGGCCTGGTCGTACAAAGACGATACAGCGCGAAGAGTCGCAACTGTATGAGGCGGAGGCGCCTCAAAGTGGCTTGTTGTTGATCGCTCTGCAATCTTCCTTTCCACCACTGTTTGTGTCCTCCTATACGAGGTAAGTGCACTCGGGACTTTCCTTGATTTTTCCATCTTCTGCAACTCCATTGACACAGCCAGTCGTACAAGAGTGTGCTGAGCCGTCCAATTTCGGTTATCCATATTCGCATGGCTACGGAAAAAGTAGATTTTCAACTGTTCCTTGAGTTGTCGTTCGTAGTCCGACGTTGAAATGGATTTTGAGCGAGCGCCGACCCGTTGGCGGATGGTAGTTGGATCGTCCGTAATCCATCCCAGCAATGTTTCCTTGTTTTCTTTGATAGTATCCTCTGACCAGCAGAACATCAGCAGGTCTTGGCATGTTTCAAGGAGCATGCGGCGGGAAGAGCATTCTGCAAAAACTAGCGTGAAAAGTTTCTCGAACAGC
The DNA here is from genome assembly GCA_951394045.1 of Nitzschia sp. DOCU1. Lineage (NCBI taxonomy): Eukaryota > Bacillariophyta > Bacillariophyceae > Bacillariales > Bacillariaceae > Nitzschia > Nitzschia sp. DOCU1. Next base: position 2,799,013 of record OX595989.1, read on the forward strand.
TCTTCGTCCTTGATGTAGTTCACGTGGATAACGTAGCGAAAACAAAGCTCCAATGTTCGCCAGGCTATCTGAAGAATTTTCTGTCGATCAACGAGGTTGCACCACGAAGACAACCGACGATAGAAACGCGAGACAGGGTTTCCGTCCGTGGAAGGGGCCGCGATGTCCCTGTTCCCTTTCCTTTTCGTGGTGGCCTGTGCAATTGATTCTTCATCATCTGAGTCATAACCCATATCGACGTAGTCCTCATCGCTATCCTGCTCGCTATTGTCGCTAGACTCCTCATCCTCGTCACAAGAATCGACACTTGATTGGTTGCAAGAATCGGTACTTGATTGGCTTACAATCGCAGCTACTTTTCGTTGTCGCTTGGCCGGTGGCTGATCGCCGCCATCGCGTGGTTTCCTTTTCCTTTCATCTCCGTCGTCTAAGGTTTCCACTGCGACCTTGCGGGGCCTTGATAGAATGCCGTCGTCGCGATTAGTGGCAGCGCACTTAGAGGTACATTCTCTTTTGAACTTTTCGTAGTCGAGAGAGGGACCAGCTGAGGGGAATAACTCGTCACTGTGCAACACTCGAAAAAGAGACTCCATCATTGTAGACGCACGAAAGTAGGCCGCCGCCTTTTCTTCCCCAATCTCGAAAAGACAATCTTCTATTCGAACATAGGACACCCTGACATCGCCCCCGACTACACATCCCTTCCAACCACGGAGTTTAAGGAACGTGCCAAGTGTGATATCAAGTTCCTTGGAAAAGACAGAGCATGCGTACATGCTGTCGCGAAAGTAGGATTTCTTCCTTCTTTTTGCGAAAAGAATGAGACCAAGCCCAATCATGCCAACAGACGGACGGTACGGGTGGATCTGCATGTTTACTTCTTTCTCATGTGGTGTCTCAACCACCTGCCGGGTTTTGTGTGAGAAGTAAACGTCCCCGCCGTTTGTAAATGTGGACGGCCTATCTCCGGGAACGCTTTCCATGATTTTCAATTCGTCGGGTGAGAATAAAGCGAACACAGTCTGTCCAACGACGGTGGCTCCATCGACACCAGCAGACTCGGCTTCCACGATGAGCGACCGAAGGTCTTCCACACACTTCAGTTTGTTGGCCTTTTCCCAGTCAATTTTTTGTGAAAGACTCGCCACTGCCTTCCCCAGATCTGTGTCTCGTGGGATGAATGTGCTTGCATATTGCTGGTTGAGTTTGCTTCGAAGCGAGGGAACCATGGTGGTGGGATGGTAAAAGACGACACCCGCCCGCTGTTTGATCATTGTGAAAATCTCGGGAAAATCGGCCGTGATAGGAGTCGTAGTATATTTGAAAATCGACGAGATTTGCAAATTTCCTATGGACTCCTCCTACGGTCGATTTTTACACAATTTAAGTACCGGACATGAAATACCGCCTCCGTCAAGTTATGACTGCTTTATCGTAGACCGCCGGGCGCCCCATCGCCAATTCGGCCGCCCGCAGGGATTGGTGGACAGTGGCGGCTATGCTTCAGTTAGGAGGGCGTGTGTGTGTAACTTCTAACTAAAAAAATCGGTATGTGGGTACAGGGGACCCAACGGAAGGTGAAATATTTGAGTCCCGGCCGGTTTTGTCAAAATTTGGCGCGTGCCCATACAATGTGCCCTTAACGCTTTTCCTAACCTCCTCGAGCGAGCGCCGCAAATGAACGAACTGAAGGTAGTTCAGGAACCAGCCTGTGGGCAGACGTGGTTCCTGAACAGTGTCGTAGCGGGCACGTCGCGAAAGCCGGCCACACGCACCTATATGTGCCCCGAGAATATATAACGACGGTTGAGTGTAGCAACGCTGCAACAACGATTCAGGAACCAACTGGGATTTTAGTATGGTTCCTGAACCGTGCTCCAGTCAGGTGCAGCTGGTTGTTCACAGCCACCCTCGCAGAACACTCGGCCGGTGTAACGGCACATCCCATAGATTGAACGGTGGTACCGCGATTCAGGAACCAAACTGGGTTAAAACGTGGTTCCTGACCCGCACTGACAACGGACAAAGTCACATAACGGCGGGAACTCTGACGAACTCGGCCGGTGTAACGGCACATCCCATAGATTGAACGGTGGTACCGCGATTCAGGAACCAAACTGGGTTAAAACGTGGTTCCTGATCCGCACTGACAACGGACAAAGTCACATAACGGCGGGAACTCTGACGAAGCCTGGCATGAACAGTACGATTCAGGAACCAACCTAAGTTTAAGCATGGTTCCTGATCCGCACTGTAACAGCAGGTACCCGTTCGTTGGTTCCGGAACCACCTAACAGCGAGCAGCACGATGCTGTGTGGTGGATGGTCCTCAATTTACCATTGGAAGGACGGTGCACGGAATTGAAGTTGAAGAGGGATTGGCGACGATGACTCAGCCCAATCACTGGAGTGACAAATACAAACTGGTGGACCCTCCTGCTCTTCCCCTGCCCGAGGAAGAGCCAGAATTTTGGACGAGGGTGGATAATGTGGAGTGGCAGCAGATGCGGACAGCCTTCAATGGACGGTGCTGGCTGAACGACGCAGTAATTAACACCATTCTGGAAGGATTGTTGGCGCCAGGCTATCTACTGCTGCCACACTGGGTGGTTGTCAATTACAAGATTGAAGACATCCTTGGGAAATCACTTGAGGAATTGGGTGAATGGTATCGTACCGTACTGAATTATGGGGAAAGGTACAACCAACAGATGCAAAATTTCCTTGACCGTCCCGACTTGAGGTATGTAACGGCACTGAACATTGGCAACCACCATTGGGTGGCGGTGGTGTGCAACCTTGTTTCGAAGATGGTTACAGTCTACGATTCCATGGATGGAAGGCCGGCTACAAGAGGCAGGGCACAATATATCCTGGATAACCCATACCTAAACCAGGAGTTGTCAAAATTGGCATTGGCGGTGGCTTTCATTGAGAACATGCATGGGGTGGCAACGGTAGATGAATCAATAATCAACGAGTGGCGCATTGGGACCCCACCGAAGGGGGTACCACAGCAGCGTAACACCTTCGACTGTGGGGTATACACTACCATCTTCCTTTTGGAAATAAGTCGCGGGAACGAGCTCGGTTGGATCGATGGGGGAGTGGTTGGCGACGCACGATACTATTTCGTCAAAGTCATACTTAGTCTGGCTAGGAAGAAAACAAATTACTTCTTGAGAAATAATCCGGACAAAGACGAGAAGACCATTCTGAAACTATATCAATTTCCGTTCACTTCGAGATTGTACGGACGGGGACGTGTTCGGGTGGCAAGGCCCCCCTTGGAGATGGAGAAGCACAACACCAAAGCGGACAGGGTGGGTAGAGTTACAATCCTGGACAGCCCTGAGAAGCCATCTATTGATGATACGATTGCAGCAAGGACCACAAGGGCAGGCAAAAGGAAAAGGGGGGTGACGAAGCGCTCCCCGTATGCATTGCGGAGCCAGAGGTCAGAACTGGAGGTGTTGGTGTTGGATGGGGACGAGGAAGTGTTGGACGTGAACGAGGATCAGAAACTGCCTGGAATAGAGAAGGAATCTGAACCACCCCTGGAAGTAGTGGCAGATTTGGACGAGCAAATGGAGGAGGAGGATGGTCAGAAGCCACATGGAATAGAGGAGGATAAGGGACTGGGCCGGGAAGTAGTGCCTGATGTGGAGGAGAAAATGGAGAAGGCCCAAGTGGTGGGAGACGACACCCTAGCGCATGGAAGCACGAGGGAGAAGGAACAGAGTCGTGCAATCGAAAAGGGAACAGGAAACCACGACGATGAAGATGTGGAGGTGCAGGAAGGCCACGAAGTTGGCGGAAGCGAGGGGGCCGAAGTGGCCGTCGTGATCCGACCCTGCAATCCGTCCGGGCGAAGAGCGAAAACTTTAGAGGAGTTGCCAACCGGTACTCCCCATTTGTGGTGCGTATTTTGTGGAGAGTTCTACCGAAAGCTGCCAAAGGGCCTGGCGTCCAAATATCGGTGTGACGATCCTGGAGGGCGATTAGTGTCGTACGTGACGAATGAGCTAGCGTGCTCTAAATTGAGAGGCGAGGCAGCGTACAAGAAAATGGTGGTGCACATGTGGGCCTGTAATGTGAAACAAGCCGAGAGGGCCGGAAAGGAGCCGGTGGTAAGAGGAGAGTGGCCTCCATTCTTTCGGAAAGCCTTGGAGGGAAAGGCCTTGCCTTGGACAGAGGCAGAGAAGAACATGATTCACCCCAAGCTATCCAACATGGGGAGGGAGGGCAAGATCAAGAGCCTGCAACGAATAGAGGTTGATAAGTGTGCTCTGACTTGCCCCCACTGCAGGGTTGCGAAGGAGGTCGACCAAAATAACCTCCGCAGGAGCGAGATGGAGGGAATGTTTGCCCCCATGGGCAGCCATTTGTTCGTGATAGATTTGGATAAGACAGCTGGAACTACGCTGCGCTCGACCAATGCGTGGAGGAAAATGAGACTGCACGTAATTGGCCACGTGAGAAAAAAGTACGAAGGCGAAGGGAAATTGCAGGGGAGTGCATTGGAAAGAGAATTACCCATGTTGTATAGACAAAGATAAAATTTGCGATAATTAATGAATGGATAAGCTAGTATCTGTACCATTTGCAGAACTAAGCTGGCAACTAGTAGGGAGTAATCCGCCTTGTGGCGTGGGAGGTCCCCTTGTACTCCATGGAGTCCAAGTGACTAAACTGACTGGATTTTAGTTCCCGAACTGCATTGTTGTCTATAGTGGCGGAGTCAGAACGACTAATCGGACTAATGATTGGTTCCCGAACTGCGTTGTTATCATAATGGAGTGGGTCAAAAGAGTCGAAACGACTAAACTGACTTTCATTTGGTTCCCGAACTGCGTGGTTACGTTACGGGAGCCATTCGGATAGGTCGGAGATCAATTTGGACTCGAAAGAGTCGAAATGACTAAAATGACTCGTAGTTGGTTCCCGAACCGCGTTGTTATCATAATGGAGTGGGTCAAAAGAGTCGAAACGACTAAACTGACTTTCATTTGGTTCCCGAACTGCGTGGTTATGTTAGGGGAGCCATTCGGATAGGTCGGAGATCGATTTGGACTCGAAAGAGTCGAAATGACTAAAATGACTCGTAGTTGGTTCCCGAACTGACTTGTCATGGTAAGGGAGCGATTCGGATAGGTCAGACCAAAATTTTGGTTCCTGAACTGCGTTGTTTCATTGGGTTTGAGTCCCTTAAGTCGGATCCGGTAACGCTTTTACTGGTTGAAAGATTCTTAGGCCTAATTGGGATTTAAACATGGCATTGGCTGGCGCGGCTTGCCTATGGCAATAACAACGAGGCATGGGGACAAAGGAGAGAGCAACGGCATTGGCGTAGGGGGGTGGAAGGTAAGGTAGTGTTGCAAATGAGCTGCTACGGTATTGGCACTAAACATAAAAAGGTGGAGCAAGGTCTCGACTAAATCAAACTATCCACGAAGCAGGTAACGTCATGAAGGCGTTGAAAAAGGGAACTGAGGGCGAGGAGGGGCATGCTCAACAGAAGGTAAATGCCCCGTCAGCTGTCCGTTTGGAACCAATGATGGAGGAGCTTTATGCAGGCATAGACGCATTGGAGAAGATTGACCCGGACAGCTCCAGGGCGGTTGAACAACAATTGATGGAGGAGATCAAAGCAATTATTGCTCGGGCTCTTGATAGATTACAAAGAGGCGGAGATAGGAAAATTTGTATGGAAAGCACTGACATTGTGGTGGCGGGTAAACAAGGCAGTGACAAAATACGCGAGGAGGTTAGCAAAGAAAGGCCAACTAGCGATGACAGCGTTGGCGTAAAAGTCGATAAAGTGGAGGAGAGTGAGTGTGCCCACGTCAAGAAAAAAAGGAAGGTAAATTACGAGGAATGGGAAGCGCCCCCAGTGGAAAATGGGGAGTGTTTGGAGGCAAATGGGTTTGGAGCATTGCGTCAGTCCCTGGAGGTGGGAGTCCCCGATGATGTTGAGGAGGCTGCATTTGTAGAGTGGGACGAGGAGGAGGAGGCAAGGAGGTTGGAGTTCGAACGCCGGGGTAACAGGCTGTGCGAGCAGTGTGGTTCTGACCCATGTTGCCTTGACAATTACTCTCGTGGCAAAGACGGGAAGGAAAGAAGGCTTGGGCATGACATGATAAGTTTGGGGGAAGGACTGAAGGATAGAGACGGGATGAGTAATTTGCAAGTACGCCATAAATTGGAAATTTTTGCCAAAAGCTTCATGCAAAATCTGGTGGACGACAGGTTTAAAGACAAACTTCCAAAGTGCGTTGAGGAAGAAATAAAGAAAAGTTACCCGGAGAGGGGAGTGAATGTAAAGAATACCTTCAAACAAGGGTATATGTATTTCTTGGATTAGTTTTAAAAAATCTTAACTTTGTGGTTCCCAGTTGAACTCGTTCTCGTCGTTGTCAGAAGTGCTAGCAACAGATGCATGGGTGGTGGTGGGATTGGTAGCAGCAGTATGTCTGCTGGTAAATTTCCTGGCCTTGGATGTGGTTGTACTTCTCTTGCGAATGTGGGGTGTTGCTGATTTGGCAATGGAAAAAAATTGGTCGAGGGAGTGCTGCTTGCCTTTCTTTACTTCTTTCAATGCTTGACGTTTAACTTTTTTGGCTGCGCGTTCTTCAAATTGGTATGATTCGTATCGTTCCCTGGCCGTTTGCATGGGGGGTAACTTGTTCAGGTAGAGGTGGCACTGGGGGCAATGGCAATCTTTCACCTTGTGCTCGACAATAACACGAGGGTCGTAGGAAGGGTCAATGAGACGACGTGTAAACTCAACCGGGGAGGTGGTGCTTTCAGGGGAAGATTCCATGGTAAGAAGCAGGAAATTTGGCAACAAGAGAAACACAGTGGTTGCTGGGACGAAAATGTTGTGATTGTGTGGCGGGGAGATTTGAGAAACCGACGCGAAGATGACCGAAATTGCTGTGGGGCAATGACAAGCGCACTCTTGTGGGCGAGGAAATGGATCGGATGCGTCGAAGCAACTTGGTTCCTGATCCGCATGGGTTACCGTTGTGGTCTGGTTTAATCGGTTGAGTCTGAAAGACTGACTCGACCGTGACTATAATTTGGTTCCCGAGCCGCATTGTTGTGGCAAGGAAGTGGATCGGATGCGTCGAAGCAACTTGGTTCCTGATCCGCATTGGTTACCGTTGTGGTCTGGTTTATTCTGTTGAGTCTAAACGACTGACTCGACCGTGACTATAATTTGGTTCCCGAACCGCATTGTTGTGACGAGATAGTGGATCGGATGGGTCTGCCCTATCCCGGGGGTGACGATAATGAAATAAAGACGATGATAATTGTGAGACCTATGTTACTTCTATTAGATTGACTTCCAACAACAAGATTGACGAGAGGAAAGATTTTTGTCTTTCAAATATTTGCAACCGGTCGTTCATTTTGTGAACGACTTTCCCCGCGCGTAAATAACGCGCATATATTTATTTGTTCGAATATGTCGATTCGCCGATAGCGTCGCCTGTAACTAGGCTTCCCAAGTCTTGGCTAGCTACGACTCCTCGATACCCATGGTCTGAATTTTTTCCTTGTCCTAATTACATCTCCTCTATTAGGCGATGAATATTTACTACTTAGATTGTAGGCATGCCGTTGGCAAGGGACTCTATGGGTTAGTCGAATGTCACTATGCAATATACTACAGAGCGCGTTCATGTGCAACGCTGCGACTCCTTGGATCGCTGCGCCGGTGCGCCGTCCGCGACGACGTCACCGTTCGTTCGTGTCCGTGTCCGTTAGCCGTCTGTACGTCGTCCGTCCGGCGGACGACTCCGTTCATCCACGACTACTAAGACTACCAGCGTGTAGGACTAATATGACTAAACTATTTATGCGTCTCTGTGGGGTATGGCAGGGTCGAATAAAGTTGGTTCCTGATCCACATTGCTTACCGTTGTGGTCTGGTTTAATCGGTCGAGTCTAACCGACTGACTCGACCGTGACTGCTTGTAGTCGACGTGAACATTGTCGATTAAATTTCGCCACTCACCCCAAGGAAAATGGCGGATTGTCGAATGTCTTTGCCTAGCGTCCGACCTACAACAAGTGACTAGTACACAACGCTATATCCAACACATCCACTAACTTACTTCTATTCTTGTGGCTCCTCTGGTGCAAGGATCACCCGCCCGAAGGGACGCCAGAGCCTTTCCCCGACGCGATTCTGCAACCAAACGCCGTTCTCCTCCACCCTGGTGACCACTGCATTAAACACCAGGGGGCTATCCGTCGGCTCCACCTGACTTCGGAGTAAATATCCAGAACGTTCCACGTGATCGGTCGCATAAACATGCATGCCGACCGGCACGTCTTCGGCCGCTAACCTCCTTGGGTAACCGCCAAGGTTTTCCAGGCCGGCCCTGAAGGCCCTCATGGTCCCCCGCATGCAGTTGGCAGTTCTTCTTGCCCTCGCCGCCCGCTCGGCGCCTTCCCCCACGGCGATTTCCTCTACCGCCGCCAAATCTGCCGCTACCGTCTCTTGCCAGGCCAGGAGCCTGTCGAACGCTTGGAGCAGCTCGTCGCGCTGCTCCCTCCTCCGAGCCTCGTTGACGGCCCAGTCTCCGTCGGATGTGGTTCTCCGATAGCTTCGCGGTCCTCTTCCCGACATCTCCCGCTTTTCCGCACCAGCTGTAGTGCTGCCCGTCCTTCTTGTCCCTCCAGACAGCTGTTGTGCTGCCTCAGTGCCGGTGGCCTTCTCGCTAGCACCTTTCTTCCTGCGATGATTGTTGCTTGACAGCACCTGGCAGAGCCCTGTTCCAACAGCCGTTGTGCTGACTTTGTGTCTTGTCGTCCCTGGAGTCACAGCAGCCGTCCTCAATCGCCACTTGTCTCCTCCCTGTCCGAATTTGTTTTTTGATCAATCGGTCACACGTGGTTATTCGACTTGCCTCCGCTCCGAAGTTGGCCTGTTGTAAAGCGATTCAGGAACCAATGGGGAGGGTGGGTTGGATCCTGAATCGTGAAGTATGGGATTCAGGAACCAGGTTAAAAAAGGAGTTGGTTCCTGAATCGTGAAGTATGGGATTCAGGAACCAGGTTAAAAAAGGAGTTGGTTCCTGAATCGTGGGAGGAAGTGCAGAGAAAATTTGGGAGGGAGTCTTGTGGGAGGAGTCGTGAAGGGGGGAATTGGTCGATTACGTTGGGTTGCCAAGAATCGACTTTGGCAATCGTCTCCTGGTACTTTTTGTACATACGTATATGAAGGGTACACATGCTACTGCAAATTGGGCAATTACCTGAAGCGACATTTAATCGATGGGAGACATGAAGTGAATCAGCACCCCTAAATCTGTTATATATGCCTTCCTTCCTCACATTGAAGTTGCGCGAGTTTCCCCGCCCTTTTACCCTATTGTGCGACGCTGATGATATGTGCTGAGCTGGTGGCCAATTCCTGACTTCGACCCCATCAAGCGGGGTAGTGTTCCTATTCGCGACTTCTTGCTTTGTCGCTAGCTGCTCATAAAAAAATTTCCGATCTCAGATCACATCACAGCATCATGTTGGGTTGGATCAACGATTGTGTCGAAAAGCTCGTGCTTGAAAAGTTTGGGGTCAGTGTTTGGCATGCAGTCAAGGAGAAAGCGGGATGCCAAGTAAAAGATGGGGGTTTCTTGAAATTGGAGCATTATCCAGATGGAAGCACAATCGCTCTCGTCAATGCCGCTAGTGAGCTATCTGGCCTCACAGTTCCACAAGTCTATGAAGCTTTCGGATCGTTCTTCGTTTCGTACATCATCAACGAAGGCTATGAAAATCTTCTCTGCTGTCAAGGAAGTACCCTCAGAGATTGGATGACGAACATCAATGCCATCCACCAACATCTCCAGACTACATTCCCGAAGAAGATGACGATGCCGGAGTTCTGGTGCGAAGAAAATCATGACGGCACGTTAACTCTATTTTACTATTCCGCGAGAGGCAACTTTCTCTCCCCCCTTGCTGTGGGACTTGTTACCGAAGTGGCGAAAAGACAGTTTGATTTGTCCATTGTCATGACACAACAAACGAGCCAAGGTGTCGATGGTGCTAGGTTCACGAGGTACGTTTTTGCGTAGAACGATTTTGGGACCACTCGGCACCTTCCCCACTAACGAAAATTCTTTGCTTTCCCTTCTTGTTCTAGTTGGATAGTATCTACAGAAGACCCGGTTGATCTACCTAAGCTTCGAACAAAACAGGGAAGCCGAAACGGTGTTCCGAACGCGCCTACATCATTCAAATGTCCCATGTCCGGAATGGAACTCAGCATGTTTGATGTACCGCATATGGTGAAAGTCACCACCAATGATGAAGACCATTTGTCTTCCAAGAGCTGCTCGCGGCGGGCATCGAAGGCGAGGAGTGTTTTAACTTCTTCAACGTCGAGCAGCACGTACGGTGAAGACGATGACTCTGACTCAGATGCCCATCAACCTGGTGGATTGTCGCCCGCAGCTACTCGCAGGTTGTTCCCGTATCACGTCGTGATGAACAGTGAGTTTTGCATCACTCAAATCGGAAAGGACCTGCCCAAGGTTCTCGGTGCAACAGAAGCCAATCTATGCGGACAGGAAATCGACGAAGTCTTTGATTTCGTGAATCCTAAGCCAGCGAAGTGGACCCGAAGTTGGCTGAGGAAGCTCGAAGACCAAGAGTTTGTTCTGGCATGTTCCTTGACATCCGCCCCAGCGAATGTCTTCTTCAAAGGGACCGTGGCTTCAGTAAGCCGGAACGAAGTCATGCTCATTCTATGCCCAGATGCAAAGAACCTCGAGGAGCTGAGAGAGATGAAGTTGACTCTTAGCGATCTTCCCGCTCACGGCGCATACCGTGACGCAGTTTTCCTTCGCGAGCATCTGAGCAGGCAAATGAACAATGCGCTCAAAATGGAGAAGCTTAGCAAGAAACTCACCGCAGAGAAGGAGCTACTGGAGTCCCTCATCCCTCACCACGCAGCGGAAGGTCTACGAAAGGGTCAAACAGTTGAGCCTATGCTTCATAACAATGTGACGATGTTCTTCAGGTAAGTCGTTCTAATCCAGTCGACAGAGTGGGTGGCTTTGCACAATCACACGACGCTGACAATATCCTTGTTCTCCGTCGTCAGTGATGTGGTCGGTTTCACAAACATTTGCAAGCACATTTCGCCCTGGGAAGTGATTGGGATGTTGAACAAGCTGTATGGAGTCATGGACTTTTTGGCGGGGCGCTTTGGCCTGTTCAAAGTTGAAACTATTGGCGACGCGTATGTCTGCTGTAGTGGACTCCCTGAAAGCGATGAGAACCACGCCCTCAATGTTGCCAACTTTGCACTTGCCGTCCAGCATTGTTGCCAATCCGTAAGATCGCCCCTGGATGGTTCCCCTATCAAACTACGAATCGGAATTCACACTGGATCTTGCGCCAGTGGGATTGTCGGTGTCACGAATCCAAGATACTGCGTTTTTGGTGATACTGTCAACACTACTGCTCGCCACGAGAGCACCGGGGAGCCTGGACGTGTCCACTGTTCCCTAACAACAATGATAGAGCTGCAGCGCCGAGCAAACGAGCACTTTGATCTGATCTCTCGAGGGATGGTGGAGATGAAGGGCAGGGGCTCACTTCCCACGTATTGGCTGGAAGCCACTAACAAGAATCCCTTGGTCAACCCGGACGCCTTGATCGCATTGGATGAAGAGGTGGCGAAGCTGGCGTACATGTCACAGGCAGAGAAGCTAGCTTCTATACCGCAAAAGAGAAGCAACACGAATTTGAAGTCTCTTGATGAGCATGTGGAAGAACAAGCTGAATTGCGGCGGCCTTCGAAAGGTTCTGACAGCTCACGTGGGGCTGGCCTTAACGATGACACTGAAAGCTGCCAGAAGTCTCTTTCGTCCAACTGCAGCAGCACCCCATCGCGAAGAGAGCTGGCAAAACTATTGTCTTCTTCAGGATCTCGTACCAAACGCTTGTCACGACGAAGCGAACAAAGGCGGCGCTCGGTGCTCGATATGGCAAAGGATGGCATCAGCTTGGTGCTGGAAGTTGTAGAGAGCGCGGAAGCAATTGCGGCAACATCGTCTTGAAACCAGGGGTAGACGCATTGCGTCTTAAATAGCCATCATACATTTTTTTACATTTTGTTCCTTTGTCCTCCGCGATTTCGAGACCAAGTCCAGTAGGCCTTGGTGTTTGCGTCCTCGTGCAATACTGTGTGACGAGTCTAGGAAGCCCAACTTCAGACCTGCGCAGTTAAAAACGTCACGAGGAGGCTGTGTCCTATGCAACGGCTATGAAAATGACTTCGCCAACGTGGGCTCCGAGCCTCGCAACTTGGTACGAATTTTCGCAAGCACTGCTGCTAGTAGTTACCACCAGCTACCTATCGTTGAGAGTGCTGTGAAGTGGTCGAGTTGGTAGTAGTAGTAATTTCATGATTAGCACGGCGATTAGGTACTACGTGTACGGGCCACCTTGCCTACCGTAGGAAGTATGAATAGTTCCCAATGAATACGGACGACAGTTTTGAAAGGGGAACAAGTTGGACGGTGGCTTCGCTACTTGCGATTCTAGAAAAAGTTGAGCAACTGACGACGCTCACGACGCGTATTGCTTTTAGGTACAGTAGTTAATAAAGAGGTGTAGACAATGCATGGCTCCTTGGCACAGTCGGTATCCGGCATGCGTAACTACAGTCACCGCCATCGAACCGTACTCTAGTTCGTCGAGGGGCAAACAAGGGTCAGTTCATCGGCACAGCCAATACAGTAGTTATCTGGGCTAGCTTTGTGGTCTAAAGGGTCGAACGAAAGTCGCACTTACTTTTGGCGCTGATCGGCATCAGATGGCTGTGAGTCGGATGCGACAAAACTCTACATAAGACTCGGGCAGCCTCACCATGTGCAAACAATACGATCCCGGGATTTTTATTTACATTATATTCATATTCGTTCGTATATATATATTGGACAATGGCGCGTGCTATCGCCACTTTTCTCGCAGTTTGTCGGCGAGGAGCAAGAAATTGTGAGTAGACACCGTGAACATGGAAAGACGCCACAGTAACATCACGAAAGAAGCCAGGCAACCATCGCCAAGACGACATTGCACCTTCAGAATTCATTGAAGGTCTAGCAGATACCTCTTCCTGAAACCATGACGGTGGCTGCTCAACCGCAGCCTTCTCGTGGGGGCAACGAACTCAGTTCAGTTGATGTCCCCTCTTTAATGGCCCGAAGTCGTCAAGCTGGCGGCTTGCGAGCGCCTACCAGGGAGCGAGTCTCCGAGGCGATCGCATTAGTTCGGGCTCGGCAGGCCGCTGAAAACAAAAGAACGGCGATGCAAGTGCAGGATGTGTCTGAGTTGCGGAGTGCTGTAGTGTCGCAACAGAAGACTGGGATTAGCACGCATAGTGATTCCAGCGGAAATGGATCGAATTCCAATCTCAGATCGCCGCTAGTACCAGCTGGGCAAACAGGCCCCCGTGAGAAGAAACGGCACCATCACCATCAGCCGAAGAAGGTTGCAATCCAATCAAATAACTTTCTTCAGAATGTTTTCGCCTCGCGATCTGATGTCACCTCTACCGTCCAGGCAGACAGCGAGTCCATACCCAGTGCAACGTCAACACAAGATGAACCGGAAGAAAATGTTCCTGATCCTATTATTTCTTCGGGTTTCATGAATCCCTTGGAGTTTGTGAAGCGCGAGATTCAGCTTGCCACACAGTCGGCGAGTCGAGGGCAGGTTGCTACTCCTGGCAGACCCAAAAAGCGTCCTGTCCCATCAAGTAGCTCCTCTCCATCTGCTCCTGCAAGGAACACAGAGCTCTCGGCCGGCGTCGATTCAGCGGATTCGGAAGATTCGAACGATGATGCCCCCGTGGACCCCAAGACGATCTCAGATGTAACCCGCTTCTTGGACAAACTGAACATCAAAAAATCTCTATCCAGTCTGGATCAGACGGACTCCGTAGACTCTTACGAGCAAACAGTGGATGCCAAGACGATCCAGGATGTTAGTACCTTTCTCGACTCTCTGAACATCAAAACACCGAACGATTATCAGAGAGTGCTGGGAGGGGCGCAAGTCATGGAATCGGATGCTATTCGGCCATTGCGCAACACTCTTTCTGATGATTTTATATTCGGAAGCACTGAAGACGACGATGACTACAGTGGTGCCTCATCCAACGGATCGGTCAATCCCGAAACGCTTGCCGAGATTGGAGCGTACATTGACTCTGTCAGCAAAGGGAGCGCCTCGTTGGCAGGGCCATCTGTACTTCGATCGATGCCGGGTATTTCCGGTACCAGCGGCGAGACCATGTCGAAGACCCAGACGGATGCCCCAACATTTGTCGAGCCAGGGGATTTCTCCGTTCATGAAGAGGTCATAGATCTCGCTGTGTATGAATTGGCGAACAACATGGCCACTGAGAGCGCGAGCTATGACCATACTGTTGATGCCTATACCAGGACCGCACTTAGTGCGCACGATGATGTCGTCAGCCTGGCGACAAAGAGTGTGACGTTTGGTCAAGTGGAAAGCAGAATCATCGAGAATGTCTCTATTGATGATGACGTTCAGAATTCCTATGCAATAGAGGATGAATTGGCTTTGATTCGAAGTTACAGCAACAGCAGCAACGACAGTAGCGACGCAGATGCAACTTTGGCCCAAACCCGAGTATCGAAGCCATCGCCCATTTACGAACAAGTCGAAGCCAAGTCTTTGCCTCGAGGGGCCTCCAGAGATCCTCCCGCTGTCATTACTTCTCGTGGCAACACTCCCAAAGTAGACCCCCCTGGACCTTCTGGCAACATGAACGACGCTGTCATGCGCATGCACGAGTCACACCCAATGGCACCTTCCTACTCTGCCGAATCCCTTGAATCTGGAAACATTTTTTCGGATGATCAACAGGTCACGGAAGAAGAGAAGAAGGCGGAAGATGAGATGGATGGTGTGGAATCCTCCGTCGACATGACGAGCATTGGTGCTTCAGGACAGAATTTGGCACCGTTAATTGAGCATCCGTCCGCAGAATCTGCCACTAGCGATGGCGAGGAGGGTGACGACTATGATGCCATACTAGACAATGCTCTTGGCGAAGACGTAGTAAACGCAACAGCATCTGCTACGCAACCAGAATCGCCCGCAGGCAATGATGCCGTAATCGATGAAGCGAGTCCTCAACACGAACGCTCCGAGATAGAGTCGCAATCGGAATCCGTAGAGACGGATAGCAGCAGCCCCAGCGAACTCGTTGATGACGCTGGTGTTCCCATCAGGATGCAGCTCGCTGCCAACGAGTCTGAGGAGGACAACGGTCGGTATGACGTTATCGAGGCTGATCGGTCTGAAGAAATGCCTCCCTCCGTGGAAGTTGATACCGAGTCGGAAACCAGCGATTTGGTGTCTGAGCTCCCCAACACTGGGATCAGGAACCTTCCCAACTCGCCAAGCATGAAAGACGATAATTCTCTTCCATGGGACCTCAAGGATATTGCAAGCGAGGAGACAATGAAGGCGGCTGGGCGCACACGCACAGCTGCGCTGAACCCAGCGTCTAGGTCGAAAGCTCGAAAGCTGACAAGTCTACTTTCGGACGACACTTCTGTCGCTCAAAGTACAGCGATGGATTCCGATCAAGCAAGTGAATCAGATGAAAAGGGTGCGTATGCAGCAAAGAATGCCCTTGCAGATGAATCCGAACTGGATGAACAGAAGGCAAACATGACATTCGAGGAAGGCGAAGATGGCGTGGAAATATTTGAAGATGGTCCCGTTTGTGAAGAACACGATTCAAAGACTTCTGAAATCCCACGTGCTCCATCTGGCGAAGACGAGACGGCAAACCCTGCGGCTGATCCGTCAGGTCGCACACTTGACGAAAAAGATGATGTGAAGCCCAAACCCGATCCTGCTGGTGACGGCCAGTCCGAGGCTGACTCTGCAGAGGATTTTGTGGAATGCTTCTTGCAGCAAGGGTCGCTCTCAGCTAACAGCAACGATGACGACCGACAAAACGATAGAAACAATCTTCGTGTTATTGTCAACGACCCGAGGGACAAGTTTGCAACAAAGCTTAGCGACCACTATAGCCCCGTGACATCATCGCCGGCTCACGGGTATGATGAAGGTGGTCCTGGATTCCTGGAGCAGTTTGAATCACTTGAGGTCGATGACGACGAAAAGATAGAAGAAGGATCATTCGAAGGTTCAGCAGGGGAGAGCTACAGCTACCCAGCGGCTGCATTGAGTCCGGTCAACCTTTTCACTCTTCCGGGTATTTTCAAATACTTTGCCACTTTAAATGCAAGATCTGATGATGAAACAAGCGACATGGCCCAAAATATTAAATTCTTTCAGCGGCTTGTCGCGCCCATAGTGGCGGGGGCGAAGCCCTCGATCATTGAGACTGCGCAGATCCGGCAGGCCGCTCAACGTGTCAATATTCCTATGGAAGTGGTCGACAGGTTTTTGGACCTTGTCGAGGACGAGCGCGCAAATATTCCCGATGTCTTGTCGTCTCAAAGCGAAATATTGTCGGTCAACAAATATGAGGACATGGAAGATTTGAATGAAGATGACGCGATCACGGCCTTCCTTACTCGATTTGGCACGCTTCACCAAGGTGGCCATTTCCCCAATGCCGACGTCGGTTTCGCTCAAGACTTTGTCCAGCAATTGAGCGGAGGTGCCGACGAAGCCGTGGAGGTTGATGCCCAATATGGATTTGTGAACAAGAAGATGGCATTGCAAGTGATTGAAGACGAGGAGGACGAGCCAGAATGGTGGACTGGTGGTCAAAAACAAACCAATCCAACCCTAAACATTCATCTTTCAGGGTCATGCGAATCGGGCGGAGCTGGATGGAGCACATCTGTGGGTAGCGTTGACAACTCCGAGAAGATGGCGTCTGCAATTGCCACAGAAGGCAAGGAGAAGGGTGCCCAAGTTTCCCCAAAACCTTGCAAGGATCTTTCCAGCCGACCTCTTGCTCGTGATTCGACGCACATGAAGACCTACAAGGACAAGGCATTGGTAGTAAATACGAAATACTATGCTTCTTTAGAGCATGATTACGAGGAATGGTTGAGACGGAAAAACATGGCCACCTATGGGGCTGGATGGGATAGCCACGCAACTTGGTTGTCACCCAGAGCCGCTTCCATATTTACCAAACCAAAGCCAATCGACGGTGTTGCAGCGGCCGAAAATATTCGCCGCTTTGTCTTTAGCAAGAAGCTTTTCAGAAATCACCATCCGTGGCGGCGACTGTACAAAGAGAGGACTCAATATCATCCTGGATTCTTCGATGTTGATGTCCATTCTATATACGAGTCGACGGCCGTTTGTCTATCCGCGCCTCTTGACGAAGAGGATTATATTCCTTGGGAGCACCGTGAGGTGCAGCAGCGATTTCTCCAGGAAAAGAGCTACACTTTCTCGAGAAATTGGTTTGGTGATCTAGTCAGGAAGCGCGGTAATCAGAAGATCAAGGCTCCAATCTGCAAGCCCAAGTCCATGGAAATGCCAATTGAAAATGTCCCAGATCCCGGTGAATGGACCAAAGAATGGTTCACCCAGTGGAAATCACCGGCGGATCGCCAATCTCGCTCGTACAGTGCCTCAAAATCTTTCACAACGGATGGAACCGGTACCTACACTGACGCTGATACGTATACGGATAACGGTACATACACTGATCGAGACGGAACAGACGAGGGAAGCCATACTGAAAATGGAAGCTACACGGATGGCTCGACACGCCGGGATGACGACGCTGATGAATCCTCCTCATACACAGGCTCAGGAACGGAGAGGAGTGATAGTGAATCTGATGGTTCGGCCTCTTGGGAAGAAGCTCCAGAGTGCGGTGAACTCATCAATGTTCGGCAAAAGATTGGCGAGCGAGTGACACGCGTCCACCCCGACTATACGAGTTCTTTGAGAAGAAGTCGGTGGCGCAAGAAATACTTTCCGCGAGGAACTTTCCCTTATTAGGTAGGAAATCGAAAGCATACCTACGAGCAAGAAAGCAAAATATAATTGTGAATTAGCAAATCCATATGTACACCATGAAAACCAGGCACAATACAATACATACACGACACTATAAAATCACCAAACAAACAATACATAGTCCTATCTATCGGAATCGGCGTACAGTCAGTACAGTACTTCCACGCAACTCTTTTGTGGCGCACGTACCTGGTAATGGTGCCATCGATACAAGAGTGCTGCCGTAGTCTATCGTCCGACTACCTGGAATGGCAGTCGCCCGGCGCACAAAGAGAGGCTGGCTCGCAACATAGCCGTTTCTTCTTCAAGCTGCCGGACGCGCTCGCTCGAGTACACCGGGACGTTTGCCAGTGCCGTAGCATTTCACGGTAGAAAAAGTACTAATGGTTCATGAATGAAGAAGTCCCGAGTGTGTCTACCAATTCGGGGACCTTGTTATTTTTCCTTTGATGCTATCGTGTATTTTATCATCCAGAGTTGTCTTCTTGTCCTCTGTGCTGCTAACGTTCTGTTATACAGAAACCCCATGAAAGCTTCAAACTAAGAAAAGCATAGTTGGAAATGGTACCTCCTCGGCGACAGACGATAGACACGGAAGATCAAGTACGAAGTCTTCCTGGCAGAAGGCAAGGAAATGTATCAGACGACGTCTCTGAAGCACAATACTCGACAACAACTACAAACACTTTGGCTGGCTTCTTGGGAAAGAAAAAGTCGCATCGTGATATTGTTGAATCAGAACGGGTATCTAGATTACGGACGCAAAGGGAGGAAGCAAGGGCAGCTATCAATGCTCTCAATCAATTCATTTTCGTTGCTGGGCACACATTCAAAGGGCGACAACTTAACCAGAAGGACCAGAAACGACTTTGTGAGGCCGCCGAACAAGTTGGTTTGTCACTTGAGGTTGTTCAAGCACTTGTCCAGCAAACGTCAAACAAAAATGCAGTGCTCAACTACTGCATGGCATCTGACGATGCATTTGCGCGGAAGATGAAAAATGATCCGAAGCTATCCAAATTATTGGAGGAAGACGGGAAACGAGACAGTGGGGGTAAATTTGATATTGCGGGCTCTGTCTGGAGAATCTTTATGCACAAGATTGTTCAACAGTTTCTCAGAGAACATGATTTGGAACTGAGCGACGTTATGAGTAAGGAATCTCTCACAAGTCGACTGTATGAAGAAGCTCTGCGAAACGAGACGAAGAATTCTTCCAACGATTTCGGTAACGATCAAGCGGAGTTTGCGAGAATACAGCGCGATTACACAAAGGAGAGAGAAAGGCTCACGATACCAGAGGAGGAAGCAAAATTAGCTCGACAGCAGGCCGAAGCCAATATGAATTATCCTGTCCATCCTGAGTATGGTGGTCTCATTCTCTCTGAACGCCGGGACTACATCGTGAGCAAGGATCAAACAATAGTGACGGACGATATTCTCAGTCTTCGGCTTGGTGATAATCCGTCCGACGATGCTTCAAATACTGATCATGATTTTCGAGAAAACCGAGTTCGTCGACGACAGTCTGCTCCAATGCCGACAAGACGTAAGCCCGTAGCTAGCGATGGCGAAGAGGAAGTCTCTGCTGTGAAACGGGGCCTTGCAGTGTTTGGAAAGCCACAAGATTGCTCCCAAGATAGTGTTAAACGTAGACGGCGAACGTCGCTTGCGGCTCTGGAAGAGTCAAAAGTGTCAATCTCGAGGGCACGATTTGAAGTCGGCCTTGACGACTTGGGAAGTCGCCATCCAGAAACGGTTCGCAAGCAACGGCATTCTCTTGCGGTGTTGCAAGAATCAAAGATTGTAAACTCCAAGGCTAGAGCTGAAGGAAATCCGAAGGAAGCCGAGAGTTCAATGGAGTCGAGAACAGCGACGGGGAAAACGGCCTGGACTCCCACTGTCAAGAAATTGAACCCACAAGTAAAACAATTGTTCGAGCGGGGTTCCTTGGAAGGGCCGAAGCCAGACAGCACTCCAGGCGCCGACATTGTGAATAGATCTTCTGTTGGGAGTTTTGTAAAATCTACGAAGCAATTGTTTGAAGGAGCGTCGCACTTTGGCGAAACCAGTGAGGGAGAATCAAAGCCTGGCAGACCGAGGAGAACCACGGCGAGCAGAAGAAACCAACAGCAAGGTACAGAAGAGCCAGAAGTCCCATATTCTTCGAAAGATCGGGTATCTGAGGTGGAAACGTTACCAGAAATCGATGGCTTGGCTTGCGACAATTCAGTGATGACTTCCGAAGGCTACGGTGTTGACGTGTTGCCCGGCAAAAGACCGAACTTGGTTGTTCTTCATGCGAACGGTGAAGACTCAAATGGGGTCTATAGCTCACTTACACAGAGCAGCTCATCATCTCAAGAGGAGGGCAAGTCAAAAAGTCCAAGGCACCCGGTCAGAGGTGCATCGAGAAGACAATCTCGCTCATCCATGCAAAAGTCAGAAACTGTGGCGTCGGCAAGTCATTTCAATAGAAGAAGTATGGACGATATTGATAGCAAGTCTCCGAAGGCGCCATGGCGACGGGATGTTGCAACGGGTGGTGGCACGGAGCATCGGCCAAGCAATTCCCATCGCACGGGCGACAGCTCCATTGCAGCAGCAATTACGCCTCATTCTACGACAAGCGGCGCTCCTTTCGCAAGTGGTGGTCTCCAAACTCGAAATGGAAGGAACGAATCAGACAAGACTACTCCCGCTCCTTTCGGGGGCTTGAGATATACCACGCTGTCGACCACATCCTCCACACACTTGTCATCCCTTCATAGTTCGAAGGGAGTGGCCATGTCAAGACCCTCACTGACTGCACCCACCGTAGTGACGAACGTCACATCATTCAGTGACTCACGACAAGACATACGGAGTGCAATCCAGACAGATGCATATAAACTATGTGATGTTGATACGCGTCAAAAGCGCGAGAAGTGGGCGCCTGCGCGATCCTCCGAGCGCCCAGACCCGATATTTTCTTCTTACGAAGACGACGACGAGGGTTGGGTTGACTTTGGAAGAGATTTTGTTGGTCGTCCAGGGAGTGGCAGTCTGGGGGGTCGTTCGGGACGAGGACTGACGGAAGATGATAACGACTCTTTGAGGCAGCCCGGAGGAGGACACTTTATTCTTTCAACAAACGAAATGGGCGGTCATCTGAACCGTACGGTTCAACACCAGCAAACGTCAAGCAAGGAGGATGCCAACGACGCACTCAATATATCACAGCGAGTAGACGATTGGAGCAAGAAAGTTCGAACACTTCTCAGCGATGATGAACAGCCCGAAACTCCAGGACCTCACAAGATAGCGCAAACCAAAGCCTCCAAGGAGAAGACGAGCGCTGTCCGGGCAAAGCACCCAGGAACGTTGTCCGACAAGGAAAATATTGCCCGCCAAGATCCTAAAGGCGAATGGATCAAATTTCAGGTCAACCCCTTCCAGTATACCAACGAAGAACACTCTGACTTGCGTGTTCCAGAAAGCTATGACTCAGAAAGGCGGTGGCATATGGAGGGGCCGAATCCTGCAAGCACGAGTGCAGATTCAGATTTCTTGTCTACTGAGGGAGGAAAAACAAATCGTTCAAACGCTCTAACAGACCAGGCGGAGGATTCTTGGTCGGTCGAAAAACCCGGATTCGGCAAATTCCATCAAATCAGTGACACTTCCTTTGTCGTTCGGACTATGAATGTACGAGATTCTTTGGACCAGTATAGTCGTCTTCAAGCGTCTTCGAATGCACGAGACTCAATGGAGCAATATAAAAGTCGTGGTGCGAAGGCCATTGGTCATGACTCGGGGCTCTATCAACAAGCACAAGGTTCCAATCTCGACGGTGCATTCCGTCGTTCAAAGGGACTATCAAAACAATCTTTTGATGGCTCGTCTTTTGGTCTGTATGGAAATACCGAGCCTACAAGATCAATGTCATCTGAAAGTGACTTCGATGCTGTGAATGCCTACAATGAGACCGACAAGCAAAGAATTGAACGGATGGGAACAAGCAGCAGCACCTCGAATCCACATGGAGAAAGATTCTCTCATGCTGTATGCGCGCAGCAACCCGAGGCTCCTCTCGTGAGTAAACGAGGCTCTCGGGCCTCGGATGTGATGGCAACACAAAGTCATTCGTCTACTTCGCGATATCCCGAGGTATTTACGGCACCAGCACACGCAATGACAATGTCTATTCGTGAACAAGGAACGGGAGACTCGTCATTCGGCCTGAATTCCTTCCCAAACTCTACATTCACTTCACAACATGAATTGATTTCGCAAACTACCATTTACTTGAGTCACGATTATGATGATGAGCGGCAACCGATGGTGAATTGTCAGGTAGAACCGAGCAGGACTTGTCAGCTTAATAAACAAGCTTGTGTCATCGGCGGTCTCCCGATTCTCGAGACGTCCTACCAGCACATGGATGGAGGTCCACCAAGCATGAACCCAGTGGCAGGGTCCGAATCCTTTGCTCCAGACTACACCAGTCAAGAAGTTGGCTCCCAGGTAAACCAGCACGCGAGGATGGCAATGGCTCATTATGCAAGTCAACAGGACCCGGACATGGAAGCCCTCAATTCTTACAGGGAATCGTATGAATATAAAAGAATGAAGAGACGGTCCAGCATGCCACCCAACACTCCTACTGGGCTTACTCGACCCGCGTTTGCCTCCAATAGCGTGGGCGTGAGAAAGTCATTGAGTTCTACGGTACCATCGCAAATCAGGGATCAATATGGTGTAGACGCGAAGAACTCCTCTTCCTCACTTTCAGACGGTATACATGAGGATACAGCTCCGGGCGAGGACGAAGCCAGGGACGACTACAACTATCATCAATATCACGCGTCGGCGATGGATTCGCGAGATCGCTACCTCGATGCCCAGCCAGGCTTTGATGAGTCCGAGCAAGCACCTACTTCGCCTACGCAATTGCGATCTACAGACAGTGAATCTACGGTTGACGAAGAAGATATTCGACGGGCCGCCGAAAGACGAGGTATCGATCCCGAGCTCGTGGAAGTCATCATCAGCCAGTCGAACAGCAAAATCCGACGGGCGGCTCCTCAGGGGGTTGAGACGCTTCCTCCTCTCGATTCCGATGGTGATGGTCCTTATCATGACGTTCCCATTGATTCAGACACGTGCCGTCCCGCATCCGCTCGCCATTTGCGCAAAGATGTTGGCCCCGATTCCTACTCGGCTTACGACCAAGGAACCTCTTGGGACGCTATTGACCAGTATCAGCAAGATCAATACGCTGACAACAACACGTACGCTCCGGATCCTACCCCTCGACAACAGGCTGCTATCCTTGCTGCCCTGCACGAAAGTGCACAAGATCTGGCATTGAATCGGCGAAATTCCATACTAGCAGGTATACCCGACCTCCCTGAAGGAGCCACTGAAGAAGAGCTGAACTTGTTGAATCGTTTTATTGAAGTCGCCGCCAGTAACTTTGATGGCAAGAAACTCAGTGCGGACTCGGAAAAGCGTGTTCGTGCCGCGGCTGAAAAGGTTGGTCTGTCCCAAAAGTTTGTGGATCAACTTTTGGAGCAAGCCAATGCCAACAACCAAGCGCAACAACAACAGCTACAAGGCCTACAAAATGTATCTATACCAATTGAAGTGGACGCGGTGGATGATCGTGACGATGCTTCCACTTACATGACCCGAAGCACCCGGCGTGCCAAGAAGCGCATACGCGATGTTGGATGCAATGCCTGGGAGCAGTGGGACCATTTGACAAACTTGGTCCGTGGATGGACAAACTGTGGTGCGGTGGGCGATGTTCACCACGAAGACGAGGACGAAAGTTCGATTAGTAGTACCGAAGATCGCGAGACGCGCAAGCGCAAGGAGAAGAACAAGTCGAAACGACGCAAGAGTCAAACGGAACGTCGAGGCTTTGTATAGAAGAAATAGAGATTTGTGGGGCACCGCGCGCAATACTATTGCTACGATTACTCGAGGATCGTTTTGGAAACGATTCACCGAGTAGTTTGGTACTGGATGCAATGCGCTGGATGCGGCCGCCGGAAAATGCCGCCCGCCGCACAACGGGGGTTTGTATTCATTGTATTTTGCTAGTGTAAAAGCAGTGTTATCGTGTTTAGTTATTCCATGCTCCTTTTTTGCATTTGCGTTTAGTTTGTTGGCATCACCACTAGCTGCTTTAATAGTGTAGCTATTAGTAAAAGGGAGCCGCGCTTCCCGGGTTACTAGGTAGCCACCAAGTTTGTCGAAGTGGTCACATACATGGAGTCGTACTAGTCGATGGTCGCCGGAGACGACGAGATCGGACGCCGGAGCGGTATCACGACACGCCGGCAACGCGCGTGCCTCAAAAAAATGATGGAACGATCTTTTGAAAACAGAAGTGGCTGCCACCATGGGCGGCCGCTCCCACTTCCACAGAGGAACCGTCTTCTCATTGTCCCACCGTGAGTGACTACTACGACGTGTTGTAATCTTGTGCCCTATCTCTATCTCTCTTTACTGCATAGTAATAATGAAGGAAGCCGTGGTCTTGATTCTGGACGCCAATGAAACCATGGCGACAAACTACGACGACACCAAGTCACGTTTCGACTGCGCCAAGGATGTCTGCCAGAACATGATTAGTGACTTGATGATTCGTAGCAAAACCCACGAGGTAGCTGTCCTAGTGTTGAAATCACCAAAGACACATCATCACTTTTGGCAAGAACAGCAAAATGACGAGGATGACGACGAGCAAGATCCAGAGATTCCCTTTCCAAACATAGTGGAACTAGGCGGCGACGGGATCATGGTGGGCGTCAATCGACCACATCCAGATTTACTACGAAAGATCAACGCTCTTCAAGTGACCTCAACTGCCAAAGGCTTGCGTGGTGATTTTTGCGATGGCATTGTAGTGGCTGCCGATGCCTTGTTCAAGCGCACCTCTGGCAAGAAGTACCAGCGACGCATTGTTTTGATTACCGATGCCGAACACAAGGTGCAAGTGGACCCTCAACAATTGCTCGTAGTGCTAGACTCGTTGCGGGCCATGGAATGTCGTTTAGAAGTGATTGGGATGGAGTTTGAATCGCAGGCAGAATATGAACAAGCTGCAGATGCTCTCAAAAGTGGTGGAATCAAAAAGGAAGAAGAATCTTCGTCATCCAAGCCTGGTGGGCAGCAGCAAGACGATGATAGTGAAACCGACGTGGAAGGGGACGACGATAATGATGATGACGACGACGACGACGAGGAAGAAGAAGATTGCAAAGAGATCAAACGACAAAATGAGCAACTATTGCTTAGTTTGACAGAAAAGACCGGCGGTTTTGTCATGGCTGCCAAGGAATTGCAACCCATTCTGCAAAAAGTCCTGGGACAGCGTCTTCCGAAATCCACGCGCCGCAAGATACAATTTCAAATGGCTCCTGGTCTTGTTTTTGATGCTCGCTTTTCTTTGTTGCTTTCCAAGGCATCGACGCCGTCTCTCAAAAAGAAAGTAGTGGAACTTGAACCGGGAGAACAAGCGGACAATCCCGATGCCAAGATATTCAAGGATCAAGACGGAAAGGAAGTCGTTCATGACTTTCATACAATCACTACACATTGGGATCCCGAACAACCGACTCGAGAAATCACAGACGTTGCTCAGGGATATCGCTACGGGAGTGATATCGTGCCAATGAGTGGTTACGATATGACCGGGCTGTTGCACCCTTCGCCTGTCCAATTGAAACTCTTGGGCTATCTCCATGAACGTCAAGTTCCAGAATATCTTCGTATAGGACCACCCTATGTTCTGGCGGGAGCCGATTCGTTGCCCACTTGTGCCGCCATTGCGGCACTGGCGGTGGCTCTGGAGCGAAAGAAACAGGTCGGTATTGGCACACTTGTCAAGACCAAAGATGCGGACCCCATCTTGGTAGGCCTCTTTCCGCTGCAGCTCAAGAAAGAAGACTTGTCACCTCGGCACTTGTGCATGATGCAATTGCCGTTTCGAGGAGATGTCACCAACTTGTCGTCGTTGGAACCATTGGCATCCAATACTGCTACTAGTAGCAAGGATGCGTCCAACAAGAAGCAAGCCGCCGCCGATCAAGTCATTGATTCCTTGATGCTTCCTCCGGATGCCTTGGATTATACGCGAATCCCGAATCCGTACTTGCGCAGCTTTCATCAAACGGTGGTGCAACGCATTCTAGATAGCAGCTGTGGGATTGTTTCTGTGCGCTCCCAAACAAAGGATCCCATGGCGACTCCTCCAGAAATTTGGAAGAAAGGAAGCGCCGCTGTGGAAGCCTTTCGATCAGCTTGTCCGCTGACCATGATCAAAACGCCTACCACCAATGGTCGGGGCAAGGCGAATGCATCACGTGGCCCCAAAAGCTACCGCGACTTTTTGAATGAATAGAAATACGACCAGGATTGTAGTCACGTTTCCGGGGTGATACTTCTACAACGATGGCGATCAACATTGGCAAAGCTCCATTCACAGACATGGAATGATTAGGCTCGAGATTCACAGACAATCGCAGTGAAACATTCGGATTCCGTCATGTTGTGCCACAAGAAGTTGCAGTCCTCAGTCGTCCCAAAAAGCCCCACTATTTTGCGAACTATTGAGGTCTATAGTCCTGTTAGGTGCACGCACCGTCAAATCGAGTTTGAATTCTACAGCCTTCCAGTAGTGTGATGTTGCTCTGTCGATTCGCCCCGAGATATCTCCGTCTAGAAACCACCTCCACAGCCGGCAAGGATTCACCACCCTTATGATATTCTCCATATCGCCTAGAATTGAACAAAATACCTGGGGCGTTGCTTTGGCCGTTCCTCCCGCGGTTTCTTTTGCGACGCTTGGAGCCCATGTTTTCGACTTCGTTTGGATTTTCTCGCCACGGGCGCCTTGTTCTCTCCCTTGAGTTCCTTGGCGGAAATAATTTCATCCTCAACCGCATCTACTCCAATCGCCGTTGCATCATTAGTGTCCATACTTTCAGGCAATGTTTCTTCCTGGGCAGCATCAAAGACTGCCGTAAGTTTGTCCAAAGATTTCAGTGACTGTTTCTCTACACATTCTTTGAGTTTTTCCTGAACTTCAGCCATTTTCTTCTTGTGGAACACCTAAAAGATACCAGATAGCGAAGAAAAACGTATGCGTCAGAGCAAGAAGTAAACAGAGGAAGGTAAACGTTGCGACAACGACCAGAACGATCATTCGTCAGAAGCACTTTTGACACGTACATCTCCAACTGTCCTTCGGAATTCGGATCTGGCCTTTCGCTTGCTTTTCGATCGGATTGACTTTGCCATGATAACTGTTGGGTGTAGACTGCTTCTGAAGGCTGAATAGACGACGAGAACGTAGGTTTTCAAAAACGGGGAAGTTGATCTGAAAGGAAGGACGAACAACAACAGAAAACGAGAAGAAATGAACTCTTTGGCGGGAGATTGCTTGGCCACGGAGACAATACGCGGGTGGACGGCAAGACCCGATTTTTGATTCGGCCGACTACCTGGCGTGTGGACGTATACACAATGTGCGCGCCGGAAAGCATGGCAGGCCAGCTCGAAAATGTAGGCAAAAATGCGAGCGGGTGCGAAACGGACGCCTTGACAGGCAGTAAGTTGTATTAGTAATTGTTGATGCGAACAAAACAATCCAAAACTTCAAAACCGAAGTTCCCGGTATGTTACAAGTCTCCGTTGCACATGGACGAGCATGTCGAGCCTTCGACTTTCATCCCAACCTCCACTTCTTGATCTCGTTCTCGCCTCGTCTCGATCTTCCTCGACCTTGCTTTGTCGCTATGCCCAGCTGCCGAAGTTTCTTAGTTC
Source organism: Nitzschia sp. DOCU1 (assembly GCA_951394045.1). Classification (NCBI taxonomy): domain Eukaryota; phylum Bacillariophyta; class Bacillariophyceae; order Bacillariales; family Bacillariaceae; genus Nitzschia; species Nitzschia sp. DOCU1. The sequence continues at coordinate 2,826,859 of OX595989.1, forward strand.
CAGCCAGAGTTGACTTGTAGTAGCATCAAACATCATACCAGTACAACGATATACTTCGAAAACGGATTGATAGTGTCACGATGCCTGTCTTGAGGCGGAAGTTCAAAAGAATCGATGAAGACGAAGGGAACGTCCCAGAGGTAATGGACGATGTCGACAACAAAAATAAGGGCACGATCTCCTCAGGGGACCCTTTTTCTCTGCCCTTATTACTGGAACAAGAAACTCCCATGAGCCAGAGCCAGAAAACATTCCCTGCATTTGCCGACTGGAAAGCGTTTGGAACCGATTCGAAGAGCGACCCAGTGGATGAAAATAAAGCTCTAGGGCTCGAGTGGCCGAAGCTCTCCAACCAGAATGAACCAATTCAACCTCAAGCACGTCAGATTCATTCACAGGTAAACAAGCCAATAAAAATCCCGAAATTAAAGGCAAATAAGCACGATGATCTCCAGCACAATCGAGCAAAAGAGATTTTGGTAAAGGTCCGCAAGGAGACTACCCTCGATGCATTTGGCCAGCCACTGGATGAAACTGACAGCATCAATACTGAGCCATCACCTGTTCACAAGTCACTTTATCTCGAGAACCGTGTATCCGATACTAGGGACGATCTTGCCAACTGGACTCCCTTTGAGCAAAACACGCAAGTGCAGAATAGAGTCGCGTGGGAATCTTTTGGGTCAATGCCAAAACCTCCGGAAGGAAGTACTTCACCGATCGCTATCGATATTTTCCCGCTGACAACTTCAGAACAAACTGCTGCAAAGACAAAGAATGAGCCACCAAAGAAACAAGTTAGTCCGGCGGCGCAAGAAGATGACGTATCAATGCCCTCAACTTTGAATATCCAAAGCCTTCTAGAGCGACCAGATCCAACTATGGACCATGATTGCCAGGATTCTGATATTCTATCACCAGTTGGTTTGTCGCATGGCAACGCCGGTACGGAAGATGACATGCCATTGCGTTTCGGCCAAGAATTAGGCAAAGTATCGATGCTTGTTGGTGCAGTCCCGCGCGCTTCCATCGCCGGCGAATCAGACGCTTTCTCACTGGGGTTGGAGACGATCGACGGTGTTCTAGGAGAAGTAGCCAGTAGCAAGAAGCGTCAATCGTTGCAACACGAAGGGAGGGAGTCGTTGAGCCCCACCACGATGCAAGCCGCAATCAAAAAAGAGAACTTTGGGCGGCAACGTCAGTTCCCTCTGGAGAAAATCGTTGAAGTGGAGGAGTCGCTCGGTGAAAGTCGAAAAGATCGCCTTTCAAGCTCCCATGCCCCTTTCGACGTGAGCACTGAGGCGAATAACATTGCGTCAAGACTTGCGGTGACTAGCACCGAGAAGCACTCCAAAGACTTGAGAAGACTCAGCGATGTACCTACAGATATCAGTATCGTGGATCGCGATAACACATTCCAAACGGCCCGACAACGGATTAAGCAGCAGCGATCAATTCACCTGCTAAAAAATGATCCTTCGTTGTCGGGAAACAACTCGCTTCTTGATACAGATAGTGAAGTGTCGGATCCTGTGAGCGGTCTCCACACGGCTGCGTCTGGTGCCTCTGGCCATAAAGCGGGTCTCATCATCGAGGCACAAAGCTTTAACTCTGCATCCGTTTCTACAATGACGTATCCTCTCAACATGAAGCAATCAGTTGACTCAGATGATACGAGCAAGTCCGAGAACGAGAATTTAACGTCCAAGTTCCCAAGGAAGAACAAAACGAAACCCCTTGGTGCCAGCGCCCAGGAAATTCAGATGTTGAATACGTTTCTAATGGCAGCGGGACCAAAAATAAGTTCCTCCACTCTCTCCATAGAAGATAGGGAAGAGATTCACAATCGGGCAATCAAAGCCGGCCTCCCAGATGAATTCGTCAACAAAATGCTGGATCGGACGGCTGGCATCATTCGGTGGGAAGAGCACAGCGTTGGGACTTTGTTGACCAGTGATTCTACCTCCGTTTCTTCCAGAACTAAGCATTCGGTCTATTCGTCTGAAAGCTACTCCACAAGGTATACAAAAGACGACGAGAGCATCGGCTATTTCTCGTACAGCAAGACTGGCAGATCACCGAAGGCCGACGTGGGTGCCTACGGGTGCTTTTCAAACTTGGCAAGCACAATTTGGGTGGAGAGTGGTCTAGGTGGTGATGACATCATGGAAAATGTGGCTGCTGCCATAAGTGAAAGCTTTGACGATGCCTCATGGAGTCGTAGGAAACGGCGAACGCGACGCCACACAGCCTGGTAACATTTCAGCAAGCAAATACTACCTTACCCAAGTTGAACGACATTCATCATGTCACGACAATATAGTCCGCAAAGGGAAGCACACCGCCCGTACTTTCTGGAAGCCGTCGTGCCTCCGAGTTGGGGTCCACGTCATCTTTCAAATATCGCAACTGCAGGGTGATCAGGTCGGGAGTTTTGGAAGAATCCGACCCCGGGACATTCGAGACCGAGCCGGAAGGCCGAGAGTCAATGAGCGTAGGGTTGATGACAACAGTCGTGCAATCACAATTGCCACCAGACAATCGAGCGAAACGACCCGGGATGCCATCGCCGAATTTCACATGATCAGCACCGACTAGTCCCACCAACAGGCCGCCTGTATTCTCAGAGACCCAAGAGTGAGCGGCGGATGCCATTCCTTCATCCCAGAGAATCCGTCCTGTTAAAGAGCCGACCATGTTAGTCACTTTAATAATCCATAGTCTACTGTGCGAACAGCTGTTTTGGCCCACCTGATAGAAAATTTCGAAAAGACATTTCATCATCCAATTTTTCTCCTGCAATCGTATAATGTAATAGACCTAGATTCTGGTGAATTTCATAGGAAGGTTCGATGACGTAGTTGACATATGTTCGAAACTTTCGATTTTGCGCAAAAGTGCCGAATCCAACTGGATCTTTGATGTACTTTCGAAGCTGCGCATTGGTCAACCCAGGATATCCTCCCTTCTCCACCTGGGCTAGGTCTTCGGAGTCCACATTGAGCGCCAGCAAACGTACGTTCTTCAATTCTTTGGCGGCCTCGAAAATTCCTCGGTAACCCTCAAAGTTCCACATCCATCGCTTGTCCCACTCCACTAGACGCCTCATGTCATCCAAACTTATCTTTCCTGCAATGTAGTCATCGAGTACCGGCTGGAATTGGACTTGAACCTGCTCCAAACCAATTGCCATTGCTTGCTGCTGCTGATTCCTTGGTTTCAGCCGCTGAGTTTCCTTATGCAGCATACGAATGAATTGCTCCTGAAAATCATGGTCGCTCACTGAATTGTGATGCTCGCCCAGCCAAATCGCACCTCCCCTCTTGGATCCCGCCAATTGAGCGACAAGATTTCGATTCTACAAATGCCGAGAAGTAAGATACAAGAGCAATACACGGCAACGATTGACCAGATCATATATGAAGAGAAGCTACTTACATCAACCTTTTGGAGCTTTGGATCCAACTTTGCACTGGGATCAGGGATGATTCTGTATGTATCAAACTTGGCCGACTCAGAAATTGGTTGTTTGGCACTGGCAGCATTCGACGCCAAAGGGTTGCCCGTGATCGTTGCAGCGGCAGCTCCAATGCTGGCTATGACACTTCTCCGATCGAGATGAGTCTCTGATGACGCAGGAAAGCGCGGAAGCGACCATGCAGCTGCCCCTTCCAAGCAGCATATCAGGAGTAATGCCAAGCGATGCCGTGGAGACAATCTCACCATCCCGTGGAGAAGAAAGCAAAAGGGAAAGGACCAACACAGTTCTTCAAGCTCTAGGTCCTATGAACTCCCAAAGATCTACCTTTTCATGGGCTATGTTCCATTACTTCAATCCTTCTTCCTCTTTCCTTCTATGAAGTTGCAGGCTTCGACGTCGACAGCCCTCCAGCGGATCGAGAGATGAAATCTTTTCATTTTTTCGTTGATGACTCACTTGCAAGGTCATCTTAGTCGACCGCGCGATTGTCCGCTGGGGCTTTGCGCACAGGAGCACTACTTGCTACCGAGCAAAATCTTTCTAGAACATGAGTATGAATTCTTGATTCTTGATCGACACGTTCTAATGAAAAGGAGACACAAAATAGAGCTAATAGTACAGAAATAATTGAACGAGTTCCATGAAGTAAGCAACGACTTTCCTCTTCCGATTGCTCGAAAGCGGCAAAGTGGTTATCGTCTTCTACTCTTTCCTTTCTTGGAACTTTTTGGAGGTGCCGGATATCCATGTGGAGGTGCCGGATATCCATGTTGAGGTACCGGATATCCATACATAGTCTCAGTATATCCCTTGCCCGTTTCGTAGCCCCCCTTCTTGCTTGACTTTGTATGGTGTGGTGGAGGCTCCAGATAATCGAGGGGAGGTGGGTGGTATATCTGAGCTCCCTTGCCATAGCTGGCCTTGCTGGACTTGGAAGACTTACTACTCTTCTTCTGACTTTTCTTTCCACCTTTTGCTGGACGCATAGGCTGGCGTTGACCCATTGACTCAAAGTCGCTTAAGCAAACCAGATCTCCCTGTCCATTTGCAACAATGAAGTCGACATAGGCCTGCTGATCTTCTTCTGTAAGGAAGGGCATCTCAACAATATCCCCTGGCGAATACAAATTCGGATCTTCGATGGAGTAGCTCACATAGGTATTGTATACCAAAACCACAGAGCCTCCGCAGTCTTGCAAGTCGCGGCGGGGGTCCCGCCCTCTACCGGGAATAACAGCCAGGACGTCGATAAGCACGGCAAGATCTTCAACCACAGGAAGCGTCATATTCGCGTAGTAGGATACAATGTATTCAGCAGTCAAAGTAGCCCAATCAACTTGTTCGTCATACGACATACTTGAAATACCAGTGAGAATGGCCTGGAGGTATTTTACTTCGCCTTCCACCGGTGTCAGCGGCTCAACAATACCGGGAGGATCGGGAAGGCCATCAAAGGCGCCTGTAACATGATCTCCTAGGCAGTCATTTCCCGTATTACCACCCGCAACGTTGGTGCAATCGAAGGTGAAACAATTTCCTCCATTTGCACTCGCTTCTATGAGACAGCTAGTGCACTCTTGGTCATCGATGTATATGGCGCATACGTCGCTACCTGTGGCCTGGAAATAGCACACTTCTTGTTTGTATGGAGTGGATATATCCAGGCAATAGTATGTGTAGGCGTACTCCGTAAAGTCTCCAGTAAACCCGAAACCAAAGTTCAAGTCGTAGCATAAACCGCCATCGCACTGTGTCTCTAGTCCCTCACAATAGATGAATCCTGACTCTGTCGAGGGGTCAGCCTTTGTACAGTTGCACGAATACGGCCCATCAACATACACGTATGGGGCTGTAGTATTGCACAGATAGTCGAAATAATTGAAATCAGGGCCAGTGCCAATATCGGTAGCGCGTACGCTGACACCGGCGGCGTCTGCTACACAGACGCCGAATTCGCTGCAGTGTTCACCTGGTTCGCAGCCAAGAATACCAACATCAGCATCTGTGGCCACGCTGGTGGCAGCGTCGGGATTACATTTTCGTTGTTGCAGCTGATGCAGCCCTGCTTGCACTTGAGACAAAATGCTACCATGTGATGACAGCTTTCGATGGCTTCCAGGCCTCGAAAGTTTGGACAGAGCATCATTGGATATCGTGGCCTCTCCAGCTCCGAGGTCGACTCCAGCCGGATTAGATGCAGCTGCAAGGCCCTGGGCAAGAATCGCAACAGCAATTGCAAAGCGCATGGTAAATTACTTTCTATTCAATGGGACAACCCTTTCACGTGTTTGTTTATATGATTTCAGAAATCAAAGCAGAAAGTGTAAATGGTTTCAGTCGGTGTGAAATAACCCAGCGATTCAACGGGCATTGAATGCAAAATTCAGGTCGTTTGACGCGCTCGGTTAGCAAGATTCTAATACAAGCCCCAAAGAGTCTCTTGAATTAGAATAGTTCTTCTGTGACATAAAGAGGACGAATACCCTTATGTAAACTCGACGAATTTTCTTTAGACGTGGAGGTAAAAAACTCATTTAACGGATGAGCACTGGGATTGGGTCGTACCGGGAGGTTGTCTGCGGGACCCACGACCACACGAAAAGGAATCGTGGGTTTCAGTCGAGTCAGTCCAACATTGGTTGGAATACATAATTAGTAGAGGTCTACTAGAGTACTAACATGAAACTGTAGCGCTGTCAGCAGCTGCAAAGCAGCTACAATACCTCCACCCTCTTATTTGGCAGTGAGGCCTCGAGTAGTGGTTGCAAGTTGACGTTGAGGTTGTTCCTTGAAGTGATTTCTCGCAGGAATTTTAAATCCTGACCGGGAAACTATTCCTATTCCTGCCAGTCTTGGCCATATCCATCGGGACGAACACGTACCGACAGAAAGCAACGGCATCAACGTACTTGCCTATTTCCATTCTTGTTCTATGTTGTGAAATGCAGTTATATTGATCACAACCAAGGGTGAGAAAATATGTTATATAATCTCTAGTCGATGCACTACCTACTAGCCTGTCTGGTGCGTTCAAAGGGACGCGAAGGTATAATAATACTAGGCACGTCATTCTTCGCGCTGCTTGGAAGCATTTGGTGGGTTGAATCCACCCGTCGCTTTGAAAAATTTGTCACCATAGTTGAAAAACAGCTGCAAAGTTGGGAGGAAGACTTGAGATTGGGTGTCACTGAAGAAAGCAATTGCCATGCCGTACTTACTTCTTCTTGCTCTTTGATGTCCCTCGACGCGAAGAATCCGATTCGATAGTCCCCGTTGACAACTTTCATTTGAGGCTCGATGTTCGGATTGTCCTTGTGATTAATAAAACGCGTCTTGTTGCCCACCTTCAGTGCATCAACGGCATAATCCGTGCTCATATCGAAGATGTAAGTCTGATTTCTGTCATCGTAGATTTTACCTCGACGTTCCGCCTCGTTGTGAGTGATGAGCTCTCCTAGGTATTCATGGACGTAATCACCCTTCTTCAGAGCATGCTTTGTGAACAGCCCCCAACCGGCATCCTTGACTCTTGACTTTCCAAGGAGTAGATGCACGTGGCGACGCATTCCAACATTGTCATTTCGACATTTTTGAGTTGTAGCTGGTTGATTCGGCGGGTCAGAACACGCACCACATCGCTTGCAGAGGTCAGGATCGCATTCCCGATTGGAGGCGAAGCATGGACAACTCTTGTTTGTGCACTTGGAGCTACAGTTGCATCCGCGAAAGAAGTTTCGACTTGAAGCACCCCAAATACAAGCTTTCGTACAAAAGAATCGATCCTGGATACACGAACAAGTCTCCTCGGAGCAAGGCTCGGAGTGCGTACATGGATTAAAGAATGGGTGGGACGTAGCTTGGACAATCCTCTTGATCCATTCTGGATGATAACTGTTGCTCTTGTTGTGCTTGGACTTTAAATGCGGATCCATCAATTTGACCTCGAAATTCTCCAGCTGTACTTGTCGCCGGATGCAATCTTGAGACACTCCTATACTGAAGGCGACTTTGCCCAAGTCGTTCTGAAATAATTGATATAGCCGCTTGGACAGCTCCATCTCATCCTCATCCAAATCACGGTCAACACTAGGTTCACTGTAATGACTTGCATCGTCATCTGCGTCCGGCGCAGCGCTGATCGAGCTTCCAACGGGTAAACACATTTCATGCCCTTCATCCGGATCATTCTACAAACTAGGCGAATGAGTCCAGCGTGACGATAATTATAAAAATGCCAACCAAATAAGCTCACCTTCCAAAAACCGGAATTCTCCAGACGAGTAGCCAGCTCCAATTGGATACCCGGCGGATAGTCTTCCTGGAGACCATGAAGATTACAATCAAAAGTAAGGCATCGCCGACAAAAGAGATCTCGAAATGAGCTCATGACCTCTTCATATTTCGTCTTGTGCTGCCGTCTGGGTTCGCCACCAGCGCCGCTCACTTTCTCCCAGAGGGCGTTGACACGCTTCGTTTTAACCTGAAGAAGTATTGATAGGTATTCGTGAATCTTTTGGCGATCGTGCCGCGTTTCCTTGAAACGTTCGAGCACCTTGGTAATGTCAGCATCCAACTCGTCTTCCTCGTACCCGACACCGATGCGGTCCTCCAATTGAAACTCTTCAATCTGCCGAGCATACTTTTTCTTGGAGGGCGACATGCATTTCTTGTCGTCGCTCGAAGAAGATTCATTGTCTGAATCGTCTGGGCCCGAGCTGTTACACGGCGATGGTGGAGCCTTGTCCCGTTCTTCGTCATCATCGTCCTTTTCTGCAGCAAGCGAAGAGAAGTGTTTTCGAATGAAAATTGTATGGTGGGAATCTTTGGGAACGGGATGGTCCTCGTGCCTCATGTAGGAAGACTCCACCGTGACGTCCTCGCCCCACGGAAGACGACGATAGTTTGGAAGTGGTTGTGTCTTCTTTTTCGCATTCGTCAAGAGTTCATTTTTAGCAGTGAGCTCCTGTTTCAGAAGCTGCTTCTTCCGTGCAGCAATCTCCGTTCGTACTTGACGCAGCGCCTCCTCCACCTCTTCACGCAAAGCACGAGAAAAAATGGAATCGTCGGCGGATAGCTTTGGGGAGTTGGTCTTGTTCTTCTTGAGTGCGGCACGGTTACTCCTACCGGGAAGCGTCGCCGGCATTTTCATATCCTCCGACGAGGAATCATCATCGTCATCTTTGGGAGGAGAAAAGTGCTGAACATAATGATTATTGTAGCTTCTCGTAAGACGAACCGGTCGCGCCCCTTCTCCTTTTGATTTCTTACTCGAAGGCTCTGCGTCTTCCTTGTCGCTGTCGGAAGATGACGAATAATTCTGTTTTGTCACTTTGGGCATGCGGGCTCGCCCAGAGGCTGCTGCAGACCCTTTCTTGGTGGGAGAAGAAGAGTGTTCCATTGCCCTCAATCGCCGAAGATGCCGTGTCTCCGTCGTAGCATGGCACTTCTCCATATGGTCGTCGGCATCCTCACTTGGAATGTCCTGCCAGCAAATGGGACATCTGGAACGGTGAAGATTGGTACTGCTTGTTGCGTCGACAGGTATCAATTGCTCATCGTCATCATCACTGTCATTGACGCTTTCTGCTGAAGCGTCTCCGCCGTCCTCTGTCGAGCTCGAAAGAACAATGGTTCTGATTTTCTGGGTAAGCCCTGAGGGTGGCCTGAAGCCATTTGCTGCACCGCCACCGCCCGGGAAAACACTTGCAATGGGCGAATTGGACTGCGTGCAGAATGAATCTCTTTGGGGGGCGAGGCATTCGTTTTCTTCCCATCACGGGGACTCTTCCTTTCACTTGTACGCGCTACAGGGGAATCGTCCTCGTTCAATCTTGACCGCTTCTTGGACGGTGGCGGGAAAAAGGCCGCCATTCGACTAGACGGTGGACTGCGAGGCCGGGGAGGTACTGTTGATTTCCTTGCAACCTGCTTCCGAAAACGCTGTTTTTTTGCCTCGGCGGCATCAGCTGCCACTGCTCGCTGGAACGCAGAAGGGGCATTTTTCATTTGATTCGGCGTCGGAATGTAAAGTTGCATAATTTCGTCCTCGTCGTCATCATCATCGTCGTCGGCGTACATATCAATTACTTCCGATTTCCTGGGAGGTGGACTTGAGCTCGAGAGTGATATGACATCACCTTCACTACTACTGTCAATGGCAATGGCGTCATTTGCATTGTCCCCCGCCATGTTGATCGAGTCGTCCGTGTCAACTTAACTGCAGACAAACCGGCTTGAGATCTTCCACGGCTACTATTTGGCAAGCACTTGTCCAAATCTAGATATGATTAACGATGCAACTGGTGCGGGGTAATGCCAAAGGATGACTAACTACTACAGGAGGTCCAACAAGCGATGCCTTGCTTTTTGCATATTGCAATTCCTCCCGCCTCCGACATTATTTGGTGGCATGTGGCATCATCTCTCTCGCTCGGCGCACCGCGGATCGTGGACACGAGTTCCCTCCGATGCAAAGCACGAGCTCCAAATTTGACCACTTCGACCACTTCCTACGAGTGCGACACCCGGACGACCAGAGGACCGACGGACGGCGGGACGACGACCACCATCACACCACACGAAAAATCCAAGACAAACCCGAGAGTGACGAGAGACATTCGAACATGTCGATCATTTCGTCCGAACGAGACCTCATGATCCCATTACTCTCTTCGGTGACACACATTGCCAATGGACATGCGACTGGTAGTAGTATGATGCATCGGTAAAGACTTTTTGGGATGAAATGATGTCAAGGAAAATAGCAATTGAAATTGGCTAGTTGACGTATCTAGTAGTTTCGTTTAGTTGCCAGCATGTCTCCTCTGGAACGAATGAAACGACAGCGGCAGTCTAACCTGACCAAGCTGAACAAGCGACTTCGTAAGCAAATGCGAATCACGCCTTGGAAGGACATTTGGGAACTCGAATCTGTCGGGCGTGGTCTTTTGTCGATACTCGATTATTCCTCGTCCAATCCAGAGTCTGCAACACAAGTTGTACAAGCTTTAGAGACAGTGACTGTCTGGAAGGCTCGATCGGAAGCTCTAGAAGCCCTTCCCCATGCCGTCGAGTCGACGGCGCACTTGGTTCAAGTCTATCTGAGAGATCAAATACAGCAAAACCGGAATTCTACCTCTACTTATTTCGGGGAAGCAATATCCGTGACAGAACTTCGACATGCGTACTCGTCTGCTATTGTACGATGTATCAATGGATATGCTGACGCTCTGCAACAACAACGATTCGCGGCGGCGCCCGTGTCTAGCTTGTGTGGACAGCTTGGTATCCCTTCCTGGCTGGTGGATATTCGGCACGAGGCTTCACACAATGCTCTACCCACATTGCCAGTCTTGAGGCTGGCCGCTGTCACCCTGTTGGAATACCTGCAAACCGAATATTGGATTCCGACGTGCATGCCGCAGTCGAAGGATGATGCAGAAGGAAACTCCAAATCACAACAAGACAAGAGTGACAAATTAGTTGCACCGACACGGCCGAGACCAATCGATCTACTTGTTCAATACAAAACCCATGCCTCGAAGTCATCATCTCCTGACAATAGCATCAACAATGAATCTACCAAGGGCAGTTCTTCCCCCAAGCAGGCAGGTGCTCCAAGGGATCGTCCATTTGATACATTCTTTGGAGATAGCAGTGATGATGATAGTAGCGGCGATGAATGGGTAGATCCACTTCTGGGTAGTTTGTGGGGTACGACTGTCGGTACCAACTCCAATCGATTCGCCGCTTTGGAGCCTCCCAAAAAGGTCAAGCCCCCACCACCCAAGCCGAAAAAGCCAAAACGAAAGAAACAACCCGGCGAAAAGTCGGCCACGGACTACGTCAAAGAGTTTGTCAAGACTGTCTCGCCACAAGAAGGATTCTCGACAGCTATTCAGTTCTTGGTGTGGGGAGGGATTGGAGGGGCTCCGACGGGACGCGGTGTTTTGATTCCAGGCTCGGCCGTGGCCTTTCCGGCTACATCTCAAGGCATTCGAAAATCATGGCAACGGTATCTACCTCTCCTGGAAATTTTATGTCATGCCTGGCCGGGATTCAGTGCCGCCCTTTTGGTCCATATGGTGGATTTTGTCCTGACCATTGAAGCCGAATGCATTTCCAACAACCGAACCGGCGACGTGGGATCGGCGCGCAAACTCTACTTTTTGTCTGCTTGGATCCGTTTCTTGGTCTCGGAGCAATTTGTTCACAAGCTATTTCCAGAACTCAAGCCAACAACAACATCAACGACGACGAATAGCAAGTCAAAAAGGCCCAATAGTACTACGGCCGAGATACCTCTTGCTACCTACGAGCAACTGCAACCGCTATTGTATCCATTGAATAGTCTTTGTGATCGATGTTGCTGTAATGATGATCATGCAGAAATGCGTAAGACGAGTCGGGGCGTGAAAGATTGTTTGGAAGAGATTTTGGGATCCAAAAGGGTTGAAAACTACGGCATATCAACCCCATCCTTTGCCGCAGTCAAGGAAAGTGCAGTGCAGTCCCCAATCGGCCATGGGCCCGCCTTGAGTGACGGAAAAATGTCACTAGATGACATGGAAGCTTTGCTTTCGGATAGCGACGAGGAAAAAGAGGCGACGACAGCAACTGTGCCGGTCGTATCCAAGATTGACGAAGAATCCATAATGGCAGAAGAGCCGTTACCTACCTCTTCTGATCGTCCCAACAACCCTTGGACACGATGCTCTTCATGGGATGAGTGCGCCATTGGCGCGTTGCCTGGGCAACCTGTTTGATCGAAACCATCGACCCGCTTTCGCAGACATAAAAATGATGAGTCTTTCATCTGTTCTTGATCAATATCTATTGTACTCTACGTTGCTTAACTATACTTTGCAGATTAGGCGTTCCGTTGAAACGTAATGACACCCGTCAGATTTCTGAGCACAAACTGTTGTCAGCTGGCTCGTCAAGTTCATAGTCTTCTCGTCTACTACTATTTTAGCGCCACCTACACGTGGATGTTCTCCAACTTTAGTCGCAGAATCTTGTCTCTGGAGAGTTGCACATCGTATCGACCCGTTTCGTGCTTGAAATTAGTAATCGTGCCCCACTTGCCGTTCAGTTCGGGCTTGGATTGAAGACCGGTGATTTTACCGCAAGTACCATTTTCCAGGATACAGTTTCCAGGTTTCAATGCCACCGCACGTTGTAGTCCCATCACGTAAATATTATATCGCTCATTGGAAGGATCCCAGGCAATGATTGTTCCCCTTTGTCCGTTCCATTCCGGCTTGCTTTCTAGTCCATGGAGTGTAACGTGGACATGTTGCAGCAGATTGGCAGGCTTCACCGACATGGTTTCGTCCGTATCTTCCAGTACCACGACATATCTTCCTGATCGAGCGTCATATTGTTGAACTTCTCCTCGGTCTCCGTTTCGCTCTGGTCGGCTCGTGAGTCCCTTCAGCGAGACAACGGTACCAGGCGCAATGGTGTCGTATCGCTTTTCTTGCTGAGACGGCCGTCGGAAACTGCCTCCCATTCCACCGGGCATTCCACCCATGCCCCCCATACCTCCTGGCATACCGCCCATGCCTCCCATACCGCCAGGCATTCCACCCATGCCAAACATTTGAGCAAACGGGTCTGCCTGCACCCGCGAGCCTCTAGGACCTCCTCCGCTCAAATTAAAATGCATACCAGGCCCTCCGCCTCTTCCACCAAAAGATGCTCCAAATGGATCTCCGCCTCCAAAGAAATGCGAGAACAAAAATTGCGCTTCTTCGGGACTCATGCCATGGGAATGATGGCCACCACCCCCACCTGGTCGGAAACCAAAGCCGCCGGGCATTCCTCCTGCAGGGAAGTCACCCCCCATTTGTTCGGCTTGATTGACGGCATCAGACCCATATTGATCGTAGATTTTTCGTTTCTTTTCGTCAGAAAGGACCGCATAGGCTTCGGAAATTTTCTGGAAATTTTTGGTGGCTTGATCGTCGCCAGGATTTTTATCAGGGTGCCACTATCAATTACAATGAAAAAACACGAATAAGAGCACAGAGGTGAGTCATTCTGCTACAAAATGCAGGATATATGCGGGCTTTAAGGATCGTCATCGTTCTGTGGTGCTTCATTGTTTAGCATCAGCCTACAGCCACCGACCTGAGATTTTCGAGAATCTCCTTGTCGGTGGCAGCTTTGGCTGTGTAGCCTTGGTACAAACGATACGTAGAAAAACTTGGCGGGAAGCCATCGCATCCTCTCCGTCACCCAAACCCGCTCCTCGACCATGGTCGTTTCCAACGAAACTTACCTTGATAGAAAGCTTTCGGTAAGCCTTCTTTAAATCTGCTTCTGTGGCTGATCTTGGAACACCAAGAATCTGGTAATAGTCGTCTGAATTCAGATTCGACGTCATTGTTGTGCTTTGTGTTTAGTTTGTGGGGCTCTCGCAACTCGAGCAGAACGCCGTGTTGGAGTGTGCGTGACTGAAATAGTGAAAGATGTCAGGCTTTTCTTTCGAATTCTCCGGAAGTTTTGCTGAGTCGATAGGGTCCATTCGTGCTTTTTACATATTTGACTCGAGTGATTACGGAATTGAAGTCCTTTCTCACATTTCAACGGCCTTTTCTGAAAAGCCTTGTCCGAATACGACTCAAACGCAGTCAAACAAGTCGATTTTGTGAGTTTTCGTACGTGCGCGAACAACCACACAAAAAGACGCGTACGTCAAAATGATGATGTGCCAACAGCCACGACGAAAGAACTTTTCCATCATCACAAGAACAACAACCGTTTTGGAAAGGCTGCAAGATAGTGTTATTGGCGATATCGACTACCACTTTATTTGATTGATACATAATACACAATGCGTCTTTCTGTCCTATCGATTGCATCCGGCGCGTTCCTTACTGGAAATGTGGGGGTGATGTTGGTAAATGGATTCTCGGTGCCCGCGGCTCCAACGTCCGTTGGTCGAAAGTCTCTCTGTCAGCTCGCCGCTGCTGATGCAGGGTCGTCACCCAGTCGAACAAAACCCATGTCTCCTGAAGAAATCAAGGCACGAATGGGACTTCCCGATGACGACGAAGAACCGCCCAAACTCTTCTCGGATAGTTTGTACGATGATATGCAACAAGCATTATTGACGTTGGAGAAGCGCATCAAAGAAGGACCGGGAAGTCTTTCCATGTTGGAAGTGGAAGAATTGATTGGACAAACACAGCGTATTGTTGTAGAAATGCGAGACTTTGAAGCAGGTCGAGTGTCGGGACTGGGTACCGCCCAAATCCCCGCCGCGGCACCGCCGCAGCCGGTCATGGAAGTGGTCAAGTCCAATGTGGTGACTGACACTTCGGACGATGAGGGTCCCGCATATGATGGAAAGGGCATGGGAGTGCCTAAGGGAACACGTAACACATATGTCATTCCGGGCATGGAAGAAATGTCGCCAGAGGAATACCAGGCGGCTTTGAATGAGTCAATTCTTGCCCGTCAAAGAGAACGCCAGTCTTTAGGAGGATATGGAAACCGGGCAACATGGGATTATCTCAATAATCTGACAGGAGAAAAGGGTGTTCTCAAGCGAGACGATGATGGGGAACGGCCCTAATCTTGAAACATTTGGGTGTGAATTGAAAAATCATGGCATGGCTGTTTCATTGGAGAAAATTTACTGCGTAGAAAGTACATGTTGGAAAAATGAATACAGCTCCACTAGCAAAATAGTTCATGTCTGTTTCAGCGTTATATCGCACTTTCTTGGGACGCTGTGGGGTGCGTTTGTTGTGGCAGAAACCAGTCCTCCGTCAGAGCTGAAGTAGTAACAAACGTTTGAACAAGTAGCTAGGTAGCTAGTAGAGGGCTGTTTTGTTGACTATCACAAAAGTTGAAAATCTTGGGTCACACGGTTGATGTGGCTCCAAACAACATCATAGCTTGTTGTCACTCTCCATGACAGTTTACTGTGGATAGTACGAACCGGCAATCGGACGGAGGAGGCGTGGCAAGAAATGCATGCAGCATACCATATCCATACTACCGGTAGTAGTTGGTGGTGACCGTCCGTCTGCCCGTAACTCCGTTCATTTTTCCACTGCGTGCGTCACTCGTGACTTCACAGTCCGTGACTCCAAACCACGTAGAGATGCTACGTGGCTTCAAAGATCCAGGCTTGTCGGCGCGCATTTATGTTTTGTGCGTCGTCGTCGTTGCTGTGGCCGCATTTTTGATGATGCAACGTGCTTCCCACAAATTGATCATCACCATGGATAGCATTACTCTAGAAAAAGCTGCGGTTGGTATCGTTGGCCTGATTGGGCTCAACTTAGCCCTCAAGGCTGTCTCTCATCTCTTCAAGACATTTTTGCGCCCCGCCAAAGATTTGAAGAAGTTGGGAAAATGGGCCGTTGTTACCGGCGCAACCGGTAAGTTGCTCATTTCAATGCTCGGCCT
The DNA here is from genome assembly GCA_951394045.1 of Nitzschia sp. DOCU1. Lineage (NCBI taxonomy): Eukaryota > Bacillariophyta > Bacillariophyceae > Bacillariales > Bacillariaceae > Nitzschia > Nitzschia sp. DOCU1. The sequence continues at coordinate 2,842,766 of OX595989.1, forward strand.
TATTGAGTCTAGACACGTTTGTTGCTAATGGATGGCATTTCTCGTAGACGGAATCGGAAAGGCATACGCGTTTGCCTTTGCCAAGAAAGGCATGAGCGTGGTTTTGATTAGTAGGACGGAAGCGAAATTGCAGGAAGTAAAGAAGGAAATTTCAGAGAAGTACAGTGGCGTTGAAGTCACCTATGTTGTATGCGATTATTCGAAGTTCGATAAAGCCGCACAGGATAAGGTCGCAAAGGCGATCAAAGACTTGGAAGTTGGTGTCTTGGTGAACAATGTGGGGGTTTCCTACAGATACCCGCTTTTCTTTGATGAGTTGACCGACGAAGAAGTCCAAAATCTCATGACAATGAACATTGACAGTACAGTTTGGATGACCCGAATGGTTCTTCCCGGTATGCTTGCGCGTAAGAGGGGCACTATCGTCAATGTCTCCTCGGCCTCGGCAATGTACACCTTGCCATTGTTGGCGGAATATTCAGGTGCAAAAAGTTTCGTCGAGCGCTTTTCTCGGGCTATCAACGCGGAGTACAAGAGCAAGGGAGTCACATGCCAATGTCAAGTTCCATTTTACGTTGCAACAAAGCTTGCAAAGATGCGAAAGAGTATGATGGTCCCCACACCGGAACAGTTTGTTGCTATGGCGATGAAATGGGTCGGTTACAGTGACTGCGTCGTTTCGCCTTTCTTGCTTCATGCTATTATGGGATATGCAATGGACTGCCTTCCAGAGTTCATCCTTACCAACCAGATTATGGGCATGCACTTGGCGACCAGAAAGAGAGGCAAAAAGAAGGACGAAAAGGTGGCTGCAGAGGCTGCTGGAAAGAAGGAATGAAATGATGATCATGCTTCCAATCAAGAAGACACTAGACCACTATTATTTCGGAAAAGTAGAAAGTGAAGTCATAAATATATGGTTTGAAGAATGCGTCCAGATCGATTTGAATAGGCGAGTCTACTGTAGTAGAAAAAAGGCGTCTCGACCTAAGCAGGTGAAAAGTACTACCGGTACAAATACGTGCCCCCAGAAGCATGGGAAACGGACGAGAATATATCTTTTTTAACGGACACTTGAAGTGTCCGAATTGCAAATCTTCGCGCAGTGGTTGGGCGGGTCCTGAAAAATGAGCGAAAATCGATGCTCTCCCAGCATCGATGAGGACCACGATGGCTTCGACTTAGCACACGTCAAATGATGATGTCTCAGTGTCGTATGCAACGACGAGCAACAAGTCAGTGTCCAGAATCCGCCCTTTGGTAGTCGTCCAGGCGAAAGTTCTATTTTCAAGCGGGGCCATCGAGAGCACGCGTTGATCCAATTCCGACGTATTGTGCACTTCTCGTTGGGAACACCATCAATGATTCTTGTCATCAATTTACTTCTTGCCGTGTTTCTACCCTGGGCTCTGGCCTTTTCACATTCTCAGTCCATACGAGTTCGCTATCAACGTTCTAGAACCAAACGACTTGCTGATACAGCCGCGAGACTTGTCCCACTGTCCAATTTCGACTCTGATCTCTCATTTTTCTCAGAAGACAAGTCTTACCGCCTCTGTTTTGATAAGGAAGGGAAATTCGGGGAGGGAAATGATCAATTTCAATTATCACTCGTTGAGGGGGACGACATACCGGATCTTTGTCGGTTTGTTGTGGCCGCTTTTGGTGCCGAAGTTATACAGATAAGCCAAGATCTGAATACGTTTGAGAGAATGCTGATTTCGCCAGCTGCTGAGCTCTTGAATGGATACTCTGGGCTCGTAGCCTTCGCAGAAGTATTTTCAGGTACAAAACAGAGATTGGCAAGCAGACTAGAAAAAATGAACATTTCCGCGCCGAAAACTGCAGGTCTTACCATGAGAGAAGCGATCGAAACAGTGGAGAAAGATTCCTTGGTTTTAGCGCTGGCGCGGCCATCATCTGGCAGAGAGCCCCGTTCCGAAATCATTGCATCAATCGAACTCCGCTTGCAGGTATGTATGTGAATGATGGGACAAAGTGGCTAGGGACAGCTGTCAGATACTCACACACCCAGAACCAGCCGTGCGACGCAAAAATTCCATTTAGTCTACCATGGCTGGACAAAGTAGAACGACGATTGGCCTCAACTATTGGGCTAGGAGATATGTCTGGAAGAGATTTACAGCCATATCTGAGCAACTTATGTGTCGACGAGAATTACAGGGGGAAAGGCATAGGGAAGGCTCTAGTTCGATGCGTCGAAAATATTGCGCAGACCGCCTGGGGATACAACCGGATGTATTTACACGTCGACGAGGACAACATCGCTGCTCTTTCTCTGTACAAAAGCGAAGGATACCGGGATGTTGGCCATAGGTGGAATCCATTTTGGGCCGGTAGTTCATCAAAGATCGGCTATTATGTCAAGACACTAAGTGATTCTGGTAGGGCAGCACGCAAGCGATGAATGACAATCAATGACATGGTAGTACTGCTGTTGTACGATCCCCGCGGCCAGAACATTATCATCCATTCGGTATGAAGAATGCTGCCCGTCCACCTCATGTATCATTGAAATAGTTCATTCGAAAGCTCATTTTATTTTTTCGTCATTGAACAATATGCCTTACTTCCAATTCGAACCTATTATTCTTGCTCCCACGAAACAAGGGACCGTGGTTTCTTCTCGAGGCCACGGATCATCATCATAGTAACGAACAATAGCAACAGCAACAAGGCCAATGCGTTCCCGGTAGCTACAGGGACCAGCGAATGTTTCTGCGGCAATCATGATTCGGGCGCCTCTTGTGGATATCAAAGTAACGTTACTGTATCTTTATCTTTGTATACGAACGCGACTGTGCCTTTGTCAGCAACGCAGAGTTCGAAGCAGCTACTAGTCGCCCCTCTAGCTAGTGGCACCACCATCCTCCTTTCGATCTGCAGCATTCACACGTTGAGCCATTTGGTATGTGCGCCAGCATTTGGCACGATGCTTCCCTTACAGTAAATGCTCGTTATTTGGTCTTTTGAGGATAGACGAATTGCAAGAGATGTTGGCGACACTGTACGTCTTCCTACCGGTAGTCGTACCGAGTCCCGAGTGCAATCGCGTGCAGAGCGCGGATACAGAGTTCTTTTGAGTCGATTGTCATCGTCAGTCAGTCCTCCGTGTGTGACGTACCAGGTACATCCAGACTGACTCTCATCCGCCCATCATCGCGGCGCATCATAGGACACCCTAAGAAGGTTCGGGGTGCAGCAAAACACTTCGAACGAGGACGATGAGGGAAGGATTGCTATTCCAATAGCCGACGATCCTTTGTGAAACCCCCAGTGAAACTACCCTCATCAGTCTGAAAGCGTTGCTTTGGAGAAAGAACTTGACCTGAGCATCCCCAGAATCGATATGAATTTACTGTCGCTACGACGATGATTCGGCGGAAGAAAATTTTCATGACGACGACAACGACATGGTGGTGGTCAGGGGGCGCTGCAAAGTTGCTCATGATTTTCCTTTGCACTTGTCAAAGTGGAGTAGTCGTCGGACTCGGGGCTCAGAACCAAGGACGCTCCAACGACTTACCACCACAGGTGGTAGCTATTACGACGAACGGGCTGATTCCGACGTCCATGCAAGAAGATGATGTATTCAAAACGTCGCCCGCAATAGCGTCCATTCAGGAAGCTGATGTGGCACGAAGAATTTTGAAGCAGCGCTCGAGTCGAGGACGACCACGGCAACTACCACCAGAAAGCATGGCGAACAAGAGATCTTCAATGTCACAAACGACCTCTACAAGTAGACCAACACCAACCATCAAACCCAAACGAGAGTCAACAAGGCGCCGCAAAACCATTGCCCCCAAAACGATACGCACCATTGACCTACCCTACGAGTCTGCCATCAAGGCACTCAGAATTTACCATGAGGAACATTCCCATGTAGTTATGCCTCGAAAATATGTCATCGAAGACAAGGAGAAATACCCGGAGGAATGGCATGGTGTTGATTTGGCGGCGACTGTCTATGATATGAAATGGTGGCTGAGGCATGTGCAACAAAGACCCGACCGCGTTGCCGATCTCAATCAATTGGGATTCGTTTGGGAGCGTCTACAACCAGAATTCAACCTTATTTTGGAGGCCCTTATTACATACCGGACACTGCATGATGATCTGTTGGTTCCGACAAATTTCGTTGTTCCCTTTGGCGACAGTAATTGGTCCAGAGCTTGTTGGGGCATTTCACTAGGAAAGGCAGTCTACCGGATAAGAAGTCGGGGCGATTTTCTCCGTGGAACCAGGGCAGAGAAGCGTCAAAGACAACTTGATGCTCTGGGGTTTGTCTGGGACGTGCAAGAGCACCTCTTCGACCAATTTTGCTACGCCATGCGAATTTATGCTAAGAACGAAGCCACGGATAATGCTCCACGAAGAACCGGGGCGCTGAAAATCCCAACTCAATTTGTTGTTCCAGAATCCAGGGATTGGCCGCAGAGTCTTTGGGGTTACCCCCTTGGGGCCAAGTGCACTGCCGTTCGGCAAAAGGAACTCTACGTCAAGGGTCGTCCAGAACGACTACGGATTCTGGCGGAGATTGGCTTTCACGCAGGTGGAAATGATAGCCTTAGTTGGCTGGAAGTAGTTCATGCTGCAGCTGTATACTCGCAACTGCATAACAGAAATCTTGACGTCCCTCAAACCTTTGTCGTTCCTGCTCCCCCAAGAAGGAGTGCATCTGATGGCAAGGAAGCGAACGACGAAGGACGCGTCGTTGGAAGCGACGACGCGTGGCCATGGCCAGGTAAGTCCTTGTTGCGCCATTTGGCTGTTTGGGGAAAATTCACATTGCATATGCTCGTATCCAACGATTAATTGTTCGCTACCCAAGAGTATCTGTGGGGTTTTCCGCTTGGACAACGTCTGCGAGATATTCGCGTCAAAGGCTATTACTTGAGAGGCGACTCGGCCAATGCTCGGCGGCGGCAGCTCGATGCGCTGGGCTTCAATTGGAATCCAAAACGGGGACGACGAAACAAGAAATAATGGGTTTGAGGCAGGTTTGTTCTATGTTTCTATTCATTATGTGGAGTAGCAAGCTAAGAGAGAGAGTTCTATGATAGCTGGACTGTTCGGGGAGAAGACGCAAAGCAGCTTGATGCCTTTCTTGTAAAGGCTGCAAGTCCAGTGACTGGCTTTCGGAGAGTGGGTAATGAGGATGGAGAATCCGATGTTTCCTTTGTCGAGATCATCTCGTAAAGTTGATTGCGCAGTATGTCAAATGCTGATGGTCGGATCCCTGTGCAGGAAAAGATCAATGATCCGACGTGGGCAGAGAGCGAACCTGCATCCGAGATGCTATCAGCGGCATTTAGAAGTGCAGCCAAACCAACCAGTGATGCCTTTTTCATTACAAACTCGTAGTCCAATAAGCTCATGTCAATCTGATATTGCGTTAAGTCAAGCAGTGCTTGGCGAGTGAGGCCGTCCAAGTCGTCATCGGGGATTAGATCGATGTGGTTTCGCACGAAAGCCATTGCTGTTGGGGGATTAACGCGCCATTGCACCGCCTGCAATACTCGAAGCTCCATCGCCTCGATTTCTCTACTCGTTCGTTCTCCGTTGCTAAGTTTCGCAACAAGCTCAGGGCCCAGTGCTTGTTCCTCGTGCACCTTCACAGCCGAATAGACACAAGCAAGCGCCGCAAGCTGGAACTGACTTCGATCGAGTAGGACGCTGTATCCATCTGGGCTTGCCATGAAGCGATCAAGATAAGATACTGCGATTTCTGCTGTTTCACGCTGATATTGACAAACGTCCATGATCTTTACACACCAGTCAGCGATGGTGGATCTAGCTCGAGCATCGACGGGCTGGCCAAGCGAAGTGTACGACGGGAGGTCATGAAGGTAATCTCGCACGATGTATCCCGACTCCTCTTGCTTGAGCATGGCCTTTATCGTCGTGGCCTCAGACTCGAACGTTTTTAGTTGCTGGTCAAGTCCCATTGTCTGATACATGGTGGCTGAAAACGAGAGGGTGTGATTAAGTCTTCGTTGGAGAGTAATGGGATTGGGTCCTTTTTCTTCTTGTGGGGTCAATCTTGGAACAATGACCTATGGATTTGCTTAGACAGGATATACGGTAGAACGGAAGTACCATTTCGTGCTTGTCATTCTCCGGACTTTAAGATCGATCTAAGCCCACACGGTGGAAGAATGCCTTGTCATTAGGACCAACAGGCTTCATCGTTCCCGATAGATATTGCCTGAGTTCATTTTGCAAAAGTGCCCCAAGATTCACTAACGAGTTTTAGCAGTCTTGCCATCGCATGACTCGTGATCTATCCTATGTATGATACAAAGAAGGCGCCCTGCGAATGCAGTAGAAATATACGGTTGGGCTGGTTTGCGAATTTTCCGGAACTTCGAAGTGGCATCCTTCAACGTATTTATTATGCCATTCTGTGACGGACATTATGCCCAATTGGGTAACAATCTGGCCGTCCTCGATTCAGGAATGTCTGCAAGATAGCGCGATGATAGATCGCCTACCGTAGTAGCACTACAACTATCATATCAAGTCCAGGACTGGGCGGTGGTACATACTCATCTGCGATAGCTTGCTACCATCGACATTTGTCGGTCGCCATTATAGTACAACTAGTAGAGCATTGGCAGCTAAAGCAAAGTGAAGGCTGGGCTTGTTTCATAGTCGACAAATCTAGTAGATTTTTCAAACTGCGTCCAAATGGGCCCGGCAGCTACTTATCGCCACCGGGCCAATTCACATCTGTAGGTATTGAGGAAAGAAGAAGCCGACCACTTCTATTACGAAAATATGATATACTTAGTATCAAGTTATCAGTTTGTGAGAAGTTCAGGACAAGCAGCCCACAAAGGACGAAATTTCCAGATTTATCGTCGCCCGCGAAATCTTGAGTCGTCTCGCCCTCTCCTCCTACTATCGCCACCTCCACCTCCACGATTTCGCTCGTCCCGACGGTCGCCTCCACGGCCACCACCACCACCACCACCACCTCCTCCTCGGGGCGGACCGTCCTCGTGACGGCGAGGCGTGGGTGCTGGTGGAGCACCTTCATTTCTCCCGCCAAGTCTTTGTTGTGGTGGTACGTCGTCATGTCTACCTCCACCGCCTCTGTTCGGCGGAACGTCGTCTCGGCGCGGTGGTGGCCCTCCACGACCTCCTCGCCCTGGCGGGCCTTCGTCCCTTCGCCCTGCTCCTCCTACCCTAGGTGTTACAGGCCCGTCGTCGCGTCTTCCTCGGGGGCCTCCTCTCGGAGGCCCATCATCCCTTCGACCTCCTCCTCGGTTTCCACTACCACCACCAGATCTTGGCCGGTCGCGGCCGCCATCGCCAAACGACGAGGAGCCCCTGGGAGTCTTGACCTTATCTCTGTCTTCGCTACGAGATCGTTTGCGCTTGCGATCTCGACTACGGCTCCCTTGTTCCTCGCCTTTCTTGACATCAACATCATTTCCACCCCTCCCGGCATCCTTTGACGATTCTGCATCGACTTCGTCAGCTGCGGATTCTCCAACATCATCATCCTTGTCGCCATTCTGTTTGTCAGTGTCAAATGGCTCGGTCTCCTGTTCCGCTGCTTCAGACTTGACTCCAGCCTCCTTGTCGGTGTCCGGATGGTGTCCTTTATCATCTTCCGGGGTCTCCTTGGTCGTTTCAGCATCAACACCATCTTCCTTCGGCGGATCGTCAACGTGGGCATGGTCCGCTTCATCCATTTTTTCGTTTCCGCCTTCTTCCAGCTTGATGTGTGTTTCGTCTTCTTTGTCGTCGTCTTCCTTATCACCGCCATCGCTTGTAGATCTACCATCTGACTTCTCATCGTCATCCATACTTTCAGCTACTTTGTCGTCTGCAGTGTCGTTCATCTCGACATCTCCCGTGCGGCTGGTTGTGTCCTCCGTTTGGTATTTGTCCGAAGCTCGATCCTCTTCGTCATCGTCCTTGGACCCATCGTCGCTCCGTCGGTGATCCTCATCCGGTCCTTCACTTCCCTTGTCGTCATGCTCTTCCGTTTCCTCTTCCTCCTCATCCAAGTCGTCATCGGATGGGACCGGGGGCATTTCGCCAGGAATGTCTTTACCTTGTTGATGATACCATTCCCGCGTGATACGTTCCAAATCGGCCGGTCGTCGACAATGTTTGAGGAGCGGCAGCTGGTGCTTAGCATACAATCTCATGGCTCTCCATGCAAAGAGGGGATCATTTCCCGGATGATATTCTGCTTCGATCCCCGAATCAGGATCCAAAGCCTCGACATAGGTCTCCAAATGTTCTTCTAGACTTGGTACAGTCTTTTTCAATTCCTTGGAGACCTGCATGAGTTCGTCCATTGGTAGCGATTTGTACTCATCTCCAGCTGTAGGCTTGTCAGCATCAACCACCAATGCGCCAGCCAGGAGAAGCCGACTTTGAGGTACTGGTGTAGCGGTGGCTTCAGGTTTTGGCTTGGGATCAAAGGCACTTACAGGGCACTTGTCCTTTTTCCATTTTCTCCAGGCATCTTCACGATGTGCGAGTATGGATTCCCAAAGTAAATGGTATAACTCGGGTGCATCTGCCTGAAGCAACTTTTTGGCCAGAGTTAAGAGGGGTGCCAATGCATTGGCCAAAGAGGGCGATTCCGACGACAAGTGGGAGGCGGTGATCAAAAACTGAGAAAGCACCGATGCGCGAAAGGCGGGCGTTGCCAGTTGAGTAGGAAGGAGGGAAGAAGACGTCATGTATCGGATCGACGTACACGCCGGTATCGACGATTCCGATGACTGTGACTTTGGATTTCTACTGGCAGCCGAGTCCATGGCTGCCATGACCACCCTGAGCTTTTTGATAAAACTAGCAACATGGATCCGATTTGGATTCGAAAAGTCGGCTTGTAACGACCAAAATGATTCATAGAGACTGTAATTCATTTCGGAAGCAGTCTTGGATGGAGTCGTCGATGAGTGTGTCTTTTGAAAGGTCTCTTCGGTTTCATAGTCAGTGGCACTGCCATGAAAAGTTCCCCAAAATTTGAGTGCCGATCGGTCTGCAATCGAGAAACCCTTTGCCAACGCTGTCAGAATTCGTCCCTTCCACTCTCCCTGATCCCCATGAGCTACAGTGTCCAGCACTCGAAGGAACTGATTACACACACGCAGAAAGGGCAAATGGCAGACATTGGACGAGTTCCAGAGCAAATCACCAAAGAATTGCTGGGGGTCATCGAACGATGGTTCCACGTATTTTCCCCAGAATTTCTTGACATCTTCCACTGACATGGCATCCAGACAATCTTCTATCAGCAAGACAGGTAGTTTTCGGGGTGCCATTTTGTCGTAGCGAGGATCTTTGCTGGTAGTAGAGGCATGAATCATGTGCAAACAAATCTGCAACGTGGTGGTCCAAAAGGCCCCTGCTTTGTCCACCAGTTGAGACGCGTCCGTCTCGAAGAATAATTTCAAAAAGTCGGACCGAATGTCCAGCTCCAATTGATCGAGACGAGAGGAAGCGTTCGAGGGTGGTGATGATTCATCTCCCCTCGCCGCCATGAGCGCCTTGCTGCATGCCGATTTCCAAGGTTCCTCGTCGATTGACTCCAAGGACGACATGTCGGTGGGAGACAAGGAAGTGTCGACCATCATGGCGGTCGCTTCGGACATGGTCAAATATAAAGCTCACACAGCAGTGAACGTAATCTAAAATAGCAGAGGCAGAAAGGAATAGTTTCCTCGGGCACTAACACTCATCCGATCGAATAACTACTACCGGTAGATGTCTCTGTTGCGTATCCTCTCGATCCAAAATGGTGTGGAGGCGGCTTCCGCGCGACGCGTTGGATGGAGCATCGATACGGAACACGACAGACCGAAGCACGGACGGATGATGCGAGCGTGGAATGACTCGCTCGACTGTGTGAAGAAGCTCGAAGTCGAATCAGTCTACAGTATCTAACGTGTAGTTCGACACTCTGCCCTATTGGAAGAGTCAGATAGTCCGCAGAAATGGATTGAGATCTATGCAGTTACTGCCGTCTTGTTGGAATTTCGTCCTATAGCACTAGCACCCTTTCGTAGTTTTGGCTTTTTGAGGCAGGGAAAGTTGCTTGCAAAGACCGTCGACTTGACTCGAGGTTGCAAGACGTTGTCCCGCACCCACTCTTCCCCCCGGCCTTCTCGTTCGAATTGTTCAATCAAACGTTGTCTCCATGTCAATAGTGTGTTATTGTATTTTTCCACGTCGGCCAAATCGTAAGTTTCATTAGGGTCGTCGTCGAGGCAAAATAGTTGCTCCGACGCAAAGTAGGCGTTAAAAACGTATTTCCACAGCCTGCAGCCATTCGCACCGCCACCACCTTCTTCGTCATAGCCGATTAGCGCATTCCAATGGTTTGTGACATTGTAAAATATAGCATGCTCGAGATCAACCCAATCTCGTACCGACGTTTGTTCGCCAGTCAATATTGGAACCAGGCTTTCACCATTCATGAGTGGATCTTGCTTGCGAACGCTTTCCAAGATTCCCGTCAGATCATACATAGTTGGCGCAATATCTCGATTCTCCACCACGGCTTGACTTTGCTGAGCCAGACGGTGGGAAGTTTGTGGCAATTTCATAACCATTCGGATACGAGCGTTGCTCTCCCAGGGGAAACCTTTGCGCCAGAGATACCGATCACCATTTTGATCGCCGTGATCAGACGTCCAGATGATGACAAAGTCGTCCCACAGATTGTTGGCGCGAAGGTAGTCAAACACTTTCCCAACGTTTTCGTCCACAAAGTCCACATTACCTAAATATCCAGCTCGGCTGTGTCGTGCGGCCTCTTCTCCAGGATCTCCGGCCCACGTCGCTTGTTCCATGGTATGGTGTTTGTACTTTTGATCCCAGCTAGAATCATTGACAAATCGATTTAGCTGAGGCACGTGTGATTTGCTACCTCCCTCGAGGTACTTTTCAAATATTCGACGAGGCGGATCATACGGCGAGTGGGGGCGATGATAGCTCAACTTGAAAAGTAATGGAGAAGTCTCGTTGCTGCCAAAGTATTTGTCTAGGGAATCCAAAGCTTCCCGTGTCGTCCACGCGGTTGGGTGCAGATATTCTTCATACCAGTATGGACAAGAACGCCAATCATTGTTGCCCAACTGACATGTCGCCTTTGGATCCATATTTGGCATCGTGTCGTTGAACCATTTATCGTAGTCATCAAAATATTGCGCCTGGCAATCGTAGATGGTTTCATTTTGATAACCCATAATGTGCTTGATGGGTCCGAAATGATTCTTGCCCACCGCCATTGTTCGATATCCCAATTGATCACGTAAAACGCGAGGAAAAGTGGTAGCATATTTTGTGCAATTGGTAAACATTGTATATCCCAGCATACCATGAGCCCAGGGCGACTTTCCTGTCAGCATAGCCGCACGGGCTGGAGTACACGAAGGGGTTGAAGTGTAGGCGCGGTGAAAGGTTGTCGACCCATTGCTTTGCTCCAACGCGTACAGATTGGGAGTGATGATAGGCGATACAACATCGTAGCGGAATTGATCTGTTACAAGGAACAGAATGTGTGGGAGATTCCCTTTCATAATGCTCACAGGCCTAATGCAGTAGATAGGAAGGGAACTCAGATACAGCGTGCTGTAGTTTCATCTGGCGGTATTGAATTGGTCTCGTGACCGTATCTCTCTCTCGTCATCTCATCGTCACCACATACATCATCTGCTACCGTTGTTGATCGGCAAATCTAAATCCAAAGATCTTTCGACAGCGCGCGCGGCGGTCACTCTAGCGCAAGTCCCACCCATGATAGCAACTCAATCGCGCGCGTCATAGCCAAATTCAACGGCACAATATTTAATAGTGCGACATGTAGGACATGTGGTTCCTTAAGTACTATACTCCGTTTGCGTCGGTTGAGCTCACAAAACGCTTTCCTCTCATTTTTGTTTTTACCGCCAAATCAAATCATCTTTGGCGGTGTTGCCCACCTCACATTTCCAACGTTGCATTTCATCAAGCAATAAAGAAATACATCGATTTACCATGGGCGTTACACCTTCAAAAAATGCTGCAAAGACCGTTGTAATAGGTGCCAATGGTTGTGTTGGTGTTGCCACGCTTGAGGCACTTCTGATGAGAAGCTCTGGGGAGGTGGATGTTTACGCTGGAGTCCGTGATGTCAAGAAGTTCGAACAGCACATGCTAAAGATTCCAACAGTTAGCACCGATATGAGTAATCGTCGGGAATTGATCAAAAACCTGAAGGGATTTGAGCGTGCATTCATTGTGGTTCCGTGCGACCGAAACCGGACCGGATTGGCTTCCATTACGTTGGACGCTTGCAAAGCGGCGGGAGTGAAATTTGTTCTCCTACTATCAGTGTCTATTGCAAATACACAAACAATCTTTGGAAGACAATTCAAACCAATCGAAGATCGAGCCAAAGCTTTGGGGATTAACTACGCCATTCTTCGTGTGCCACTATTTATGGATAACATCTTGGGACATGCGGGAACAATCAAAACGGAAAATCGCATATGCGATCCTCGTGATCCTCGTAAACAATTTGCCAGCGTTTCTCTACAAGATGTTGGGAAATGCGCTGCTGATATCCTGATTAGTCCTCAGCCACACCATGGTAAAACCTACAATTTGGTATCGCAGACTTATTCCATGATTGACTTGTCGATTACGCTTGAGAAGATTCTCAAACGTAACATTAAAGTACGTGAAATTTCTTGGCAACGATTTAATGAAGCACTACAGGGGGCACAAGTACCGGGTTGGCAAATTGATGGCCTTATTGAGTGGCTCGAAGGAGAATACGACGTCAATCCTCGGCAGTCCGACATGCATTCTATAAAACACATCACTGGGGAAAATCCAAGTACACTGGATTTCTTTGTCGCTATTCATGCGGATCACTTTGGGTGGGGTCTAAAGTAGAGCACCATAAGTATACGTAATTTAATGACTCTACCGGAGTCAATCAACTACATCATACTTCCGACAATTTAGTTCCGACGTCGACGATAGCGATAGTTCCCGTTTCGGCGTTTGATGGTCGGCTTAGTCGTCTTGGCGGGAGAGGAGCAGTTCCGACGGGTATGCGGGACAGACGAGATCGCGATCTTTCGTTTACTTTTTTGGTGTGCGTGATTTTGGTCGATGGTCTCGGAATTGATCTCGCATTATATCCATCATCACGAGCCAAGTCTTAGTGTTGCCACCTCCAGAGTCTCTTATTGCACAACTGTGGCTCCAGGGAAGAAATAGAAACCTTCTGGTGTAGGCAAATTGTTTTGGGACACGAAATTTTTGACCAGTCGTCGACATGTCATCGGGAGCTGCCGTTGATGCCGGAGCCGACGGGGAAACACCGGGGGAAGCGACTCTGCTTGTTACCGAGTTTCCGCCACCGCCCTTCTATTACATAGACGCGGCCCATCTGACTCCTCCAGAGATCCCAAAAGATGCTTTGGAACGCGGTACGCGGAGGGCTGCTGCTGCTGCCGCACGAGCTCGGGAAGAGGCGGAGAGGTTGAGACTTGCCGACGACAGTAATACTGATGCAATTCTCGGGGGAGTGCGTGATACGGAAGAAGAAGAGGGTGATGTAGTGGGAGTGTTTGGAGAAATTGTTGAAGTGAGTGTTGATTGTATTCAGGAATCTTTTTGGTAGGTCTGCGTGGCTATGGTCTAACCGTGAACGATATTTAGGATCCTCTACTGGTCGAACCACTCGATAACTGCGAAGATCCCACCATCATCCAGGATGAAGTGAAACGGTAAGTTTGATAAAATTCAAGAAAAGAAAATTGATGCCGTATCTCTACTCACTTTCTAAGGTCGTTCTTCTCCAATGAAGACTGAATCGCGTTGTGGTCCAGGGTTTTATACGCTTAGTTCAGGATCTGGTGCATCGGCCCGCAGATAATAAGTGAGTACATCATTGTGAAGGTTTGGAAGTGGGGCTTCCTGTCGAAATTTACTCTGACACTAGCACTTCCAATCGACGTCAAACAGAAAAGGACGCGACGAGCTTTCACACAACGTGTTCCTCATGCTGCAGGAAACGAACAAATTCAGGGAGCATCAAAGCCGTGAGATTCTAATCGAACTTCTGGAAAAGCAATTGGAAGAGCGACAGCGTCTTATCGTGGAGTTAGAAAAGGATGTGGCGACTGCAGACAACCTTCTCGCGGATGTCCTGCAAGCAATGGATGAGAGATGATAGGCACACGTGAGTGACAAAGAAGGTAGTTATGTCAGTTGCCTCGGACTAATTCATCGGACTGGACCTTCATGTTCTAATGCAAGGACGGCGCTCTGTACGACAGCCCAAAAGCGAAAAGCGAGGCGGTGATCGGTCGATTGCTTCTCCTGACACCATGCAATTAAATTTAGGAAGCTATTGCAACTATTGCCAAGGTCGCATGATTGATCTCGGTTGGGCCGCACGGGGAGAACGGTTCTCAGCTGGTTTCTTTTGGAGCTCGTCACGGGTAGTTAGAATCACTTGAACAGTTTCGGATTGCGACGGATCACACTTCCGCAATACCGACAAGGTAACTCGTTCGCCTTCGTTCTTCTCCTCAATGGCAGAGATCAAATCTTCCGCTTGGCGTACACGTTCTCCATTAACGCCGATTACGAGATCGCCAAGAACGATGGAACCATCCGCGCTCATGGTAGTTGCTTGGAGCCCCGCCGCGAATGCGGGACTATCGGGCCAGACCTCGGCAACCAAGCAACCCTCCAAGGGACGACCTAGCTGCTGGCCAATGCTACGAGCGATTCGGTCGTCCACAATGGAAATCCCAATGGTGGGGCGTCTAACCTTTCCATACATGATGATTTGGTTTACAACGCGTCGGACGGTGTCCACGGGAATCGCAAATCCAATTCCAACATTTCCGGCGCCATTTGGCGAATAAATGGCCGTGTTCACACCAATCAGACGACCTCGACTGTCCAATAGAGGACCTCCGCTGTTTCCCGGGTTGATAGCAGCATCCGTTTGGATGCAGCCATGAATAGGACGTCCCCCGATCCCCTGGACATCCCTTCCGAGAGCGCTCACGATGCCTGTGGTCAACGTATCGTCAAGCCCAAAGGGGTTGCCAACTGCCAAGACGCTTTGTCCGACTTGTAAATCATTGGAAGTTCCAACATCGATGGGGCGTGGCAAGTTGCGACGATCGCGAACCTTCAGTACTGCAATATCCTTTTCCTGTTCAAAACCAACAATGTCAGCATCCAATACCTCGGCCATGCCAGCTAGCTTGACTTTGACACTAGAAGGAAGGGCACCATCTCTTTTCCCTGCTGATATCACGTGATAGTTTGTGACGACATGTCCTTTGTCATCCCACAAGAACCCACTGCCTGTTCCTTGAGGCACTTCGAGACTCCGAAGCCTCAAACCTTGTTGCACTGTAGCTGTCGTAGTGGTCTTAATGTTGGCGACCGATGGTGAAACGCGTTTGAAGGTCTCGATCAACAATTGTTCGTGGTCAGAGAGACCCATCATGGGGACACTTGCCCGGCGGCTGCTCGAAGCCTCGGAATTCTTCAGACGTTCAATGAGGTCTCTCTTTTCAAGGCAGTCGCGAAAGTCAACGCCTCGCTCGCTCAGCAAGCGCTTGAGCTCGGTGACAGAGAGAGTACTGAGAGTGTCATTGACATTAAAGTACCCTCCTCGGGAATAAGCATGCTGATGGTTACTCGTGCGCTTCTTGGAGGAGAAATCCAGAATGGAAAACGTATACGCTGGGCCAGCAAGGAGACCCAGCAGGACAATGCTTCTGCAGAACTTCATTGCTTGCCTGGCCGAAACTGCTGGAATATTCGATGTGAAAATATGGGCACCAGGTCTTCTTGCCTGCCAAGGATTATGAGCAGCCAGCCGTACGAGCAAGAGAAAAATAATAAAGCCGCTTCTCGGAACGATGCAATGCTTCCTTCTCCATGTTTCAACGCGTGTCGAATTTCTTTTCGGTATCTTTCGATTTGATTCCACCTGCTCTCGTATCATAGTATCTTTTCGCGACGCTGACGTGGCGTGGTGGTCGGTCGCAAGTCTTTTCTTCCGTCTCTCTCGTTCGTGATTGAATCATCATCCATTCAGGGGGGTACGTACGTATTCTATGGGTAGTAGTAAGTATGACCATTACTTATTTTGACCGCTTCGACGCGACCGACGCGACGCGACCACTATGGTACTGATCTAGCCTTGTTGAAGTTGAATCTCGTAGTCGGCCCACGTGAAAATCTTCGTAAGATCGAACCCAAAAGATGATGCCGAAGTAAAGTAAGACTGCCGCGTGTCACCTACGCACAAACCATTTTGGCCGACCCGCTTTCCACATTTCAGCACTTCTCATCGACGTTTGTCTACAACATCGACCTTTGTCTTCAACAAAAGATATCAACCATGAAGTTCTGCGCTGCTCTTATCCTCGCGTCGTTTGTGAATAGCGCGGCAGCCTTCTCGGCCGTTGCACCTTCCTCGGCGAAGTCTTCCACTGGCAATTCCGAGCCCGTCGATCGGTCGATGAAGGGAATCGACAGCGATGCCAACACCTTTGATCCAACCGGAGGAGACAGCCCTGCGCTCATCCGCAACAACAATGACCAAGTTTGGGTTCCTCAGGTATGAAAACATAGTCGCCTTGGAGATTTTGCCGGGCTTTTCTTACTCAATCGTCGTCCTGCCAATGAATCCTGTAGCGCGCCCGACCCCGCCGCAACCGAAAGAATGCCGTGATGCGTTCAATGGTCAGAGAGAATATTGTCACTCCTTCCAATTTCATCTACCCTCTCTTCATTCACGAAGAGAGTTACAACCAAGCGATCCCATCCATGCCTGGATGCGAGCGTCACTCTTTGGAATCCATGCTCCGTGAAGTAGGCGAAGCATACAATGTTGGAGTCAAGACCTTTGTTCTCTTCCCCAAGGTTCCCGATGAACTTAAGACCAACTTGGGTGTTGAGGCCTACAACCCTGAGGGAATTGTCCCCCGCGCCCTTCGATTGATTAAGGCGGCGTACCCCGACTCGATTGTCTGTACCGATGTTGCCTTGGATCCGTATTCCGACCAAGGACACGACGGTGTCGTCGAGGACGGAAAAATTTTGAACGATGTTACCATCAACCAACTTTGCAAGCAAGCTGTTTGCCAGGCACGTGCCGGATCGGACGTTGTTGCTCCTAGTGATATGATGGTAAGGAATGAAACACACTGGTATTTTTCTACAATGAATTGTGAAACGGTTTTTTCTCACTGCTTTTTTGGTTCATAGGATGGTCGCGTAAAGGCCATTCGCGACGCTTTGGACTCGGAAGGTTTCACGGATGTCTCCATTCTTTCTTACACTGCTAAATACGCTTCTGCCTATTACGGTCCTTTCCGTGACGCCTTGGATAGCCACCCCGGATTCGGAGATAAGAAAACATACCAACAAGACCCTGCTAATGGTCGGGAAGCGTTGATCGAGGCTGCCTTGGATGCCGCGGAAGGTGCTGACATGCTTATGGTCAAGCCAGGAATGCCGTATTTGGATGTCATTCGACGCCTCAAGGACAACACCAACCTTCCCATTGCCGCTTACCACGTTTCGGGAGAGTACGCAATGATCAAGGCGGCATGTGAACGGGGATGGTTGAACGAAAAGGACGTTGTCATGGAGACTTTGACGTGCTTCAAGCGAGCAGGCGCCGACATCATTTTGACTTACTACGCCAAGCAAGCAGCTCAATGGATCGAAGAGGATGGCCTTTACTAAGGATGTAACTGTATAGTAAAAAATGTCTGCTCCATGTTACATATAACGCCACAAGCGCGACACCGAACAGTTTTTTTACTACCGGTAGTGCCGTGGTTTCTGGCATGATATGTTTGCTAGAGCACCAAGAGAGTGTCAACTTAGAGAAGAGTAAAGAAAGTTGTACCCGGAGTATTTGAATATGCGTCGTAGAAAAGCTAACTATTAATCCGTGAGTCATTCATAATAGTAGTTCATTGAAGTATGCTGGTGATAAACATTAGCAGAACATTTCATGAGAATCTCGTCGGCGTCGGATGTTAAGGTGGGGATTCTACTTGTAGAAGTCACCAACAAGCATCCTCCTTTCTTTGCCATAGAATAGTGACTTTCAATCTTTCGTCAAATGCCAACGAGATTTGCGTTCTCACTTGGATTATTCAATTCAACAATGGGTCATGAGCCATCACGATCGATTTAGTCGACTGCCGCCATCCATTCATCGATTTTCTTCGTTCCGATTTCTTCTTTGGTGTTTCTCGTCTCCGATCCCCTATCACTTCACATCTCGCCAGGTTTGTTTTTCTTCGACCTGACATTTCATATATTCGATCATTGTCAGCGAAGGGCCATGTCTACTCTGTTTAGCAAATCGCACAAACGCTCCAAGAAACGGGGGCAGGAAACTTCTTCAAATCCTTTGGTGGAAGTGACGCCTGACAACGACCCGACAACGGCCACATCATCTAATGGTCAAAATTCGACAGAACACTACGAGGAAGTGCCCCCATGGGCATCCTTCGCCGATTTGGGGCTTTCGGAATCTCTTGTAGAGACGTGCCGGAAATTGGGGTTTGCCCGCCCAACGCCTGTCCAGCGGACGATTATTCCTTTCTTGTTGAAAGAACCGTCGGCACATGTGCTGGCTTTGGCGGCAACTGGGAGTGGCAAAACGGCGGCCTTTGCACTGCCCATCTTGCAACGACTTTCTAATGATCCCTACGGAATCTATGCGGTGATTGTCAGTCCAACACGAGAACTAGCCAAGCAAATTCATCAACAAATTTTGGCGCTGGGTTCGTCGTACAACGTGGAATCTGCATTGGTCGTGGGTGGATTGGATATGGTCAGACAAGCTTGTGAATTGGATCGGAAACCTCATTTTGTGGTAGCTACCCCGGGAAGGCTGGCGGATTTGTTACGTGGGCCGAGTCCGCCGCGACTCAAACATGTTCGCTATCTCGTGTTGGACGAGGCCGATCGATTGTTGGCAGCCAATTCGGGTTTTGAACGAGATGTGGCAGAACTTTTGTTGCACTGCAACCGAGACAAACGAACCAAATGTCAGACCTTGTTATTCAGTGCTACAATGACTAGAAGTTTGGAAAGCGTGGAAGAATTAGCTGGAGCAGGAAGGGGGCGTTTACCGCTCCGGAAATTCGTCATTCGATCCGATGAAGAGGTCCAGGAGAAAGACCAGCCCTTGTTCAAGAAGCAAAAAACCGAAGACAGTGACAATAGCAATAGCTCTGGAGATGACAGTGAATCAGATGACGATGATGGCGATGAGCCGGTCGATGGAGATAGGAGTGACACTAAATCCAACTCGGAGACGAAAGGGCAAAACACTTCGGTCGAAGCCTTGACTCCGCGTATTCCTGCCGGCCTCAAGCAAGAATATATTTTCATGCCTTCTCGCGTGAGAGACGCTTATCTTCTTACTACCATTCGAACTCTCATGTCAAATGGTGGCAGAGCCAAGGATAGCGAAGGACGAGCCGCCTGGAGTGGTCGTCGGAAGAAAGAGTCGGACGATGAAGATGAGGATGCGGGGAAAGCGCGCTCTGCTATTGTCTTTGTGGCGACATGTGAGCGAGCAGCTCTAGTATCTGGGATTCTCTCGCAAGTGGGAGTAGATAATGTGGCGTTGCATTCGCTGTTGTCGCAGAACCGACGTATCGCCGCCCTTGAAAAGTTCAAGTCGCAGCGTGCACGAGTTCTGGTGGCCACGGACGTTGCTTCTAGAGGCTTGGATATTCCCAGTGTGGATTTGGTGATCAATGCAGAGCTTCCCAGGAATGCTGTTTCCTACGTCCATCGAGTAGGACGAACAGCTCGGGCCGGCCGTCGTGGACGTGCCATTAGTTTGGTGGGAGAAAATGATGTGTCGTTAGTCCATGCTGCTGAGGAAATCACTGGACGTTCGTTGGAAAAGTGTCATGATATTACTGACGAAGCAGCGATTCGAATGCTGGGTCCGGTCACCAAGGCAGCTCGGCTTGCCAAGATGAAGCTCATGGAGATTGGTTTTGACGAATTAGTAAAGAAATTCAAGGAACGAAAGGTGCGTGATCGCAAGGATCGCCTACGAATCGAGAAGGCCCTGAAACGGTCGGCCGCACAAGCCGAAAAGAATTCAAAGTTGGCGTCAACAACGGCAAGCAGTAGCTAGTAGAAATTACAATTACACCGGTAGTGATACACGAACGAACAGCTGAACGAGGTTGTCTCCATGAATTTAGGCTTCTGCCGCGAGTCGTAGATATCTCCAGAGATCGTCACGGCCAAGCTTGGTTTCAGCTGAAGTGACAATTACTGGAGAGTTGCCGACCTTGTTGGCCTTCATAGTTTCACGGAGGCCACTCATAATATCACTCGATACTCTTCCAGGCTGCTTTTTGGATGCCGATTTTACGTTCTTGTCAGCTTTGGTAAGTACAACGACGTACGCCACGCTCTTGGGTAAGCTCTGGCCAACTTCTTTCATGATCGTAGTATCTTCGTCGATCGGACCGTGGCGCCCATCAATCAGATGAAAGACGACTCGAAGGGTCTTGCGATTTGCAAGATATTCTCTCATGAAACTGGCCCATTCCTGCCTTTGCTTTTCGGGAACTTTGGCGAATCCAAAACCTGGCAAGTCCACAATATTGAACGAATCAAGATCTTTTTCTCCTTCAACGACATCGCCATATTTGATTTCCTTTTCTCGGCCCGGTTTGTCATTGACTGCAAAGAAATTAAATTGTTGCGTTTTCCCTGGCCGTTTACTCGTAAACGCCAAGGCTTTACGGTTCGTTATCTACAGCAGACGCGAGTGTCAGCACGACCAAGTCCCAAACACTGCAGATCATCCATCACAATTATTACAGAGCTTCACTTACCATGTTGATCAAGCTAGACTTGCCAACGTTACTTCTTCCGATAAACACCGCTTCTCCTCTGTCGGCTGGCGGACAACCCGACATTTCGACGGCGCCCGTCACAAACAACACCCGACGCACCAGCGCATTCGAGATGGCTTCAAAGACAAGATCATCGTTATCATTGGGAAAAGTGCTCATGGCTGTCAACACCGAGTATACAACATTGCAAGGAAGTGCTGCATCCTCCTCCTTCGACATGGGGACTGGCAGTGAACCCGCTCGTCGCGCCGTTTCGCATTTGGCGGCTCCCTGAATTATTCGCAGCCAAGGCATATTCACATCCGATGTGCTCAATTTGGCTTGGCGAATGAGGGGACCGAGTGTTGCCAACATTTCACACGCTTTGACTCCTCCAATAGGATCCTCTTCAAAGAAATGTCTCGACGCAATCGACGCTAGTGAAAATGCTCGGTGTTTGAGACGCTCCTGACTTTCAGGGGTGTCTAACGCCGTGCCCTGGTAGTATCATCCGGAACGACGACGAGTTGAGATATGCAACGAAGCCTACTTTTGACGCAGACGTCACATTCGTCTTACCTCAAGTGGAAGGGACAATTCATCATGCAACACTTCCATAGCATCCGTCTCATTTCCTACTCGCAATAGTCCACGAACAATGGCTGCCGATTCCATTGGCAGCATGGATGGTCGGTATTCTACAAGAAATTGGCCTGTTAGGAAACATGCGTCCGAACCTAATTCATCGACTCGAAATACATCTACTCACCCATTCTCCGAATATCAATAGCTCGTCTCGCTACCTTGTGGTTCCCAAAATGCAACGCCGCCACCGCCAAACGCGCCAATAATGAGCCGCGATAGCCATACGCAAAGCCCACATTGCATTCGCCAATCAAAAAGTCGGCCACCACTTGTAAATCATGATGGTCGTGATTTTTTTGAGCACGTTTAATGGCTCGAGTCACTTCATCAGCTGTAGACGATTCTGTTAATTGCGAAACAGCATTAGAATGCAGAGAATACTTGGGTTTACTGCTGCGTTGCGGTTCATTTTTCTTTTGACGTTCCAGTGCCTTGCGTTCCGGCCGTGATAGCCGGGGTTTCTTGGTTGTGGCATTTTTTGTGGTTGCAGAGGAGAGTACCACCTCTTTCTCTTCATTCGGTACCGAGGCAAATAAACGTGACCGCGGTGTTATCAGCGACCGAGCAGGGGTGAAACATGGGCGATGTTCCGTCGGAACAAAGGAAGTCACTTCTAGAAGCCCGACGAGCACAATGACAAGGGACCGAAAGCAGCTCGGCCTTGATGAACGGCTTAACATTATTCACTGATTTCACTCCAAAAGGCCCGAGGGTACAAGGTGGTCTTTGTTGGGATGGCAAATCTTTTGACAACAGGGGGATGGCACCATCGGCATCACACACAAGATCCCTCTCGCAGCCATCAAAAAAGAAAAACTCCTTTCGGTTTTTTTCGCGCGGTTGTTGTAATTTTTCGTCTGTTCTTGGGTGAGCACGCCGTCAGAGGGACGTCACTATTGCGATTTTTCTAGCTAGCAACAGTGAGCCAGCGCACAGGCGTGGCCAACTCGCGCTGCGATAGTCATTGCTGGAAGGAAACATGGTCGGAGTAGTCGGAAAATATCTGAACGTACGATGAACGGACGTAAGTTGCGCTTGGTCCTTCGAGTCATTATCCGTGACTCTAAACTCGTGAATCGCATGATGGTGTGTGATGGGGGTCGCGAGCGAGGACAACCACACAACCACACATGATGATGATGAGACCATGACGACGAGAGCGCCCCCGGCGATCAGCATGCAGCCCAGCTCCAGCCGATACTTCCTTCTGGAAGCTCCTCCTCTAGCTAGTCATCTCATCTTTATACACGTGGTTATCCCAAGTGATCGGTGGATTATGGCCGTGACCAAACTCACGATTTCTTTCGAGGCAAAACTATCCGGACAGCACACGAGCACTCGCATGATAATATTGGAACGTTCCATGACGAGATGAACCAAAATGAAAGTATCACCGTCACCATCATCATCCTTAACCATACAGTCCATCGATGGACTGGAGATTGAACTTCCCGACGACATTCGAAACTTTTTATCGCATCAATATCGAGAGTACGGCGATGATGCTTTGCCTCGTGCTTTGGCGGCCATGAAGCGTCCACCGGCCAGCACCATTTGTAGAATCAATCAAATCCTGGCGACTCGAGAAGAGGTCGAAGGAGAGTTGAGTCGCCTCTTGGAGCCATATCCACATTTAATGCTACAACGACACGACGTGTTTGACGATGTGCTCTGCATCTTGCCTCGGAATCATGAGGCTACAACAAGAAGTGACGATGATATGAATTATACGCTACGGCATCCAGCGGTTCTTCCACGAAATGATAATGATTTAAACGCCGCTGCTCTTCCATCCTTTCCCCCGAGTCGAGAGAAAGACGGCTGGCCCATGACGCATCGAGCCGTACTTTGCGACCGATTTTGTGGTGAGGCTGTCCTTCGAGGTTCGGACATTTTTGTGCGAGGGATTTTGGCAGCCGATGCTGGCATTCAGGAAGGAGAAACCGTTGCCGTATACGCCGATATTCGAAAACCCACAGAGACTGCAGTGTCACATGGGTCCCAGCTAGATCGTTATTATCAAGGTCGGTGTGTCTATCTGGGACTGGGGAAAACTGCCTGCAGTCGTAGTGCCTTGTTTCGATCGACACAGGGCATTGGCGTGGTCATGTCCAAGGATCCCTCCCAGCGAGTAGGGCCGTGCTTACCTCCTCTCTCGGGTGTATTGCAGGACAAGATGATGTTGCAGAATCTTCCTTCCGTTCTGGTGGGGAATGTCCTGGATCCCCAAGTCGATCATTGCATTTTAGACATGTGCGCCGCTCCTGGAGGAAAGTCGGCGCACTTGGCGAGCTTGGTGCGAAACAAGGCGACCATTGTTGCTTGCGACAAGAGCCGCAAAAAGATGATTGCCGCCAAGGAACTCTTTCAACAACTAGGGGCGACATGCATTACGCCACTAGCTCTGGATTCTACCAAATGCGTCGATCGGTCACATAGAGGCCATGGCCCAGTGCCGTCGATTCAGCAGGTGAGTTTAGAATGCATGCAAGATGGCGTTGTCTTCGTTTGGGCATCTCTAACATCAGCCAACGGAATGCTACGCTGTGTCTCGTCGTGATGATCATCTACTTCTAGATTCTGGATTCGGCCGACGTGGATGAAAACTATGGACTGAAAAAGATTAAACAGTTCCCGCCAGAGTCATTTGATCGAATCTTGCTGGACCCACCGTGCAGCGCATTGGGTCTGAGGCCAAAACTTTTCGTGCCGCATACATCTCTGGAGGAGCTGCGGAAACACGCACAGTATCAACAAAAGTTTGTTGCAGAAGCCGTGGACTTGCTCAAACCAGGGGGCATCATGACATACTCCACATGCACCATTTGCTGCGAAGAAAACGAGAAACTAGTTCACTACATACTTCAGAACTATCCCGCAATGTCACTACTACCTATTCAGACCAAGATGGGAGGGCCTGGACTTTATAGCTGCGGGCTTAACGACAGAGAACAGGACTTAGTGCGGCGCTTTAACCCTCAAGATCGCAACACTGACACAATGGGCTTTTTCCTCGCTCTCTTCAGAAAGGCAGACCCGCCTACTTAAAAACAACGCTATGACACAGCTGCTCCAAACATTGAGCGCGGCTAATAAATACTATGAAAAGGTTCAACTATCATACCGTATTTCATTCCGTCTTGTAGGGCATGTGGTCCCAAACAAATAAGAGTCCTCTTTGAAGAAAGAGCCATTTTTTAGACCTAGCAATCGTCTATCGTACCATGGTACGATTTATCATCCATCATCGAAAACATGCGGGAAAAAATGACGCAATGCGGGCTCTAATAAAACTGGGACCCAAGAGCCAAGAAGTCTGAGCGAACCTCTGATTTCCTGTCGCGCCAAGCGGAACCTTAATTGAGCGTGACGGTGAAGAAACGCCGCCGTAGTCTTGGACCCCGTTCCGCCTGACGCATCATCACCTCCACGCCATCTCAATAGGCCTATCAGTCTGATTGGTGTTAACAAATTCGGGAACCACATAAACTCCGAAAAACAGTTGCATCTTATTAGTAGTGGACATTTCCGGGCAAGAACTTATGGTATGATACAGTGCAGTTTCTGCTCACTACACGGACGGTAGCGTACCTGGTATGTGGCCCAGACTCGAGCAATTCCATTTAGCCTTTAATTCATCCGAGATGGATGAAAGGGTGAATCAAAGGTTCTCCTGGGTGTAGAATAAAGTTGATTGTTAAGTAAACATGATGCGAAAACGTTACCCAAGTTCCTACCTCTTAAAAAGGCCCTCAAAACGAATGGCCGAATGCCAATGGTCAACACCATCCAGGCCGCCCTCCAAAAAGGCGCTCCTCATAAAATCCAAGCTCTTCCCCATCAATACCAATCAAGACCTCCGAAGAAAGATAACCTGTAAACATGGACAAGTCTTTACCAACACCATCAGCTCCTCGTCTGAACCCTGCCCCTGCGTCACTATTTCCCCAAAATTCCACCTTTTCCATGGGACCCGCCTTCTTTGCTGAAGATCTGCAAGACTCATTCGGAGGACCTCGCGTGGCCTTGAGAAGGATGAGCGAATCCGAGCATCTCCAAAGTGTTTTGGACACATTGGAACAAGCACTTTTGATTTGCGAAACAGACAACCTTGATGATTTGGGACGAATAATGATGGATACAAATGGGAACTCATTGTGAGGGGATGACCTTGTTACTAAAAACTTCGCAATCCAACTACGCCTACTGTCAATAAATTTATGGGGCACCCAGCCAGAATATGATGTAAATATTGTATTGTAAAGCTTCTGTAAATTCCGAATTAATCTTTCCTCGCTCGGCAAAAACTTTCAGTTGTATTAGTCCATTGTTTATGTCATCTCCTGATTCGTTGCCTCGAAGCGTTGCTTCTTCTTGGTCAAATAGTGCCTCCAGAGTGTACGAATGCGTTTCGGATCCTTGAGAGGATGCCTCCATGTATCATGGTAGGCGCTAGGATTGTTGAAACCAATGATCGGTTTGGCTGTTATTGCTCTCATACTGTGTACGTAGTTTCCCATGGCGACATCTTCGTGGGGTACAAAGATGTCTTTGCGGGGACACTGGTCCGACACGATATATTGCGAGACGTCCATACTGGCGAAATAGAACCCACCGCCATGAAAGTAGGGCGCCGTCATGTTCTCGCAGTGGTCATGTTCCGGCCATCCACATGCAACTTTATCCATCGGCGTGCCTCCATATATTCGAGCACGCTCGTAGTCTACCTTCTCCTCCTGTTCGTCAATCCACCGAAGAAACCTGACAGGGATGAGAAGCGTATCGCTGTCTGTCTTGGCAACATAGTGAAAGGGCGAGTTCAATTCTTTTTGCAAAAGGGTAGCATATCGAAACCATGTTGGTGACTTGCCAAACTCTGCATTCTCAACAATATCCAAAGCAACCAAGTCCTCCGTTGGATGTGAACGAATCATTTCAGAAGTCGTGAATGCGTTCAATAATTCTGTCCGATTGTGAGCTGGAAGGTCAGTTGACTGCCCCACGACAAACGCGTACGCGATTTGGCAGTCGAGGGCATCCACCACCTTCTGCACGATGTCTTGCAGTGCACAGATGCGATGAATTTCGTCTGGTGCCCCGTGATCTTTGTAGTACCGAAGATATGTTGCACGGATCATCTCCCTGCGGTCGAACTCTCGACTACCCTCCCTTTTGAAACTTTCATAGGACATGATGCCGAGGAGAAACCTGGGCGGCCCGATTTTATCGCCTGCTGCGTTTACTCGCACTCGTTCCTTCCAGGAAACTTCATCGGAACCAGCAGTAGCATTTGAATTTCTCAACATGGAAACTGGATCATGCTGCCCAACCTCGATAGGAGAGTCAACAACGGCTTTACGAAGTAGACTTATTGTCATGTTCATCCAAATGAGGAGCAGCAGCACGATGACAACTCGGGTCACGGAGCGCCGCGTAGGGCTTTTTCGATTTAGCATGGCGCGAGGTCCATAGCGCAAAATTCGAAGAAATACATTCAGCAATCTATTGCCATCAAAGCTGGAGAGGCCTACCGGTGGTCCTCCGGGCCTTCGTTGTCATGGTCAGCCGTCTTCAGTTGACCTTTTGCTAATGTCTGTCATCGTCGCCTTCGGATCAAGGTTTCTCGTGAAAAGACGAGGATGCGGGTCGATGGAGATTTTGCCACCACCCATCACGCGCGCCGACGGCGGCGGTCGGTCGAACTACGACCCCTTCGACCGGATTGTCAAATGACTTGACCGACTCACTCCTCACAACCACGACAATAATAGACAGGCCTCTACTATCTTACCGGCAGCATATGGAGATCAATCGATTGATCGATATTATTTGCTATGCTCCCAATCTTGATCGTATTTGATCTTGACAATTCCTTTCTTACATCTGAGGCCCGTAATTCCCCACTTTCGTTCACGCAGCGATCCAGTGCTCTTGACGTGAGTTCCACCGCAAGGACACGTCCACCCTGCTACAGTAACCAGTCTCACTGGCTCGTCTCCAAAGTCGCTAAAGTTGAAATAGTTTTCTTTGATACGATCACACTGCTGCTGCGCCTCGTCCTTGCTGAGTACCTGAATTCCAGTGTCGATATCTTCCTCCAGTAACTCTTGAAAGGATGCTTGTAATTTTTGGAGAATTGGGCCTCGTTCATCGGCAGGGATGTTTCCCTTGTACTCAACAAAAGGACCATCGAGGCTAGGTAGAAGGAATCGTTCAAAGATTCGGTGAGCTTAGGACAGCACAAAAGATCGTTCCAACCCTGTATTCCAAGAAAACTCACAAATGGTACGCCTTGGAAGTCTCCATTCCAGGTAGTAACCCAACCTTTGCCATGGCAGCATCCACCACATGTCCTGCCGTGTGACACTCTGATAAAATCAATCGATTTGGCTGGTCCACCAACACCTTGACTTTGTCGCCCACGGCAATGCTAGCATTGGCATCGACAGTGCCCGTATGCGTGGCGATCTTGGAGGAACGATCCAACAAGATCTTGGTAACTTGAATTTTGGTGTCTCCATTTTCAATGATCCCGCGATCTGTCGGTTGGCCTCCTCCCTGAGCATGCAAGACAGTTCGATTGAGCGCCAGCTGGACGGTCTTGGTTGTCTCGTCGCCCTTCGTGTCGGCTTCTTCGATAAAGACACATTGAGTGATTTCGGCATCACATTCCATCAAGAAGTTGCCTTCGTAGGAGTAATAGAGCATGTCCGTCATGATAGGAACCTCGTAGTCGACTGCAAGAGACAAGACGAAAGAAACAATAGCAGGCACACGAGTTATAGTGTGTCGGTGGCATGAGGGGCATTGGAAGAAAGTTCTGCTTTAAAAAGATCGCAGCCAGCTTGTACGGGCAGCAGCAAGACTATTGGTCGACTCAATCGAAAAATCGATTTTGATCGGTTCAGTCGTTGCAACGACCATGGCAGAGTATGGATCATCCGGTGTTTAAAGGGGCTACTATTTGGAGAGGTTGTCGAGCAGAAATAACTACAATAGGATCTGAATTTGTTGTCTATTTGCTCATGGCTGGTTCTAGTTTTTGCCGTGTGCCCGAACAAACTTGCACCACAACATCCTTGCTGCCATCTTAGCGTTTCTCGCGCTTGACACGACTTTGTTCATCGCTAGCCATCACGTTGTTCCGTTTCTTCCCTCCTCCAAGTTGGTTTTCTGTGTACTTTGACGGTGATGCAGTTCTGCTCTGCGTAGTGGTAGTGGTATGCATGCTGCGAATCGTCCAACTGATGCGTTCCCCAACTGCTCCATCCATTTTGCGCACCTTGGGGATTTCGTGTTAGAAATCTAATTGCAAAACAGCTAAAAAATTCTCCGTAGAATTGTATGCTGGGCTTGGTAGCAGATTTGATCATTTTGACCATGGGAAAACGAAACCAACCTGCCACCCCCACCCAGCGAACTCTTCGCAAGCAACCCCCTCGCACCTCTACTCAGAGCGGAGACAAAGGCAAGCAACGCCGCGTTGCCACTGCTCAAACCGTCGCTGAGAACGATGATTTACTCATCGTCAAAGAACCCTACGAGAGTACCGGTACAGTTCCTACAGCCGAAGTAACAGGTACACACGGTAAGAATGCTAACTCCTTTGCAGCTCTAGAAGACATCGATGAATCCTCTATTGAGTCTGCTACAGTCAAACCCGAGGAGGGTGCAACCCCTAGCGACGAAGAAAAGACGGATGATGATGAGGATGGTCCAAGGCGTGGAAAATTCCGGACGGCAAAAGCTCTCGCGAACGTAGCAATTAAAATGGATATTTCCGAGGACGATGACGGCAGCTCTGACAGCAACTACTTTGATACCACGCCTATAAAAATTGACGACAGCTTCGACAGCAACTCATCGGAATTTATGAACCTGACCACCCCCCTTGAAGCAGAGCCAAAAATGCTCCAACGATTGATAGAAGAACGGGAGAAAGATCTGGACGAGATTACGGCCAAGCTTCAATTCGACTCTCCCCCGGTGGAACTCAAAGAAAGTCAACCCCCAGGGACAGCGCCACTCCAGGTCAAAAAGCCCACGGACAAGAAACCCAAGGCTAAGAAAGACGTGGGTAAGAAGCTATCATTTGCAAAGGATAACAAGAAAAACCCCGACAACCCCGACAACCCAGACGCCCACAGCTTATCTACAAAGAGCTCTTCTGACAGCGGCAAGAAACCCCAAGGCCCTCTACTGTACGTGGATGCAGCCCGTGGAGAAGGGGAATTCACCCCTCCTCCCGTGGATACAGAAAAGGCCTGTCGATACAGTCTTCGAATCGTCGTAGAACCAGACACTGCTCCCATGAAAGTATTATGTAGTGCCCTCAAGCACTTTTTCACCCATGTGAAGAACTCAATTGGAGGAAAGATCGGCTTGGCTGTGTACGCCCCCAACGGACCCTCTCTTCCCACACTGGTCAAGGTCTCTGAGTTCCCGGAAGGAAAACAGAACACCAAGGATAAGAAGTTCATGAACAATTACTTTGATCATTATCCCAAGCTAAGAAGCGGGAAAGCCTACACGGCATATCTTCGGGTACGCATCGTGACTGATGACCCCGCAAAGCTCACTTTCCCCTTGACCGAAATCGGAGAATATTGCAGCGAAGACTTGGAGGAGGAATCTACGGATCCTCTTAAAAAACACAAGTATAAGATCATGCTATCACGTAACCCTCAAGTATGCCAGGCCACTAAGTCCGAAGTCGTCGGCTGGCTGTTTGGATCCACCAAGACAATTAACGAACACACGTTCCTTCCAGCCATCAGGAAACAACTGGACATTCCGTCATATGTTGCCCTCGGCATTGCTTGGAAGACCCTACGTAAAGACGACAAGAAATCCTATCCCTGGGACCAAGGCGCGGTGGCGCCCCAAGCATTGACCATCGAAATCGACGCAGATTACTATGGCGTTTTCGCCCCGAAGATGGCGAAACTGTTCAAGAAGAGAAGCACCACCAGGATCTGCGGGCTAAACCTCCGTCTGGTTCCATGCTTCACTAGCCCTGCGGCGGAAGGTCTCGAAGATGAAACTTTGGTGGACACGCGCTACATGGCGCAAAAGCAACAATGGTTTATCAACCATCACATCGCTAAACTCCCTCCAACCGCCTTCATCCTCGAATTAGACCTTCCCATCCCACACCCAGAAAACAAAGACGATATCTGGACACTCCGTCGATATTTTATGAAGCAAGCACCTATCGGATACCCTGCTATGCGTCTTTTCGTAACGGTAGACCAAACCTGGGATGGGAAAGGACATGTCGCCATTACATGCAAGATCTTTTACAAAGAGGCATTACGGGCTCTCACTCGGATGATTCCAGAGTGCCTTCACGTCTACGGCACACGAGCTCGACGTTGGTTTACAAACACCAGATTAGCTGCTGCTAGCCACATCGCATGGGACCCCAAAGCCAAGCGAACCATCTCTGCCGACACTGAGGCAGCTGATCTAGTTACTGAGGATTTCATGGGAATGGGAAAAGCCTGGCAGACAGCAGCGCGGCCCACCACTACGGAAGAAGAGGTCGACGGACGCCCCACCACCACCGTAGAAGCGTCTATGGACGCAGCTCAAGCCAACAATCACAATCCCGAGAAACCCAGTCCCAACGCTGCTGCTACCACTCCTGCTACAACAGTCACCCCGGTCGCCACGCCAGGAATCCGACAAGTAGACGCCTCCTCGGTCAAGTCATTTGGAGATGCCTTTGGCAGGGAACACGACGGTAATACGGTTCAAACCCAGGCACCATCAACGGGCCCAGACTTGCAGGAAGAGGACACCCACGGACGAGTCACCATGGACCTTACCGGCATGGAAGTCAAGGAACGCACGTCAGCTAACGGAGACGAAGATACGGTCACGGTCAGCACCATGGGCAACTCCACCAGCGCAAGACTACAGCTCCGCGAGGTCAAGTCCACGAATCGTAAACTGGTAGAAGCCAATGAGGCTATTGCACAAGAAAATGAAGACCTCCAAGAACGAATGGCGCTGATGGAACGGCAGATCACTCTGCTCATGCAGCATACCACCTTGAAGCCCCCCCCCCCAGCCGTAGGGGATGGACACAGCACCGTGGCTGGCGGTGCTGGATCCAATGAATAACCCTACAGGATCTGGCTGCTTCAGTCCGGCAGCCACTACGGATCCTGATTTAGAAGGACATGTGGACAACCCCGTGAACGGGCCATGGGGCAGCTCCGTAACCAAAAAAGGCCCCAACATTTTCCGCGTCGGTTTCCAGAATATTAATGGCATCAAGGCCAACGACAAACCGGAAAAACAACAAAAAGTAGTCAAGTTAATTGCAGATTTAGACCTCGATCTATTTGCAATACAAGAAGTTAACCTACATCTTAAAAGGCTGGGTACTCGTGGCAACTGGAAAGAAAGGTTCAAATTCTTTCCCGGTTTCACCACATGCGCTGTGAATATACACAGCAACAGCAAGAAGCGTCGCTTATTCGGAGGCACCGCCGTCTTCCTCAATCCGAGCACAACCCATCGCGCCACCCAACATGCGTCAGACCCCACCGGTCTGGGTCGATGGACCACCACCTTACTTCGAGGCAGAGACGACATCATGGTGCGGAGTATCAACGTATACCGCCCGGTTAGAACAACAGATGATCGGCCAACCACTGTCTTCTCTCAACACGAAGCTTACTTCAAGGAACAAGGGGCATGGCGGGACCCACGGAAAGCCATTATGGAGGACCTAGATGCTCTCATCGTACAATCCTTAGCAGCTGGGGAACAACTGATTCTTGGCGGAGACCTCAACGAAGATACACGCCAGGGTGTGCCTCTCTACTGGCGAAGGAAATGGGGATTGGTCGATGCGCACGCCCATTTGTTTCCCGAATTGGCAACCGTCAGCACTAGCAACCGCAACACGCAGAATATCCCTATCGACTGTATCTGGACCAGTCCTGGGCTGGACCTCATTGATGGCGGTATGACAGGTTTCGGCGAATATGACGTGGGCACTGCGGACCATCGGATTCTCTGGATTGACATCGACTTGGAGTCTATGTTTGGGTTTCATCCCCCACCACCGTGTAAAAGACCCATGAATGGCATTCCACTGAACGATCCACGTGTGGTAAAAAAATACAACAATTATGTCCGCAAGCACCGTGTCCAACACAATCTGGCCGCCCGGCTGTACCGATTAGAACACAAGGCGGTTCAAGGCGCCTTCACCGACTCGGACGTGTTGGAGTATGAAACTCTCTGCAATCTGGACAATAAAATTCGCGAAACTGCCAAGAAAAAGTGCCGCCGGTTTTTCAGCAGCCAAACACCATTCTCCGATGTCATCGATAAAGATCGTCGAACCGTCCACCTGTGGTCACTGGTTGTACAACGTCGAACAAATTTCCGAACCGACACTCGGAAAATTCGTCGGCTGATGGCACAAACGGGTGTAGTAGATGCCCTGCGGTACACACTCAAGCAAGCAGAGGAAGCCAAGACCCTGGCATTGAAGCAACTGCGGAAAGATAAAAAGAATGCGGCCTCTCTTCAAGAAAACTTCGTTAAACGGGTCAGTCAGCGACGTGCTGAGAAGTATGGCACTACGGTGGAACATGAAGAGAAGCTCCTGTGTAACACAAAAAAGCAACGTTTCGCCTTCCGCACTATCAAACGTGTTCTCGGGAAAGACCTGAAACAAGGCATCTCCTCTGTCACTGAGAACTCATGCGATGCTCCCGGCGATCCAGTTATCCATCATTATTCCAAGGAAGCTATCGAAGGGGCATGTAGCCGCGAAGGTCAGCGCCGTTTCTCGCAAGTAGGGAATAATCCATGCCTTCAAGGCTCTCTCCTTCGAGATCTCGGGTATCTTGCCGCACAAGACACGGTAGATGCTATCATGGGCGGGACCTACCTGTGCGAAGAGGATGTCGACGAATATACGAAGAAATTCATTCAACAACTTCGGAGACCCGAGTGCATCGCCGAGCAACGGCCCATTAAGGGCACCATCTCCACTACTGAACACATACGTGGCTGGACTCGAATGAAATCCACGATTGCCAGCAGCCCGTTTGGTCCTGTATTTTCCGATTACATTGCGGCAACCAACGATATAAAAGTTGCCGACGTGGACGCGGCCTTTGCATCCATCCCAACTCTGACAGGTTTTTGCCCTATAGCCTGGTCGAAGGCCGTCGACGTCATGATTCCCAAAAAGGCGATATCCACCCACGTTACAAAGCTGCGGATTATCGTGCTTTTCCACGCATTGTTTAATATGATCAACAAAAATGTTGGGAGGCAAATGATCCAACAAGCCGAAAAGCTCGGACAGATTCCAAGTGAGGCCTATGGCAGCCGTCCTGGCAAGCAGGCAAATGTTTGCGCTCTTAACAAAGTTCTGACATACGATGTTATCCGACAGAAACGGCTCCTCGCCGCACTTTGCAGCAACGATGCGATCGCATGCTACGACCATATTGTACATGCAATCGCATCGATCTGCATGCAGCGCCTTGGCGTCGACAAGAACACCTGCCGATTAATGTTCGGTACCCTGCAACAGGTAGAACACTTCATTTCGACTGCGTACGGACTCAGCGACACCCCCTACGGCGCTGTAGAGTTCCCTCTACAAGGAGTGGGACAAGGCAATGGCGCAGGCCCCGCCATCTGGTTGGTAATTACGATCCCGTTAATCAATATGCTCAGGGATGCCGGTTTTGGCTTTCGCTCCAAGTCCTCCATCTCAGGAGAAGAATATCGGTTTGTATGCTACACCTACGTTGACGATACTGACGTGGTACACATCTCGCCCTCCGCGCTGGCAACCGCCCGCCAACTGGTAACGGAAATGCAATCTGTCATTGACCACTGGGAAGGCGGCCTCCGAGCAACTGGAGGGGCACTCTCGGCGGACAAAAGTTACTGGTGCACTACGTCGTTTGTAGGATCGAAATAGTTGTGAAAAAATTATGGCTAAGTTAAAAACTAGATGTATTTCTCATGCAAGTTGTCTCGTAGGCTCTCGTAGTTCTAGTAGAGTCGAGACCTTTGACATGCATCGACAACAATCCGAACAGGAGGTTGATGCATCTTGTAGTAGATTAGCTACGACGTTGTACTAGGGTTCTTTGGACGTCGTCAGCTACTCTGGAATAAAGTATAGTCACCGCAATGTCATCGAGGTGCCAGATCTTAGGTGGCATTGACACTAGGATCTCATCGGCATTCGACCAGCAGGAGTCATGCGCGATGCCTGTGTCGTGCAACGTCACGTCGTCGGTGACGTCAATAGGTTATGGGCCTGTCCGAGGATGTCCGAGACCGGCCTAGCGTCCGCGTCCGCGCGCAACGCTTTCGTCACGCTACGTCATCACACATGATGTCGCACATGACTAAGTAGACTAATAATTTTGGACTACAATCATTCGAAGGAGTCGACGTGCAAAGCAGTGTACTGCACCCGCCCCCATGACGGAGGGACAGGACTTAACTATGATACGGATGTATGTTACGAATGTTCCAAGTCTGAGTAACGGCACCCTTCTGGATACGTACTGTACCGTTGTCATTCACGGCGACGATTGGATACGGACCATCGTAGGGGTTAGCACCGAACTTACGTTGTTGGTCCTGCTTGATCATGATCTGTTGGCCTGCGCGATACTCATACGGCAATCGCGTTTTGTTTTCTGCCGCATTGTTCTTCGCAATGCGTTGCATCTTGCGCTCACGGATGAGCTTCCAATTAGCTTCGAAGCGGGTGTTGAGAATAGCATCTCTACCGAATACTAGTTGCATCGGCGTAGCCTGTAGCGTAGTGTGGTATGTCGCGCGAACGGCGAACATCACGGCTGCCAGGATTCCATCGAGTCCGACTGTATCGTCTGAGTGCTGCAGTTCAAACGTACGAATCATGTTCCCGATAGTTTGGTGTACTCGTTCGAGTATTGCGTTCGCCTGCGGATTCCTCGCAGTGATTGGGCGCGCAAGCACGCCGTAGTCTTCCTTGACCATTCGCCGGAATTCGCCCATGAACTCCGTACCGCGGTCATAAATAACCTGTTGCGGCCACGGGTATCTCGTGAACCACGTCTTTTCGGCTAATTCGGCGATACTAAAAGCCTCTTTATTGGGTACGCGAACCATCTCAAACCAGCCAGTTGCCGGATCAATCATGGTAAGGCACCAAAGCTCGAGTTGTTTCTGTTTACCCTTATTTCGTTTACCCTGGTTAATCGAGTAGGGGCCTATGAGATCGACACATAGGATTTCCCAAGGTTCGCTCTCGGGTTCCTTAATTGGTAGGTGCCCGTACTTAAGGGTCTTGCGTTTTGTTAATTGGCACAACCTGCATTTTTTGCAGATATCGACGACATCGGCTCGCAGTCCTTTCCAGTAGAAGTGCTGCCGAATCGTGTGCTCTGTTCGGGTCTCGCCCGGATGACACAGTGTCTCGTGGTACCACTCAACGCATCGGCGTTGGAGTGACTGCGGAATAACTATCTTACCATCTCTAACTACTAGAGGACGTTTCTTACCGCCCCCACGAAAAACCTTTACACTATATCTACTGTCCAACGCTGCCTTTTGGAGCAGCGCGGTATCTTTTCGCTGATGTCGCATAATGTACTTGTAGGTAAGGGGGAAGACGCTTTCAGGTAGTTCGTCGCCCCCAAAGTACTCTGCGAAATTGGCCTCGGTAAAGGGCTTTTCGTCCTTACCAAGTCGACTAAGAGCGTCCGCTACTACATTCGTCTCACCTCGAACGTAGACGAGTTCGGGACCATACTCTTCGAGGATGAGTCGCCAGCGCATAACGCGTTCGGTATTGAAGTTTTTATAGGTTAGATTCTTGTGGTCGGTGTAGACGCGAATCTGTTGACCTAGGAGAATCGTACGGAACTCCTTGAGTGTCTCTACAATAGCTAGTAGTTCCCGCTCGGTAGTAGTATACCGTGTCTGCGCGGGATTGAGTTTGCGACTATAGAACGCGATAGGCTTACCGTTCTGCGAGATGACCGCGCCAAGCTGCGTGTCGCTCGCGTCAGTATGTATATCAAACGGTAGATGAAAGTTCGGGTAAGTTAGGAGAACCTCCTTACTTATTATTTTCTTCATCGTGTCAAATGCCTCTTGGTGCGCGCCGGTCCACTCCCACTTAGCTGTTTTCGACGTAAGTGATGCGAGCGGGGCGAGGATGTGCGAACGGCGCACCCACATGTCGCGATAATAATTCACGATACCGATGAAAGCGCGTAGTTCCTTTTTATTGCGCGGTGCGAGCATGGCTTGGATTGCTTGCACTTTGGTTGCTACTGGTTGGATGCCGTCGCGGGTAATCCAGTAGCCAAGGTATTCGAGCTCCGCTTTCGCGAAGAAGGACTTCTTGATGTTCACCTTGAGTCCCGTGTCTTTCAGACGTTGTAGTACCACGTCGAGTTTCTCTAGGTGGTCTAGGTAACTACCCTTAGTAAGTACTAGAAGATCGTCTATGTACGTACGTATGTACTCTAGGTCTGCGAACAGCGACGACATCTTTTCCTGGAAGATATCGGGGCTATTGCTGAGTCCCATAGGTAGTCGCTGCATCTCATATTTTCCCCATGGGAAGACGAGAGTGCAAAGTTTCTTTGCGTTCGGACTAAGTTCCACATGGTAGTAGCCCATGTTTAGGTCTAAACTAGTAGCGTACTGAAAACCTTCTAGTTTTAACAGTAGCTCTTGTATCTTTGGTAGCGGGAATGGCTTCCGCTTGATTCGCTTGTTGAGCTCGCGAAAGTCGTTTATGAATCGTACCGTCTTGTCCTTCTTTGGTATGATGAACGACGGTGCCGCCCATTCAGAGCGGTTAACTTTCTTTAGTACGCCGACTGCGCAGAGGCGATCAACCTCGTCGCGTAGCGTCTGTTCATATGCCTTCGGCACTGGATATGGCCTCGCATGATATGGCGTGACATTAGGCTTTAGCTCGATATCATAGGGCTCGCCTTTCCAAGTGCCGAGCGTGCCGTCAAAGAGCGTCTCATGTTTCTGAAGAAGCGTCTTGAGGGCGGATTTATCTTCTTCCGACAGATGGTCCATCTCGGAGATTTTCTGCGGAATGTCCGCTGGGGCATATTTAGCGTCTAAGATTTGTTTAATAGACTTGGCACCACCATCTGCGTCGGCCTGCCAGGCGTCTTCGTCGGGCGTCTCGCCATATATCTTCATTGCTATAGCAGCTGAGTCCCATTCGACTTCCCTTGTCTTGAAGTCGAACTTGACACCTAGTTCTCGCAGAAGATCTCTGCCAATGATCATGTCGTAGTTGCCAAGGTCGGATGTCACCTGGAAGACCCATTCAATCACCCTATTGGCATGAAATTCCGGAAGTTTAAACTGGATTTTTACTTCGCGGTGTGTCTCGACGACACCTCCAGCTGTCGTGAAGGTGGTTCTCGATGGTGTCGTCCTGACACGTAGTTTCTTGACATGTTTCTCGGAGATCAGTCCTCGTGATGCTCCGGTGTCTAGTAGCGTCGTCAACGCTGCCGCCTTGGCCTTGCCTAGGCGCGTGTTAATTTGCGCGAAACAGTACGGAATTTCGTCTGGCGCGGTTTTCTGGCGTTTTGGTGAGCTCCGGTTGTACAGTCGTGTTATCGCGTGCGATTCCGCCGCGATACGGTAATTAATGCATTGGTCCAATGAGGCGAAGACCTCGCCCGGCTCGGACGGTATATAGACGGATGGGCGCGCATGTCGTGCCCCATCGCGTTGCTCGTGGAAAACGAAAACTTCGTCACATCCGCAATTTTTGCGTTTCCCACCTACTCTTTCAGAGACTTTGTAATAGGATAACTCGTCCTTATGATTATGCATTAAACTAGATTTTTCGTGTACAACTCGCTCACACCTTCAGTTTTCATCGTCGCTAGCGACAAGGTTAGCCAAGAGTTCGTCCACATTGAAGTTTTCCTCGTCGGGTGGATCAATCGCCTTGCGCTTGCGTTCGTCCTTGACCGCGTCCTTGACCATGTTCTGGATCATGGCATGCAGTTCTTCTTTCTTGTTGGCGCCGCCATCGTCACGTACCCAAGTACGGTTGCCGTAACGAGGCTTCTTTTCGCCGTTCTTGATGAAATTTCCGTGGGCGGCAGCCATCTTCTGGGCCTGCGCCACCACCATCTTGCAGTCCCCAGTGTTGTGGGACCAGTTGGGGCCATGGTAGGCACATTTAAAGGGAGGAGTCTTGTCATTGGCGCCGCGCTTAGCAGCGGGCTTCGAGTGATCCATTCTCGGGTCTCGCTTCCCCTTCGGAGGATGGGCGCCATCTGGCTTTGGCTTACGGACGTGATTAGCTTCATGTAACTTTTCAGTGAATTCGAGGCGCTCACAGAACTGGGTGAACTCATCCAAGGTGTGATCAATCGGCTCAAAACCTTGTAGGATCATCTGCTGACGCCAACTAGCGGGGATAGCAAACTCTGCATGCTCGATAATCTCGTCCTTGGGTAGCTTGTTCCTGTCGCCACGCGTAGTATCAAACAACGCCAAATAATGGTTGAGCTGCTGGAAGCGACTGATATACTCCTTCATGGTCATCTCGGGAGGCTTGCGACACAAACGGCGCATGTAGCGTTTCTGAGTTTGAAGTGCACGAGCCGGGAGAACGTAATTGGTTACTCCTTGTAGGGTCGCCTTGAGATTTGCAATCGTTTCGTTTCCAGCGGCTGCTGCCGACTCTTCGAACCTGGCGAGAGCCTTTCCGATGAGGATACGGCGATAGAACTCGTACCTCTGCGGACCAGTGGTCAAGTTCTGCCCCTTGATCACTTTTTCCGCCTTGTCTTGCAAGCGAAACCAGGTCTCGGCCGACTCGTCGCCATTGAAAGGCAGAATCGAGAGTTCAAACTGAGTCGAGTTTGGATCGTCGGGAATGTTGCGGCACTTGAAGGTCACAAGCTTCTCTTTGTTCACAATCACTTCCGGTTCACGTTGGATAGGGATTGGAGCGCGTTGAAAACCCCTTTTCATCATGTCGTTCCGAGGGATAGCGGCGACGGCCGCGACGGTTGCGTTAGAAAGCTTCATCTTGATGGTAAGTTAGTCTTGATCACGACGATTGTCGTGGAGTGTTAACACTATGCACTACGTCGTTTGTAGGATCGAAATAGTTGTGAAAAAATTATGGCTAAGTTAAAAACTAGATGTATTTCTCATGCAAGTTGTCTCGTAGGCTCTCGTAGTTCTAGTAGAGTCGAGACCTTTGACATGCATCGACAACAATCCGAACAGGAGGTTGATGCATCTTGTAGTAGATTAGCTACGACGTTGTACTAGGGTTCTTTGGACGTCGTCAGCTACTCTGGAATAAAGTATAGTCACCGCAATGTCATCGAGGTGCCAGATCTTAGGTGGCATTGACACTAGGATCTCATCGGCATTCGACCAGCAGGAGTCATGCGCGATGCCTGTGTCGTGCAACGTCACGTCGTCGGTGACGTCAATAGGTTATGGGCCTGTCCGAGGATGTCCGAGACCGGCCTAGCGTCCGCGTCCGCGCGCAACGCTTTCGTCACGCTACGTCATCACACATGATGTCGCACATGACTAAGTAGACTAATAATTTTGGACTACAATCATTCGAAGGAGTCGACGTGCAAAGCAGTGTACTGCACTGGTATCTAATTGACTTTCAATGGAGCATGTCACAACAACGATGGAACTACAGGAGCATCCACTCCACGCCAGGCGTGCTCAACATAATCGGAGGCGGCAATGCTGAATCACGACAGGAGCTCCAGCGCCATGCTACGGACCACGCCAACGAAACCTTGGGATTGTGGATCGCCCCCGACGGCAACCAAACTGCGCAATTGCGAAGCATGCATGCCAAGGTTTCTAAATGGGCAGACAAAATTCGGACCGGCCAGCTGTCCCGCACCAACGCGTGGCTGTCATTGAAGACGGGGATATCGAATAGCCTTGCGTACCCTTTGGTCGCCACTCGGCTGACCAAATCACAGTGCAAGGCAATTTTGCGACCACTGTTGGACGTTGCACTTCCCGCGCTTGGACTCCCCCGGAATCTCAGTGCAGTACACTGCTTTGCACGTCGACTCCTTCGAATGATTGTAGTCCAAAATTATTAGTCTACTTAGTCATGTGCGACGTCATGTGTGATGACGTAGCATGACGAAAGCGTTGCGCGCGGACGCGGACGCTAGGCCGGTCTCGGACATCCTCGGACAGGCCCATAACCTATTGACGTCACCGACGACGTGACGTTGCACGACACAGGCATCGCGCATGACTCCTGCTGGTCGAATGCCGATGAGATCCTAGTGTCAATGCCACCTAAGATCTGGCACCTCGATGACATTGCGGTGACTATACTTTATTCCAGAGTAGCTGACGACGTCCAAAGAACCCTAGTACAACGTCGTAGCTAATCTACTACAAGATGCATCAACCTCCTGTTCGGATTGTTGTCGATGCATGTCAAAGGTCTCGACTCTACTAGAACTACGAGAGACTACGAGACAACTTGCATGAGAAATACATCTAGTTTTTAACTTAGCCATAATTTTTTCACAACTATTTCGATCCTACAAACGACGTAGTGCATAGTGTTAACACTCCACGACAATCGTCGTGATCAAGACTAACTTACCATCAAGATGAAGCTTTCTAACGCAACCGTCGCGGCCGTCGCCGCTATCCCTCGGAACGACATGATGAAAAGGGGTTTTCAACGCGCTCCAATCCCTATCCAACGTGAACCGGAAGTGATTGTGAACAAAGAGAAGCTTGTGACCTTCAAGTGCCGCAACATTCCCGACGATCCAAACTCGACTCAGTTTGAACTCTCGATTCTGCCTTTCAATGGCGACGAGTCGGCCGAGACCTGGTTTCGCTTGCAAGACAAGGCGGAAAAAGTGATCAAGGGGCAGAACTTGACCACTGGTCCGCAGAGGTACGAGTTCTATCGCCGTATCCTCATCGGAAAGGCTCTCGCCAGGTTCGAAGAGTCGGCAGCAGCCGCTGGAAACGAAACGATTGCAAATCTCAAGGCGACCCTACAAGGAGTAACCAATTACGTTCTCCCGGCTCGTGCACTTCAAACTCAGAAACGCTACATGCGCCGTTTGTGTCGCAAGCCTCCCGAGATGACCATGAAGGAGTATATCAGTCGCTTCCAGCAGCTCAACCATTATTTGGCGTTGTTTGATACTACGCGTGGCGACAGGAACAAGCTACCCAAGGACGAGATTATCGAGCATGCAGAGTTTGCTATCCCCGCTAGTTGGCGTCAGCAGATGATCCTACAAGGTTTTGAGCCGATTGATCACACTTTGGATGAGTTCACCCAGTTCTGTGAGCGCCTCGAATTCACTGAAAAGTTACATGAAGCTAATCACGTCCGTAAGCCAAAGCCAGATGGCAACCATCCCCCGAAGGGGAAGCGAGACCCGCGAATGGATCACTCGAAGGCCGCTATTAAGCGCGGCCCTAATGACAAGACTCCTCCCTTTAAATGTGCCTACCATGGCCCCAACTGGTCCCACAACACTGGGGACTGCAAGATGGTGGTGGCGCAGGCCCAGAAGATGGCTGCCGCCCACGGAAATTTCATCAAGAACGGCGAAAAGAAGCCTCGTTACGGCAACCGTACTTGGGTACGTGACGATGGCGGCGCCAACAAGAAAGAAGAACTGCATGCCATGATCCAGAACATGGTCAAGGACGCGGTCAAGGACGAACGCAAGCGCAAGGCGATTGATCCACCCGACGAGGAAAACTTCAATGTGGACGAACTCTTGGCTAACCTTGTCGCTAGCGACGATGAAAACTGAAGGTGTGAGCGAGTTGTACACGAAAAATCTAGTTTAATGCATAATCATAAGGACGAGTTATCCTATTACAAAGTCTCTGAAAGAGTAGGTGGGAAACGCAAAAATTGCGGATGTGACGAAGTTTTCGTTTTCCACGAGCAACGCGATGGGGCACGACATGCGCGCCCATCCGTCTATATACCGTCCGAGCCGGGCGAGGTCTTCGCCTCATTGGACCAATGCATTAATTACCGTATCGCGGCGGAATCGCACGCGATAACACGACTGTACAACCGGAGCTCACCAAAACGCCAGAAAACCGCGCCAGACGAAATTCCGTACTGTTTCGCGCAAATCAACACGCGCCTAGGCAAGGCCAAGGCGGCAGCGTTGACGACGCTACTAGACACCGGAGCATCACGAGGACTGATCTCCGAGAAACATGTCAAGAAACTACGTGTCAGGACGACACCATCGAGAACCACCTTCACGACAGCTGGAGGTGTCGTCGAGACACACCGCGAAGTAAAAATCCAGTTTAAACTTCCGGAATTTCATGCCAATAGGGTGATTGAATGGGTCTTCCAGGTGACATCCGACCTTGGCAACTACGACATGATCATTGGCAGAGATCTTCTGCGAGAACTAGGTGTCAAGTTCGACTTCAAGACAAGGGAAGTCGAATGGGACTCAGCTGCTATAGCAATGAAGATATATGGCGAGACGCCCGACGAAGACGCCTGGCAGGCCGACGCAGATGGTGGTGCCAAGTCTATTAAACAAATCTTAGACGCTAAATATGCCCCAGCGGACATTCCGCAGAAAATCTCCGAGATGGACCATCTGTCGGAAGAAGATAAATCCGCCCTCAAGACGCTTCTTCAGAAACATGAGACGCTCTTTGACGGCACGCTCGGCACTTGGAAAGGCGAGCCCTATGATATCGAGCTAAAGCCTAATGTCACGCCATATCATGCGAGGCCATATCCAGTGCCGAAGGCATATGAACAGACGCTACGCGACGAGGTTGATCGCCTCTGCGCAGTCGGCGTACTAAAGAAAGTTAACCGCTCTGAATGGGCGGCACCGTCGTTCATCATACCAAAGAAGGACAAGACGGTACGATTCATAAACGACTTTCGCGAGCTCAACAAGCGAATCAAGCGGAAGCCATTCCCGCTACCAAAGATACAAGAGCTACTGTTAAAACTAGAAGGTTTTCAGTACGCTACTAGTTTAGACCTAAACATGGGCTACTACCATGTGGAACTTAGTCCGAACGCAAAGAAACTTTGCACTCTCGTCTTCCCATGGGGAAAATATGAGATGCAGCGACTACCTATGGGACTCAGCAATAGCCCCGATATCTTCCAGGAAAAGATGTCGTCGCTGTTCGCAGACCTAGAGTACATACGTACGTACATAGACGATCTTCTAGTACTTACTAAGGGTAGTTACCTAGACCACCTAGAGAAACTCGACGTGGTACTACAACGTCTGAAAGACACGGGACTCAAGGTGAACATCAAGAAGTCCTTCTTCGCGAAAGCGGAGCTCGAATACCTTGGCTACTGGATTACCCGCGACGGCATCCAACCAGTAGCAACCAAAGTGCAAGCAATCCAAGCCATGCTCGCACCGCGCAATAAAAAGGAACTACGCGCTTTCATCGGTATCGTGAATTATTATCGCGACATGTGGGTGCGCCGTTCGCACATCCTCGCCCCGCTCGCATCACTTACGTCGAAAACAGCTAAGTGGGAGTG
The DNA here is from genome assembly GCA_951394045.1 of Nitzschia sp. DOCU1. Classification (NCBI taxonomy): domain Eukaryota; phylum Bacillariophyta; class Bacillariophyceae; order Bacillariales; family Bacillariaceae; genus Nitzschia; species Nitzschia sp. DOCU1. Next base: position 2,886,926 of record OX595989.1, read on the forward strand.
GACCGGCGCGCACCAAGAGGCATTTGACACGATGAAGAAAATAATAAGTAAGGAGGTTCTCCTAACTTACCCGAACTTTCATCTACCGTTTGATATACATACTGACGCGAGCGACACGCAGCTTGGCGCGGTCATCTCGCCGAACGGTAAGCCTATCGCGTTCTATAGTCGCAAACTCAATCCCGCGCAGACACGGTATACTACTACCGAGCGGGAACTACTAGCTATTGTAGAGACACTCAAGGAGTTCCGTACGATTCTCCTAGGTCAACAGATTCGCGTCTACACCGACCACAAGAATCTAACCTATAAAAACTTCAATACCGAACGCGTTATGCGCTGGCGACTCATCCTCGAAGAGTATGGTCCCGAACTCGTCTACGTTCGAGGTGAGACGAATGTAGTAGCGGACGCTCTTAGTCGACTTGGTAAGGACGAAAAGCCCTTTACCGAGGCCAATTTCGCAGAGTACTTTGGGGGCGACGAACTACCTGAAAGCGTCTTCCCCCTTACCTACAAGTACATTATGCGACATCAGCGAAAAGATACCGCGCTGCTCCAAAAGGCAGCGTTGGACAGTAGATATAGTGTAAAGGTTTTTCGTGGGGGCGGTAAGAAACGTCCTCTAGTAGTTAGAGATGGTAAGATAGTTATTCCGCAGTCACTCCAACGCCGATGCGTTGAGTGGTACCACGAGACACTGTGTCATCCGGGCGAGACCCGAACAGAGCACACGATTCGGCAGCACTTCTACTGGAAAGGACTGCGAGCCGATGTCGTCGATATCTGCAAAAAATGCAGGTTGTGCCAATTAACAAAACGCAAGACCCTTAAGTACGGGCACCTACCAATTAAGGAACCCGAGAGCGAACCTTGGGAAATCCTATGTGTCGATCTCATAGGCCCCTACTCGATTAACCAGGGTAAACGAAATAAGGGTAAACAGAAACAACTCGAGCTTTGGTGCCTTACCATGATTGATCCGGCAACTGGCTGGTTTGAGATGGTTCGCGTACCCAATAAAGAGGCTTTTAGTATCGCCGAATTAGCCGAAAAGACGTGGTTCACGAGATACCCGTGGCCGCAACAGGTTATTTATGACCGCGGTACGGAGTTCATGGGCGAATTCCGGCGAATGGTCAAGGAAGACTACGGCGTGCTTGCGCGCCCAATCACTGCGAGGAATCCGCAGGCGAACGCAATACTCGAACGAGTACACCAAACTATCGGGAACATGATTCGTACGTTTGAACTGCAGCACTCAGACGATACAGTCGGACTCGATGGAATCCTGGCAGCCGTGATGTTCGCCGTTCGCGCGACATACCACACTACGCTACAGGCTACGCCGATGCAACTAGTATTCGGTAGAGATGCTATTCTCAACACCCGCTTCGAAGCTAATTGGAAGCTCATCCGTGAGCGCAAGATGCAACGCATTGCGAAGAACAATGCGGCAGAAAACAAAACGCGATTGCCGTATGAGTATCGCGCAGGCCAACAGATCATGATCAAGCAGGACCAACAACGTAAGTTCGGTGCTAACCCCTACGATGGTCCGTATCCAATCGTCGCCGTGAATGACAACGGTACAGTACGTATCCAGAAGGGTGCCGTTACTCAGACTTGGAACATTCGTAACATACATCCGTATCATAGTTAAGTCCTGTCCCTCCGTCATGGGGGCGGGTGCAGTACACTGCTTTGCACGTCGACTCCTTCGAATGATTGTAGTCCAAAATTATTAGTCTACTTAGTCATGTGCGACGTCATGTGTGATGACGTAGCATGACGAAAGCGTTGCGCGCGGACGCGGACGCTAGGCCGGTCTCCGACATCCTCGGACAGGCCCATAACCTATTGACGTCACCGACGACGTGACGTTGCACGACACAGGCATCGCGCATGACTCCTGCTGGTCGAATGCCGATGAGATCCTAGTGTCAATGCCACCTAAGATCTGGCACCTCGATGACATTGCGGTGACTATACTTTATTCCAGAGTAGCTGACGACGTCCAAAGAACCCTAGTACAACGTCGTAGCTAATCTACTACAAGATGCATCAACCTCCTGTTCGGATTGTTGTCGATGCATGTCAAAGGTCTCGACTCTACTAGAACTACGAGAGACTACGAGACAACTTGCATGAGAAATACATCTAGTTTTTAACTTAGCCATAATTTTTTCACAACTATTTCGATCCTACAAACGACGTAGTGCATCAGTCATAACTGGGTTTTTAGTCCTTCAGAGTTCCTTGGCTTAGGATTTCCCGATCTATGGCCGGAGCAGGCATTCCAACAGATCCTAACTTGCTTGCAATTTGGCCCTGCCGCACCGTGCGACATTACAGGCTGCCTGCTACGCGATATTCGAGACTCTCTGCGAGTGGAACTCGGGCTACCAGGCTCTCCGTTCACCACGACTTCTACAAGTTCAACCGCTGTACTACGACGACTCAACTACATACCTTGTGGGAATTCTGCACAGATACTGGCTTCGAATTACACGATGGCCTGGACGATATTCCGGTGCGACGTGAGGGCGACCGCTTCCTCATGGATGTGGTCCAAGGAATGCCTTTCAAACCAGTTGAACTAGCTGCTATTAACCGGTGCAGGCTACACATGAAGGTCCTGTTCCTATCAGACCTTACCACAGGCGACGGAAAAAGGCTAGACCCGACCATACTCGGACGCAGACAGCCCATTGACCACTTTGCGTCAATCATCTGGCCACGCGCGGGCACCCCAAACCTCGCTAGCTGGCGTCTGTGGGACAGAGCTATCTCTCTCCTGGCCAAGGAAGATGACACACACGGCCATCTCCTCCTGTCCCCATTAGGTCGATGGCTAGCGGTACCCACCAATTGGCCTTGGCTCTACTGCCCCCTTGGAAATCGGCTCTATCATTGTATGGGCGGAAGGTTTGACACGTATGCATGCGCAAGTACGGGACATCGTACCCGCCAACCTCGATACCACCGAATTGACGACACTTCGGAGATTCCGCCGTCCGCTCTTCCGACAACAGTGCACCCCCTTCGCTCCCTTCTGTGTCATACTGGGGTGGCCGCGATTCTCCCTCAGCCAAGACCTGTCGACGACGACACCTGGAGTGCATTGGTTATCGATTCCCCTGCCAACCTATACGCCTTGCTCGAGGGCATTCGTAACGGTACCGCCGTATGCGTCACTGACGGCTCTTTCAAAAACACAATGGGAACCTCCGCCTTCACTGTCTTGGAAAATATCCTGGCTACCGGTGGTTATCTGTGTGTCAATATGACACCCGGAGACCCTACCATTATTGATGCATACCGGGCTGAACTGGGAGGCATCTATGGATGTCTCACGCTCCTCAATCGTCTAGCAGCCAGATTCAATCTTCAGGGCTCCATCACGCTTGGCTGCGACTGCGCCTCCGCCCTCCAGAATCTCCTCAACGAATGGGACCCCAAACCGAACAGGCCCCACTGGGATCTTCTTTCGGCCATTCGAGCACAGATCCAAGCTTCCCCGCTGCAATGGCGATTCAAGCACGTGAAGGGACATCAAGACCGCACCATCCAGTACCGCGACCTGGACTGATGGGGCCAACTCAATGTTGAGATGGACCGCCTGGCCAAGTCATACTGGCAAACCCTGGATCGCCATCGGCCGGCACCATTCTCCCTCACACCCATGCCGGGACAATGGTCCATTTGGTACCGGAACCTCCGCCTTGCATCCTGGACCCGAGAGCTCTCAACGAGAGTATTTTACAATCCTGCCATCATGTCTTACTGGAATAAGAAGGGCGTCCAAGATCCTGTATCCCGAATTGATTGGACATCCTCTGCTATGGCTCTCCGTCTGATTACGGTCCCGCATCGTCTGTGGCTACCTCGATGGCATAGCGCCATGCTACCAATTGGGCGGAACCTAGCCCAATGGTTTACCAACGGTAGCCCTAACTGCCCCCGTTGCGGAGCTCCAGAAACTCATCGCTTCCACATCATCCGATGCCCCAAACCATCCGCTGCAGCCGCCTGGACATCGTCGCTTGGGAAATTGACTGACCACCTTGATGTTCAATACACACACCCCATCCTACGCGATCTTATTCTCTCCCTTCTCACCTCGTGGTACGAAGACCAGCCCTGGCGACCCGACCCAATTGGATCTATCGAGCTTGACAACCTCATTAGCGAACAAAAGGAGTTGGGGTCTGACAAATTTTTGGATGGCATCTGGTCCCCGAGTTGGGCTGACATTCAACAGCAATATTATGAGTCGTTGGACCGGAAAACAACCGGTCACCGATGGGCCGCTCGAGTAATCCACCGACTCTGGCAGATTCCATGGAACGCTTGGTGGCACCGCAATCGCTATCGGGACAAACTCGAGGACGCGTCCCTCCCGGCGGCACACGCCGCTCTGGACGATCGCATTGCAGCTGCCTTTGCCCACTACTCCAACCATCCCCACCCACACCTTGCCCGCTGGTTCTCACGGCCCTTGGCGGCCGTCCAATCCGAAGATCTTGATTGGAAAGAACGCTGGCTGGAACATGCCGTTTCCACCCGTTCAGCCTAGGTTACCCACTTCCCTGCAGCGTTACACTGTACTCTCACTTACCGGAGGTACCTCTTGTGCGCTTACAAGCCTCTGTATAGGCGGTAGTTTGACATCGAGTCTCATTAACTTACTAATCCATGTTTTTATATATTATATGGAAGAAAGTTCTGCTTTAAAAAGATCGCAGCCAGCTTGTACGGGCAGCAGCAAGACTATTGGTCGACTCAATCGAAAAATCGATTTTGATCGGTTCAGTCGTTGCAACGACCATGGCAGAGTATGGATCATCCGGTGTTTAAAGGGGCTACTATTTGAAGAGGTTGTCGAGCAGAAATAACTACAATAGGATCTGAATTTGTTGTCTATTTGCTCATGGCTGGTTCTAGTTTTTGCCGTGTGCCCGAACAAACTTGCACCACAACATCCTTGCTGCCATCTTAGCGTTTCTCGCGCTTGACACGACTTTGTTCATCGCTAGCCATCACGTTGTTCCGTTTCTTCCCTCCTCCAAGTTGGTTTTCTGTGTACTTTGACGGTGATGCAGTTCTGCTCTGCGTAGTGGTAGTGGTATGCATGCTGCGAATCGTCCAACTGATGCGTTCCCCAACTGCTCCATCCATTTTGCGCACCTTGGGGATTTCGTGTTTGAATTCTTGCTGGCATTTACCACCCATCACCACAATATCCCCGTCTCGCAAGAGCAATTCATAACTTTTGGCATTGTTGCCGCCAAATTGCTTGGGATGAAGACGATTCATAGCTTGCGGTTTGGGACGCAGTACAAAGCGACGAGGTCCGCCCCACGAGACACTGACAATGGGAATGTCGAGATTTAATTCTCGTTCGTCATCGGCATGAAGTCCAATATTATGATGAGGATGGTACCAATTTACCAGGCAGCAATTGTACACTTCTGGAGTAGTAGCATCTTTAGAACCATTGGAGGGTGGTATTTCTTTTGGTATTTTGGTAGTCCTGTCTCCGCCTTGTTTTTGTTTTTGTTCGAGAGACAATCGAATAATATCTTTTTGTTGTAGCAATTTGGAATATAAGACATTGCAAATATGACACAAATTCAGGATCCATTGTTCGTGTGGAAGACTGGGATCGCAACAATGACAGGGCCGTGCTACTCCCGAATATTTGTACGTTGCACCCACTTTGGAGTCGATCACATACATTTGACTGTAGCAATTCTCCAAGGCTCGTTTGCCATAGAGTTGCAATGCATGTTGATCTGGTGGATGTGTTTGAAAGACCTGACGAAAGACCTGGCGATTGGGAGGCTTCGCCGTGCGGGGCAAATGCAAGAGCCAAGACGATGCATTGGTGGTCAGCGGTATGATGGGAGGCAACTCCGCGGGGATTGATTGCAAAAGCATTTCCTTAGTAGGAAGAAGCATAGTGAGGAGTGCTGCAGTGAGTGGCCGACCAAGAAGATGTATTAAGAAGACACCATCTGAAACAAGCTCGGCGCCTGCTCTTAGCATTTTTAGCAAAAGGTTCTGTTGCGCGGCCGGCGTGCCGTTTGGTTGCTGAGTCCCGAAACTTCGTTCCGGGTTCGACTGCTCTGACTACCGGAACTCGTGATTGCAACAAAAAGGGGATGAGATATACGCGAGATGAGGAGTGGCCCAGCGAGAATAACCCATCCGCATTTTTCATGACAAGGAAGATTCAGACCATCACCAATCAACTCACAAGGGCTTGGTCGACCTCTCTTGTACCAGATGAAGATTTATCTGGTTCATGGAACGATTGGACCCAACGCGGTTGTTGCATTGACAATCGTGAACGTATTCGTCCTGCTGTTCACTCAACTTTTCTGCTTACTGCCCGCACCTGCGTCCTTTGAACAAACATCGAATGATGTTCCTGCACAGATCACCAGCAAGAAGAACGACAATATTTGTTATGCCAACCCATACCGCGATGCCTTAACGGAGCCTTTGGAAGAAATCTCAGGGAGAATGATAAAGTGGTTAGAAGAAGATCGAAATCGTTTTGGTGCGCAATCGCTGGGTCAACAGTATCGGGGCCACGACCATCAACGATTCTCCCCCTTCGTCTCAATGGCTAACTGTAAACCAGACCAACTCGAATGCGTGGGTGGACCATGTGGATCAGACCTGGCAAAGACGCTGTGTGGGTTGAAGGAACACCTCGCCATTCGAGATAACGACAAGCAGGATCATCCCGTTTCGTGCGTCGTCTACAGTATCGGAGGGAACAACAAGTGGGACTTTGAAAACGCACTGCTGGCAACGACACCTTGCGAAATCCATACCTTTGATTGTACGGGCACACGAGAAAGGTTTGTCGTTCCTGAACATCCACGACTCCACTTTCATCATGTCTGCTTGACCGCCTACTCCCAGAATGGCAAACATGTCCCTGACGGAAATATGATTGGAGAATCATGGACACTATTGGAGATGCAACAAAAATTGAACCATTCTAGAATCGACTTGCTGAAAATGGACATTGAAGGCTGGGAGTGGCCGCTCTATAATTCTTGGCCGGAACTGGATCACGTTGCAGTAGCCGATCAGATATTGATGCCAATGCAGATTGCTGTCGAGGTACGTTTACTCTGGGGAATCAGTAATAAAGCCACGGTTCTGGTGGTGGTGGATGTTGTGATCTCGTGCTAACCATTCGTTCTCATCACGCATCTCAGATTCATTACCAGACACAGTTTGGTGCTTTGCATCCGGACAGAAAGGACTTTAAGAATCCCACTGATATAGTGGAGCTACAAACACATTTGCTTCGCATGGGATATGTAATTGCTGTGAGAGATGATAACAGGGCTTGTGCCCATTGCACCGAGTTGACCCTGATTCGGATTCAATGTCCGAACACTGGTGTATACAGTCGTGGTGGTGCTGGTAGTCGTCGCATCTGAGAAGTGGTGCGGAATAAGGAGTGGTGCAACGATAGGAGGAAGAAAAGTGTAGAGGATGAGTTGAGCTCAAATGACTATTTTTTGCTCTACTAGAACGAGGTTTACCCTTCTTGATACCGGTATCAGGTTCGTATCATAGTTACTTCTTGCGTTGCTTGTCTTCGTCGGTAAATCATCCGCGCAACGACCAGACGGACTAGTGCCTGTTACACATACGTACGATACCAGGTATGATGGTTGGATAGCCTGCGCGATACCCCTTTCGACCTTCTTTTCGTGGTGCCATCATGCCTTGGATTTTGTCATTGCTCTCGTTCATTTTATGTCATTGTGAGCCTCGTCTACCTTGCCCACAACAAATGTTCCTGGTGCGCTAGAATATAGAAAAGGCACTATGTTATCAGTCTCTGCTGGGCATTTCAGAGCAGGTAATGAAATGGCGCCTTCTTTGAACGACGAAAGCGTTGCTGCCACCCGTGCCCCCGACGACAACGCTGGTGTTATCGCCGTCGGTCGGCTCGTGGAAGTGGCCAGCCGTACCTGGCCCGGCATCAACAAACCTGGGGGTGTAGGACGAGTGACTCGTGTATATTATGGAGCGCAAGCAGATCGTCCTCTTGACGATGAAACTCCTCTCACGCACATTGATGTCTCGTACATGGTGGGACGCTCACGTGAAAAACGAGTGCCAGTCGAGTACGTGACATTGGCGCCACAATACGAAACTACTACTACTACAGCTCCATCATCAGTGGCCACTCCTGCTGCTATTGACGGATCGTCTTCGACGTTAGAACAACCACGGAGGAATAGGGGATTGCGAGATCGAAGTTTGTTACTGGGGCGCTGCCGTCGATGTGGATCGCTTCGTGCCGATTGCGGATCGTGTGACTGGGTTAGTGAAGAACAACAAGAGGACGACGACCAACGGCATCGTTCAAGTAATACTCGCTCGACGGATACCACTGCTCTCAAAAGTACGGGGACTTTGAATCGCGGAAATGTTCTAGAAGACTCGTCTTCAGAATCCGGTAGTTCGGACGACGATGATGTGGCGTTGCACAATCTGCTCAGGACTAGCCGTAAACGTTATCGACGGCATTTACGAAACCGTCGACAATGGATGGACATGTGGGGTGAAGCAGGAAGCAAGAATCAATCCCAGGAAGAAGTAGAGGACGGAGGAAAATATCCAGCCGACGACTTGTTGGATTTTGATCGAGAGGAATCGTCAGCGATGGGCCCACAAACGGACGATGACAACGACGACGAAGATTTGGAGGAAATGTGGCAACGCAGCCAGTGGCGTTATCATCATCATGTACGACAACGTGCCAAGTGGCAACGTCGAATTCAGGCAGTTTCAGAGGAGGAGCCAGAGCCTGTTGATACTACTCGGAGAAAATCGGATCAGAAATGGTCGCATCAACATCGGTCAGTTTTGGAAACGTTAGATGCCAACAAAACCCAGGATTCAGCTGTTGCAAAAAGTATCGGTCGGAAACGAAAAGAACGGGAAAAGAAATCCAAGAACCCTAGTCGACGTGTGACCATGGATAAAGACACATCTCTGCCACAAAAGTCTACTCAAAAGGATTGCGCTTCTCTCGCTGTGGCTCAAACTCCACCACCGCCTAATAGTCGGCAACGACCGTCTGATGACCAACCCCTGATAATGAATGTGGACAAGAGTCCGGTTGGCGAGGCCGAATCTTCTTCTCCGGAATCGCTCAGGGAGAACTCGGGCTTTTCAGCCTTCGACAATGACGATGATGACGATTTCCCAATGGAAGATTATGCCCGTCGAGTGTCAACGTCTACATACCATCATAATGTCGATCCAATGGACGGTTTAGATGATAGTGGCCCAGAATTGGAAGATGATTTCGACGATACATTTATTCAGCCTGAAGGCCGAGAAGCAGCAGAGAATCTACCAGACGACATCGTAGATCGAACAAAATCTATTCCCTTCACACAGCTGCCCGACGTTTTCGAAACGATAGCCACGGAGTTAGAAGATCATTTGGTCCCTGATTTTAGGTTAAAGATTGCTGGTCTCCAACGACAACATCGGCGGCTTGTCGCTCGAGGACAATTTGGATCAACAGAAAACGCGAAGCAGGCTTCGGAACTGTTGCAACAGTGCCACAACCTTTGGGTACATGTGACACGAAGCCTTATTCAAGATGGAACCGATCAATGCAGAGCTGCTTTGCGGCGTTTGTCTGATGACCGCATCTTTCGCAAGCACCGCAAGCATTTATCCGCCAAGCAACGAAAGCAGATTCGGGGATCGGCGATGATGGATGCCCGTAATCTGCGATTAGACGCCTTGGAAGATACCGTCGAAGAGTTGGTCCGTACATTAAAAACGGTAACCGCAGCCTTCGAGGGGCTTTCCGGGGAACAAGACTTGAACAGTGGCGATGACGAAGACGCGGGGCCGATTGGGCAAGGAAACAGTTCGGACGACGACGAAGAGCGGGGCGACGAGTATGCAACCCAAGATCTAATTCCTCTCAGCAGGTCTAGCGAAATGCAAGGGGGTGAAACTCTAGATCCGGCTGAGCGACCCCTAGGACAATTTGACCCCCATCAACATGCCTTTCGAAGGCGAATGAGCAAGCAGAATTCTGTTCACGCACGACGGAAGGAATTTCATGCCCAGCAAAAAATCGGTGCTGCCCCCGCGGAACGAATGCCCAAACGACCTAGAGCTTCCAGTTTCCACTCGGAGGATAGTTTTATTGTTAATGATCAAGATTCTTTCCGGCGAAAGTCGGAACGGGACGTCAGGTCTTCAAGCTCGGTGGTATCGCATCCCAAGGATCAAACTTCCCAGGACTCTGAACCTTCTCGTTTCAGCCCCATCGCTGCTCTCACTCAGGTGGAAAGTGACGCCGACTCGCCGATGGGTGAAGACGAAGTCGAAAGTGTCGCAGTGTTTGATTTTGTCAATACGGAGGCGGAAGGAGCCGGAGGTGGGGGCAGTCAAACCACATCAACGGAGCCCATGGTGCGACCCAAACGCGCCGCAGCTCGCCAGAGGAGGGTAACTTCTTCGACCTTGTCTGATTCTCTTCTGGATAGGCAATATACTGAATCTCTTGTGCAGCGTGATCGGGTTCCAATATCCCAACGAATGCAAGAATTTCTGGACAAGAACAATCATCTCAGCTGGGACGACGGAGAACATGAAAACGACAACAAGAATCCCGTCAATTCGCGGCTTAATATTCGGGAGCAACGTGCCGCCCGGAAAAGTCGATCCGGTCTTGGGCAACGCAGAGTCGTTCCTGACAGCAGCAATCGCCCCATTCAGGGTACGATCACGCGATTACGTCGGTCGGCGGACTCGGCTACTTCTACTAGGGATGGTACTGGTGAAGATATCGATGATGAAGAATGTGTTTCCACCGAGTACTTGCTTTCTAGGTTCTATTCCGTGGGAGAAATAGCAGCAACCACCACGCTGCCCGCTGTCACGGTCCAGGACGCCACAGAGCGACCCCAAACTTGGCCTAATCGACAGGCCCATGATCCTGCTGGCCTGCCTCGAGCCATTCGACCTCTGACAGAGGATGGCAGCGAATCTGTACAGACTACAATGGAAGCCCGACAAACACCTTTCGATGCTTTCCAGCTTGACGGATCAGTTACGTTACTGGAAATGGTTGTATGTCAAAGTCCTCGGCTTGGTGCTCAAACTCAGCTCCTTGCGGATATGATTCGCCGAGAAGATGGCTTTGAGATCTCAGGAGGAAACCGAGATGATTTTCGGAAATTGGTTGTTCTCCAGCTGCTGGATGCTGTGTTTGCGCTTACTCATCCGAATGCATGGGCGCTGAAGATTCGGAACCGGATTGGAGCCCTACGACTATTAGAACCCATCCGTGATGCGTTGGCAGAGGTCCTTCCGATGACTGAGACTTTGTGCACTTACATGGTGGAGAATTTATCTTGTCAAAAGTGGCGGAAGGGGTCAAACGGTTGCGTTTATGTATCGTCATTAGATCCTGTCGTATGGCAGCAGTTCGTCGAGACAGGAGAATGCTGGATCAACCAAAATGGTAAGTTGCCAAGTTGTTGTATATCACTATCTTGAAGTTGTTGCTCATGCTGCGTTCTTTAGATCTGAGGTACAAGAAGCTCGGGAAGGTCTGGCCCCGTGTGGAAGTTGAGACTGCGTGGAAGGTGCTACTATTCTTTGGTGCAGCGAAATCTTTCCCTGCTACTTCAAGCCAGTTTCGTTGGCAGTTTGTGACGAAACTATTCTCGAGCAGTGTCCTTGCAAAGATTACCGACGAGGAAGATTCAGATTTGCCCCCTCATCCTTCCCATCTCGCTGCTTTTGAATCTGATATCGATAAATTGATTCTTCTCCTTCGAAACGGCAGTCTGGATGAATTGCCGCCAACGGACGTGTTGGTTACCAATCTGATTAAAAATGCAATAACCTTGCAAGCTGAAGATTACTTGGGAAACGAGGAGTCTCGTTTCCGTTCATTCCCAGGGCTTGGAAGGGACAAGGCGGCATCTAGATTTGTTTCGTTGCTCTGGAAAAGCACTCATTCTCTCTTCACCGTGGATGGGGCGTCGGTCGAAAGTGAATGGTTCAGCATTTTTGATGCGGATTTTCGAACGACAAGGAGACCTTCTGCAGCGCTTGAATTGGGAAATCTGTTGCTTCCAGAGTCTCGTCTTGTTTGCGGTTGTCTCTCTTTATTGGTCGCCTGGGCGCAAAGGGTACCGAAAAAGAAAGTCAGACAGTTGCGCCTTCTGAAACAACTCAAAGGCCTTCGGGTGTCCGTCTCTTCGCTGGAAAATGATATTTCAAAACAGCCGGCGACTCGGTCGTCGTCTGACGACTTTGAGAATGCGTTCAAGGACAAATGTCCAATTGAAGTTGGGTGTGCCAAGGACAGAATGTCTACATTTCTTCTAGAAGTTTCTGCAAACCTGCGGATTGTTGACGCCATACTGGCAGATAGCAATGCCACGTGGGGCACAAAAGCACTCAATATACAGACTTTGCACGAGGTAAGGGACATGTGGAAACCGGGTGTTCAAGAGGCGAACCACATCTCACAAGTTTGCTTCCAGCTCTGGGATTTTGTAGCATTCGATGCACTAAAAGGACACAGACTGGCGTTGCCCAACAGTTCGATTGGTGATTTCCAGAATGATTCAATTGATCCATTACAGGTCTTCATTGCAGGGAAAATCATGGCGACAACCGCATTTCTGTGTATGGACCGATCGCCGTGGTACCTAACGGCTGCTTCCTCTCCAAAGCGTCTGTCGCTTGCTGTTGCAGAGCACAACGGAATGATTGACTACTTTGCATTCCCCATTTCGTGCGTCTGTGCTTGCGTGGATTATCTCGGTCAGGAAGAACGGAACGCCCCACTCCTCTGCCGCCTTGTTGCCATGTTCACAGCGATTTTCAACCACTTGACGGTTACAATCAAAATCGTGGGAGTCAATCTTCCTTTGAATCGTGTTGCGTCACAGGTAGGAGCACTTTACCTTCCGATTTTAATGCGCTGCTTTCGACTTCATGCCACTCGCTGCGAAGGTACGATTGGACATACTCTGCTCTCGCTCCTACTTTGTGCCATCCGTGCGGTAAGCACTTTTCAGGGAACTCAAAGGATGCATCAAATATCATCGCTACGTGCTAGTCTCCCCGCCACTAATGATGAATCGAAGGCGGAGAGCGATGATTTCTTCGACGATCTCGACGACGGGGTTTTCGCGTCAATGGCTACTGGGGAGTCCATATCTGCTCCTAGCGTCGCAGATGAACAACCTCATTGGAAGGCCTTGGTACAAATATTGGCGATGCTGAAGGTATGTCCAACGATGATTTCGTCTTTGAGCGTTGTACTTGCTAATTACATTCCTTGTCCTCCAGCCCTCGCAACGTTTCAAAATCTCAACTTCAATGGATCAAGAACTGACCATAAGGTTGACTTCTCACGCGGAATACATCTTGAGCAAGGAAATCGACAAACTTTGTGACTGTTTGGTAGCAATTGTAGGGGCACAGTCACCTGAAAATATGTCCGATTCTCTCTGGAAGGAATTGGTTCCACTGGTTCGGTCATCACAATGTGATACTGCAGATGTCGACTTTGAGATGAAAGTTTCAAGAAGGTTGACATCTCAACTTTGCTTGCTTTCGCCTCACCATGACGGGTGCTGTGCTTTTGTGGGCACGAACATTGAGCTATTTCTCTGCGGTATCCTCCAGGCTTTGCTGGACACGAATCGGCTAGAAATATTCCCATCTTGCAATTTTGACTTGATCCGATCTTTGGGCGGCGAAGGCATCGCCAGGGAAATTCTAGCAGAGCTCGATGTTTTTAATGGTTTAGAGCCAGCTCGATTGGCGAACATGAGCATCAAGGAATTGCAGTCTATCGCTGACACTCAGCGAAGGCGAAAGGCTCGGGCGGAAGCTCCTTGGGAGTTACTCGAGAGTTTGGGCGACGCACTTTCACAGCAGTCACAATTATCTGTGGCAGCGGTCCTCAAGACGATCGACAACGATCTGCCATCGAGCTATGTGGAGTCTCTCCACGCTGCTTGTCTTGAAAAGGAGTGCTTCTCTTGCTTTGCTCTAATACGCAATGTGGTATCGGCAGTTTCTCAGCGTCATAGACCGATGTTCGAAAGCATCGTTTCGCAGATCGTAAGGATTGTGTCAACTGAAATGCTCCGAATCCTTCAGGGACTGAGATATTTTGACCAGACGGACCTGGGAGGAAGTCAGGACAGTGCAACGACTTCAGGTAGAGCCAAGATTTTGTCCCTTTTCAATTCCTACTCAGAACTGTTTGTTGCTACGATTTCATGGATATTAAGAGAAGCTCCTGCCGATGCGCCGTTGAGTTGGAAGCTACTGCAGGGACAGCTTTGCGAGCGTGTAGTTTACCCTCTGCTGCGGCGGCAGAATGTGGACTTAATACTCAGTTTGAAGTCAGTCATCGCTGCATGTCAGTCTACACCCGGGGGCTTTCCTGTCTCTGTTGTGCACACGTCAGGGATACCAGGTTTTTCGGCGCACATTGAACCCCTGTTTGACGCAGCTTTCCGCCGCTGTCGTCAGTTTGTCTTGGCGCCCATTCAGTCGTCAGTTCTTCAGAGTTATTTGGTCGACGGGCTGTTGAAGGTGGATGGTGGCAATGAGGCCTCTCTTGCAAAGCTGATTGGAACCGCGTTCACCCCTTCACCGGTGACTGCTTTGGAATTTTCGCAAGGCCCACTGCAAGAAGAAATCGACAGATATCTCCATGTGGTCGAATCAGGGGCTCCCAGCGACGCTTGGCGCCATCAAATGGTGCAAAAGCGGGTGGAAACCATGCGGGCGGTAATCATCCCGAAGATATCTCAGCGCAAAGGTTCCCTTGATTCCAAAAGAAAAGTCATTCGTGTGCTTTCTCACATTCTGGCTTGCAGCGATGGCTTGCAGGGTTTGGCGACCGAAAACGAATTGTTTGAATTGTTAACTTCCCTCGTGCGTTCACTCCGCCAAGTCATGTTTCAAGGCCTCAAGTCTCATGTAGTCGACGACAGCCTCATCTCGGTTGCCCTTGCCTGTGCCGCGAACATTGCCCTGCTGGAGATACCACGAAAGGACATTGAGGACCCACGATCTCTCCTGTGTTGGAGTGACGAAAAGGTGCTACACTTTGACGACCTTGGCGACCTTTCGATTTTGTGTCAGGATGAGTTGATGGCGCTCTACTTTCATTGTTACTTTCATTGGATGTACAGCTTGGGTGCGGACATCGCTTGTGGATCGCAGTCAACCAACCCTACTCTATTTGATCTCCGTCAGTTGTGTTGCAAGGACAATACTGGTGATTTGGATGAATCGGTCCTGTTAAATCTGATTTCGGCACGAAATGATTGCGATGATTCATCGGAACTGGAACTTTGGACCAAGGCGTTCGTATGCATCGAAGAACGGCTTTTCGGATCCAAAGCCGAAAATGAGAGGCCACAAGTTGTGAATGTATATGCTAAAGTCGTTGTGGAAAACACGGACAGCGTAGGCACGAAAGATGGCGTCTTGGCGCCCTGGACCCCATCAAGAAGCGTGACACGATCGGCGAAAGAATATATGGCGGTTATCTTGTCTTTATCGTCGTAATGATTATCTCTCTGCTGTGACATCGCACTCTAGAGTAGTAATTTTGGAAATAAAATTGTGGAGTTGCGGTTAATAATATTTGACTATTCAGGGTAAAAATGAAGTGGGTCGACTAATTTTGGCACCAACCTGGTGTTGTATTAATAGTTGAACCAGGTAGATCACAAATTGTCATGCAATGTACCGGTAGGTCTTTGAATCAAAGAGTCGAATCACATCTCATCAAACATCGCAGCGGCATCAGCCTTCGCAGTCACACTTGGTGACTACTTTGAGCTCGATCGATTTTTGTGTAGTGTAGTCTATTCGAGACTGACACAATGATGGGAGTCACGGTACGGTATGCGTGATCTCATACGTACTGTGTACGATACGATAATCGGAAGTGGGGACAGACTGCCATGCCGCTAACCACCGATAAGATCTTTGGGTCGCCCCGTTGAATTCTACAGAATTTCAATACTGACGCGTACAGGTTTGGAGGCACACAGTGAAAGGAAGAGCCGACTTTTATTGACTACTTCGACCGATCAATCATTTAAGGACTACGACATCATCATATATGCTCAACGACACCTTAGCGTTAGGAAACGGTTTGGTGGCAGTTCCTCGGCGTCGCCATCCGCGCGACAAGACTAGCCCGTGCCAAACCAACAACGGAGCAAGTGGGGGAGCTCGTCTTTGTCCGCAACCATGGGCTGCGTTGTATCCATCATTGAGGCTTTGCAGTGAAACAGCCATATGAACCCACTCTATCAATCTCGGTTCCTTGTTTCCTTGCAGGATAATCAATAATAATGGAAGGGTCCGAGGAAGTGGCTGGGCGTTCCCAGCCGCAACAACAGCTACAGTGCCCAGCAGTGCGAGATGCCGAAAGTGTAATGAATCTGGCTCTCTTCGATCCTCCGCGATGGGGATGGACAGTCACGGGGACTCTGGCGGATCTTTTGCCACCACACGAGGTATGTTGAATTCAATCTCATGTTGGCTCTTAATGTTATAGACGGATGTCTCACTTTGCTGTTTACAACTTCTTCAGAGATCACGCCGTCGGGGTGCCGCAGTGGCCTATCGGAACATGAAACGAAAACGAGCACAGGCTGCTACGGCTTTACGTTCGGATAAGCGAGACGCGGCGACGGCAGCAGCTGGGCTGAAAGCTGCTCCTGGGGTAGCGGTAGAGAAAGATACAGATACAAATTCTAGCGGAGAAGCTGCTATCACGGTGACGACGATCACTCCTTCCAATCTGCAGGAGTCTGAGGCTACGGCCCCGACGCAGCCTGCAGAGAATTCCATCCGTCATATGGAGATTGACCCTGAAATATCCTCCAATCCAGCTTCAGTCGGAGATGAGAAGAAAGAGGACTCGAAATCGCAGGGAGAAACAGCGTCTGGAGAGTCCGAAGAAACACGGAAAATTTCAGCAGAAGGCGAGGAGCCAAAAACATCCAACGAAACACCAAAAGAGCACTCACAACAACAGGAAGAAAATCGAGATGAAAAAGCGTCAATATATACGGCACCAACGGCTGCCGCATCCGGGGGTCTACAGAAGAAATCAGCCGCATCGTTGCCCGCGCCTTCGATATCGATGAATAAACTTCTTGGGTTGAAGCGGAATTTACTTGGGATGGAAGTGAAGAAAGTTGAACTAAACGAAAACGGAAATGCTAGTAAAACTCCAACTGGAAAGAAGGGGAACGTCAAGCGACGGGTGGCGTATGAATGCCGGGTGGAAAGCCTGAACCAGGATGGCGTTCTGGACATGTATTCCTATCACCGCGGTCGAGAAGGGTTCGAGCCACGAGACCCTGAAACGGGAGAACTGCGATGTCCCTTGGAGGCCACGGACACGAATCACGGCTACGATGCTCCTAGGCTAAGCCTCAAGCTCACGATTGAATTTCCACTTGACGATGGCGGCGACAGTCAGCGATCGGAAGGCAAGGTGCCAACCTATAAAGAAACGATACCGTGGGATTTAGCTGACCCCACGACACCATCGCCTCTGGTCTACGCAAATGATATTGCGAATGAGTTTGGTCTCAAGTACGGACAAATGCTGGATTTAGCATTGAGCATCCAATCCCAAATTGACACACACCTGCAGCAAACATGCACGTACTCTGCCGCCGTATCCACGGAGGATCCTGCCGGCATGGAGCGCTCGTATACGGGGTCATATATTCAGACGCATCGCTATGGTCAGGTCGTACCCACTGCACCAGAAGGGACTCGTTTAGCACCCAAAGAGCGACAACGAATTGTCGGCAGAATTTCAGGAGTGCGAGCAGCCCCGGTGAATGGATCGATATCTGATGGGCGACGGCGAGGTAGTTTGGGAAGACCGAACGCCACTGGAGATCATGAGGACGAGGAAATCCAAGAAATCTTTATTAACGAAGTAAAACGTCGGGGACGTGCCGAATCGGTACTGGATGTGGCTAGAAAGTGCATGAACGGTATTGTGGGGCAGATGGAGCACCGCGGCGATGCCCACTGCCATATTTGCCATAAGCGATGTGATTCTGTATTCGATTTCGCTTGTGGGAGCACAGGTCATGCCTATTGTGAGACTCATTGCCGACAGGTAAGATTTCTATTGCGTTGGCCACCTGGAAATGATTTCGTTCAACTAAAATCCGTGCTCCAATTTCGAATTAGATGAGAATGGACAAAACTTTTGATCCGCAACAGCCCATTTCGCCCTACTGTCCGGTCTGTTCTCTTAATTGTCCATGCGCGAGCTGCGGCAAAAAAGTCACGGCGGTCGCCAGAGATTTTAAGCGGACATCGGATGAGCAAGGAGCGTCTTTAGAAGAGACACGATACGATGATATTATTGGGAAAGGCCGCAAGGCCAAGTCCTTGGCGCCCAAATCGGGCACGGTTAACAAGAAACGCAATTCTGATATTGCCGTGAGCGACGATGCTACTTCTATTCCGTTGTCCTCCTCCAAGACCACCCATCATCATCGGGGGCCAAAACGTTCCATTCCCGGGCGCGTGGAGAACAGTCCCCCTTTGGTGCCCAAGCCCCCGCTTTTTGAGTTCCCCAGAGAAATTTATGGATCCCTCGAATTGGAACCTGGAACACCCGATGACTATCTTCGGGTCTACACTTGGGGAGGAACTTACCTATCCGATGAGTTTCCAGAAGTATGGTCTGAGCAACAAGATCGAAGCGCAGATTCAGATTCAGTACCCACGAGCAACGGCGAACTTGTAGAGGATGGAAATGTGGACTTTTGTCAAGTGTGCCGAAAGCACGGCAATCTTCTTTGTTGCGATTACTGCCCGCGGGCATTTCATATTGAATGCATGCGCGGTGACAACAATACAACTTCGGCTGAGCGATGGGAATGTTCCACTTGCAAGAAAGAAAAGGAAGATCTCCTGATGGGTGACATGGTCGACCCAAAGGACTCAATTGATTTAATTTGCGCATCTTTTGCCGACGCAAAAGTGGGCGGCGACGAAAGCCTAAAGCTGATGGAAGCACTGAGTTGCATCCATGCCATGCTCAAAAGCCTCATCGAGTACGATTTTGGTTACATGTTTGCTGTTCCTGTCGATTTGGAGGCCGTTCCAGGTTACAAGGAAGCCGTCAAAAAGCCCATGGACCTTGGTACCATCTGCACGAAACTGACGAGCGGTGGATACCATGATATCATTGAGAATGGTGGGGTACTCGAAGATGTTCTGATTGCTGCTCTCCAGGACGTCGAATTGGTTTGGCACAATTGCTTCTCGTTTAACTTTGAGGGGAGTGCCATATATAGAATGGCCATGGTGCAACGTCGACGCGCCCTTGCAATTAGAAAGAAAAGCATCGATCATTTATTGAGTGACCGTGTCAAGACAGCCGTCAGTGATTACGTACGATCTTGCGAAGTCCTGAGGAGACAGTTGAGCAGCACACTCCTTGGTGATACCAGCCCAACCAATATTACCAGAGAAAAGGAACTACGACTGCGCCGACCCAAGAGTAAACACAAGATAACAGTCAAGGTCGCCAAGCCAAGTGTGAATCGACCGATTGCAATCTTTGATAACGTAACAGGCCGCATCGTCAAGATATATTCATCCATGAAGAGCGCGGCCTCCGCTGTCAACACCTTGATCACCCTTGGACACCGCTGCGAATTCCCTCACACCCTAGACCTTGTCAAACAAGTTGTTACAAGAAGTGCTGCTAATCCATCCGTAACCCTTTTTGGCTACCGCTGGCTGATGCTCGACGAGCTCAAAGGAGGCAAAGTGACTTTTCATCAACCTCCCTCTGCCGGAGTTCAAGTCCGACATGGAGATTGTACCCATACCTTTCTGTCGGTTGACGAAGCATTGTCAGCACCTTTCCTGGAGAAGACTGTCCAGGTGGACCAGATTCGAAAGCAACTTTCGGCTCTTGAAACGAGTGAGTGGACAAGTATAGGCGGAAGAATGTGGCGATCGTTGGCTCCGTCGGCTCAAGGGAAAGCGAAAGCAACGCCTCCGGAGCCAGACGACGCGCTCCCAATAAAAGTCGAAGAAGAACGTGAAGAAATTTCGGTGCCGTTTGACAAGAAGTTTCTTGAGACGAGTCTCGTGGTGAAGGAAGATCTTATCACCAAGAGGAACTTGGTTGGCTTCGAGACTCTGCAGTCTGCCTTTGTCGACTGGAAGGAGACCGCGAAACTCTCACCTTCCTTCCCGCTTCTCGAACCGAAAACGATGGAAAACTTTATAAAGTATTACCTCGACGGCGAACGCAACGTTGACGGTCTGGTTTGGCGACGCCAGAATCCAGGCAGCGTTGACCCCGTCGGCACTTCAAATAGCGACGTCCTCGTACATGTCCCGATCATCAATGGTGTCGCTCCTAGCCCATTGGTGCGATCTGCCGACAAAGGATGTAATAAAGGCAGCAGCAGTAACGAAGCAAGTGGTGACATTGCATTGGAGGCAATTCAGACGGATACCGATGGAGGAAAAAAGAGGAAGCAGGCGGACGACGGTTACCCATCGGAGCAGCCCTCAAAAGTTGCTGCCAACGAGGGGACAATGAGTCGAATGGCGTCATTGGTGGGGATCCGACTTTTCAAGCAGCCCGTTGAATCAAATGAGATGATCAAGCGGAAGAACGGCGAAGATCCGAGAATTGCCTATGATACAACGACTGCAGCAACGTAGAAACCGCCTTAATTTATTCTAGTAGCATAACGACCTTGAGCTATCTGCCGCCTTGATAAATAATTAGATTATCAATAATAAAGGCGGTTTGTCTTTCCCGGTCACATCAATTGCGAGCTCAACAAAACGTGCAATCGGCTTTCCCGATCGAGGAAACTTAAGCTTGGGCCTCCATATGTTCGATGAGGTCCAAAACCCGAGTAGAGTAACCACATTCGTTGTCATACCACGAAACGAGCTTGACAAAGTCGTCGGTAAGAGCAATACCGGCCTTCTCATCAAAGATGGAGGAATGAGGATCCGAGATGAAGTCGGACGAGACAACGTCCTCATTGGTGTAGGCAAGAATTCCCTTCATGGGCCCCTCCGAGGCGGCCTTGATGGCATCACAGATGGTCTTGTACGAAGCTCCCTTCTCCAAGCGGCACGTCAAGTCAACAACAGACACATCAATGGTAGGAACACGGAACGACATACCCGTCAACTTGCCGTTCAACTCAGGAATAACCTTTCCGACGGCCTTGGCGGCTCCGGTGGAAGAAGGAATAATGTTGTAGCATCCGGCACGTCCACCGCGCCAGTCCTTCTTGGAAGGTCCATCAACAGTTTGCTGAGTAGCAGTCACGGCATGGACAGTGGTCATGAGACCCTCCTTGAGTCCGAATTCGTCGTTGATGACCTTGGCCAAAGGAGCCAAACAGTTGGTGGTGCACGAGGCATTGGAGACGACATTCATGGAAGGGTCGTATTTCTCGGGGTTGACACCCATGACAAACATGGGGGCATCGGCAGAAGGAGCAGAAATGACGACCTTCTTGGCTCCTCCCTTCAAGTGCAGGGACGCCTTCTCTACGCTTGTGAATACACCAGTGGACTCAACGACATAATCGGCACCAGCAGATCCCCAGTCAATCTTGGACGGGTCCATCGATTCGAACACCTTAATAGTGTTTTTTCCGATGGTCACCGTGTTGTTGACGGGGTCATGGGAAACGCTTTCGGGTGCTCGGCCATGGGTGGAATCATACTTGTACATGTACTCCATGTATTCAACAGGGATAAAAGGGTCGTTGACAGCTACAATCTGAATGTTGGGTCTGTTGGCCGCAGCGCGCATAACGAGACTTTACAAGAAAAGAAAGCAGCGTGAGAATTTTGAGATTTACATAATGTATCGGTGCCATGAGTTCAATGAGAGAGATTATTACGAAAATGTGCACTCAGTCGAACCGAGGCACTTTCGACAAAGATTTTTCATTCCTTCTCCTGGTCATCCAACAACGAGCAATCGACCACTCACCGACCAATGCGGCCGAATCCGTTGATACCGATCTTGATGGTCATGGTTGAATCTACTTTTTCGTTTAGCGATAGTTAAAACGGGGAGTCAATGGGCGAAGGGAAGTGATGGGCAAACCCAAGGTGGTCGTCAGCAAACGGCGGGTCGGTACAGTACCGCATGCGACGACGAGACATTCCGACGAGGGTCGTATGGGTATCTTGCAAGAAAGAGTGCGAGTCGAAGTTCCCAACTTTCACTTAAGGCCAAAGGCAAGCTTCACTCTCGGCCATCCAATGATGGGTGACGTGAGTTTAGGATTCCGTCCAACGGATAGATCTTCGTCATCATATCCCCCAAAAATCGTGCGGAGGGAATCTTCTCACTGCTTCTTTTGGCGAAATTGTGCGGTGACGTCAAATAATTTTCTGCGATAAAAATGAATGACGTGGTCAACGTACGAGCATCGCCGGCTGGGTGCCTTCCGTGGGTCGGAAAGCAACGCAAAATAGACATGTGTGTCCTAATAATGACCCAATCAACCTTCGCCTCGCATCAAACCTTTCTCCCTCGTCAGCGACCGTTGCTGCCGGTCCCTATGATACGACGACCGGGTGCCGACCCATCAAAACGCCCAAGAGCCAAACCTTTGTCGTCTCGCCATTTGTCAAAAGAGCTTTGAATCAAAGTCAAAAATAGCGACCATGCAAGCCACGCGATCGATCTCGTCAACTGTTTCTAAGGTTGCTGCTCGGTAAGAAGAAAGCAAATCTTTTTCTTTTCCCAAATTTCCAGAATGAAAAGTGGAACTTACATCATTATTTCTGGTCGGTCGAAAATCCCATAGCGCCTATTCCTCTTCCTCCAAGGTTGAAGCCCGCAAATTTTTTGTCGGTGGAAACTGGAAGTGCAATGGATCTGTTGCCCAGACCAAGGAGCTTATCTCCATGCTTAACCAGTGCTCACTTAGCACTGATACCGAAGTAGTTGTTTGCCCATCGCAGGTGCACCTTCACGCAGTCAAGACTGGACTTCGAACTGACGTTGCAGTCGGTGCCCAGGATGTATGGACCAAAGGAAACGGTGCGTTCACTGGTGAGACTAGTGCTGAAATGCTTACTGATATGGGACTTCAGTGGGTTATTGTTGGTCACTCTGAGCGTCGTGGAAAAGGAGAAAGCGATGCCGAGGTTGCTGCCAAGGCCAAATATGCTTTGGACAAGGGCCTCAAGGTCATTGCCTGCTGTGGAGAACCCCTCGAGAACCGTGAAAAGGGAACCACCAACGATTTCGTTTTCCCTCAAATCAAGGCATACGCTGACGTTTTCAGCAAGGAGGACTGGGCAAATGTAGTTATCGCTTACGAACCCATCTGGGCTATCGGAACTGGCCTTACTGCAACCCCCGAACAAGCCCAGGACACCCATGCTGACATCCGTCAGTACCTTGGACAAGTTGCCGGAGCTGATGTTGCCAATAACACTCGGATCCTCTACGGTGGATCTGCCACGGCCAAGACAGCTCCTGGCCTTTCTGCCAAGCCTGATATTGATGGCTTCCTTGTCGGCGGTGCTTCCCTCAAGCCTGAATTCGCTGATATCGTGAACTGTCAAGGAACTATGAAGTCCTTGAAGCCCGTCAATATTGGTATCAACGGGTTCGGACGTATCGGGCGGTAAGTTTGCAACATTTTTCTTCCTTTTCAGTCGATTTTGGGATTTTAACTCACATTTTGCGTCATTTTTTATAGACTTGTCATGCGTGCTGCCCAAAACGACCCAATGGTCAACATTGTGGCTGTTAACGACCCTTTCATTGGAACGAAGTACATGGAATACATGTTCCAACATGACACCACCCACGGCATGTACAGCGGAACCGTCAACATGATCGACGAGAAGAGCATCGAAATTGACGGAAAGACTATCACCGTATTCGAAGAAATGGACCCTGCCAAAATTGCTTGGGGATCTGCCGGCGCCGATTACGTTGTTGAATCCACGGGTGTTTTTACATCCACTGAAAAGGCTTCGGCCCACATGAAGGGTGGAGCCAGCAAGGTTGTAATTTCCGCTCCTTCTCCCGATGCCCCCATGTTTGTCATGGGTGTCAACCCCGAGAAATACGACCCTTCCATGAATGTCGTCTCCAATGCCTCGTGCACCACCAACTGTTTGGCTCCTTTGGCCAAGGTCATCAACGACGAGTTCGGACTCAAGGAGGGTCTCATGACCACTGTCCATGCCGTGACCGCTACTCAGCAAACTGTTGATGGACCTTCCAAGAAGGACTGGCGCGGCGGACGTGCTGCTTGCTACAACATTATTCCTTCTTCCACCGGAGCCGCGAAGGCCGTCGGAAAGGTTATTCCTGAGTTGAACGGCAAGTTGACGGGTATGTCGTTCCGTGTTCCTACCATTGATGTGTCTGTTGTTGACTTGACGTGCCGCTTGGAGAAGGGAGCTTCGTACAAGACCATCTGTGATGCCATCAAGGCCGCGTCGGAGGGACCCATGAAGGGCATTCTCGCATACCAAAACAAGGACGTTGTCTCGTCCGACTTCATCTCTAACAAACACTCTTCAATCTTTGATGAGAAGGCCGGTATTGCTCTTACCGACGACTTTGTCAAGCTCGTTTCGTGGTATGACAACGAAGCTGGATACTCTGCCCGTGTCTTGGATCTCATCAAACACATGGAAGTCTCCAAGTAAGCATTGAATATCGTATGCATGTTTCATAGTAATTCGATTTATTTGTAGACCATACCTATTCAGCCCGACTAGTTCAGTTGATTTATTTTTTCTTTCCTCTAGTGCTAAGGGATCCGACGCCTACCAATGCTTGTAGATCGAAGCTACTCTCTTAACCGTCGTGCGGCCTCATTTTATTCCATGCCCAATTTACAGTACGGAATCCCGGAACAAAGCCCAAGACTGATCGTCGCTGCTTTTCCGCGGACGATTCGTCCTCTTCTTCAATCACATCATGGCTTGACACAATAGATGATGGATTTACCTTCGTGGACATTGCATCCTGTGTCATACGGGCAGATGTGAAGGTGTCACCATATGGATTTACCCTAGTCGACATTGACTCCTGCGTCATGCGGGCAGATGTGAAGATGTCATTATCTTGTTCAATCACATCGACCATCAAGTTTGACCGATCAAAAGGAAACGTTGCATTACTAGAGGTCTCCGCCAGCAGAGGGGACTCTTCCAAGTCCATCGTGGCAGCTGTCGAGTGATATTCAGTAACATCCCTTCGATGACTGCTCAGTGAGACTTTGCTTGTGCTTTTCGGCAAGGTCTTTTGTTCTTCTTGTCGCCGTCGTTCGTCTTCGGTACGTGTCTGCTCTTGAATATCAGTTTGAATCCGTTCCATGACTCCCTTGGCAAAAGTGCAATTATTACGCAAGGTGTTCAAGACATCCACAAAACGGAGAAGTTCTTCGTCGAGATGTTCTTCCGCTGTAGCCATGGTTTCGTCGGCAAAGTTATCACCTTGTTGTCGTTGCCTTGCTTTGCTCAAAAAGTATCTCCAGTTTACATTGGCTTCTTCGCATTCTTCCTTAAATCTAGAGAGAGCTTTCTCGTAGTCTTCTTCGAAAACCAGCCATCGTCTGTATGCAGCGGTGTACTGATTCTGGAAAGTCAGTCCAGCCGTTTCATCATGATATTGCTTGTAGGAATGCCCATCCACTGCATGAACCAGCTCCACTTCTTCCATGGGGGCTGTTGCATCCATAACTTTATCATCGCCACGTCGTCGACGATGGAAAGGGCTAAATCTGCAACAACCGCCACAACAGTTCAGGAATTCCGAGTCTTGCAGATTCATCGAATCCGCAATGCGTATCACGGGGACCGCTTTTGGCGTAAAGCAAACCAACACAAGAACCGCAACGAAGCAACTCATGGCGGCAATCACCATGTTGGCCCCCTGACTTCGTTCGCAGATATAGAGCTCCCCATCTTTTGGACGACATTTCGGATCAAAGAATATTGTCATCGTCGTCAATCCCCCAAGCACCGCCAAGATAAAGCCAATCACCATCAACATTCGACCACAGTAGAAGCGACAAAAGCAAAACTCTAACAACAAAATGAATACTGCAGTCAAACTAGAAAGTGACATCACGACCATCCCCAGCCGAGCCACTTGGTAGTACGAGGCTTCTGTTTGTACTGGATCATAGTAGTAGCAAGTCTCGTCAAATTTGTCATAGTATCGAAAAATTCCAATTGAAGCGATTGTCTGGAGGACGGAAGTCGGAGCCGAGGAAGGGGCTATGGTCGGTGCTTTTGTCAAGATAGTGCCATTGACAGTGTCATTGAAAAAGAACGAGTCGTCATCCACCGTTGGCGAAATGGTGGCCCTGCTGGTGGGAACCAAGCTGCTAAGATCGTGTATGTTAAGGGTCAGGAAGTCACAGCTGAGCGTGGCCAGAAATGACAGTGTGACAGCGGCAATTGCAATCGCCACCATCAAACTTCCACATCCCCGAGCGCAAGAATTCGTCGCGGCATCCACGGGGTCAGCATCAATCGGTCTGGGCATGTTGAAGGATGCGAAGTTTTAAATGCGGGGTCAAATTATTTCCGTATCAATCATATCTCTTGTGAAGGGTTTGACGCTGGCTCTACTAGTATCACTAGAGGCGGAATGTTGTGCATGGTTCCTGGGATATTTGATTTCGAAAAATCTTTATTTTCGCGCCTTTTGATTCATTCTCGGCTTCTCCATCTTAGGTACGCACAGTACATATTATCAGATCTTCATACGTATGCTCATTACCAGTGTTCTTCCTCCTCCAGCCAATGGAGCACTCCCAAAACGCAAATTGCGTCGGCGACGCAAATTGTGCGCATGTCGGGGCCCCTAAAGGTCATCGCAAATTGCGACACCATGACGCAAATAAAATACTACGACAACAACTATCAACAAGACCATGGATTCAACAAGTAACACCCAGCTTTTACTTTCCTCAACTTTGTTGTTGAAGAAGTGGGTTTATGTTGCCGTCGTTTGTTGTTGTTGTCACTGCACACTTTATTGGTTACTGCTTACTAAGTCGCATAGGATCTTTTTGTGACTGCTGGGCACCTTAGTTGTTACTAGTTACTGCTTACTAAGAAGTTTGGTCGTAGTGATGATGATGCGGTGTTGTTGAAGGAGAGAGCTTGTGGTTTTGTCATTATGTAGAGGTGAAGTGGATGGTTGCTACGGCGGTGGAGCAATTTATCGCGTGTTTTTACGCGGTGTCGCAATTTGCGTCGGCCGACGCAATTTGCGAGAGGGGGGGGGGGGGGGGTCTCGCAAATTGCGTCGCCGTGACGCATTTGACTGGGACGACCAGTCTGCGTGACGCAATTTGCGTTTTGGGAGCGCTCCAATGAGAGTTGATGAGCGAGAACGATGCGAGACGACTCGACTCATCAGATCCAAAGTTGTATGGATATACGGCCAGACTGGGAGCAGCTGGCCTTCCGTCTCCTTCGATACTCTACGATGGGATGATGCCATGTCGCCGACACCATGGGAGAGCAATCGATCAGCGGCACCATCCCGAAACCAATATATTTACGATTGGTGGTGTTAGACACGTCTACTCTATTCGATCTCGACGTTGCCGTTAGAAACTTCATTGAGCAGTTATAAAGTGTGCATTGTCAGTCTGTAGACTGAATCTTGCGCCCTCCATCGGATCCTTCAACGTAGCGCTGCCATCATGCCCGGTCAAAGTTCAGAAGAAGCTGCCGAGTTGGTGGCGACCATTCGTGGAGAGCATGTTGTCATGAAGAACTGGTTCATGGGACCGAGCCGTGAAGCGAAAGAGCTTAGGGACAAGTACGGTCCCTATCCTGGGCTGTGGAAAGAGGTCTTGAACTGGCCGGGTTGGAAGGAAGCTCGCAAGGCCTATCTTAAGTTTGTGCAAGTCGGCGAGAGTGAACCACCGAAATCAGGCGACCGGAATAACAACGAAGGAGGAGAGATTCCTCGCAAGCGTCGATCAAGGTGGGGTGTTGCAGATGATGATGGTCAGAACGAAGGACAGCATCCTTCACAAAGGCCTCGCCGATCGAGATGGGGACAAGATTCAGAGCCTCATCACGCACCTCCCCCGGCACCGGCTGCCATTCCGCGGATGAGTGCACCCTTGCCAGGGGCTCCTCCTTCTGCTCCTCCCCCTGCAATCCAACCATTGCCTGGTCTAGGATTGCCGGGAATGCCGCAGAATTTGTCACCGCAGCAACAAGACGAATTTCGACGCTACCAGACGAGACTGCGCGAAATCAACACCAAGCTAGATAACTTGGACGCCGAAGCGGCAAGAGTGGATGCATTGCCCCGAGGGCATCGTGATCGATCTCCTTCTCCCCCACCTGGTAAGTATTATTTTGTACTCTGAGTAGTTTGTGTTCTGCTTCGCCTTTTCTCGCCATCATCCAATTTCTCACAAACATTATTTCACGCTCTCTTGTCGTCGACAGTGTATGGAACGGACGGAAAACGCAAGAATACTCGTGCTGTGCGTTGGAGACAACGCTACACCACCGAACGTCAGGATATTCTAGAAAAGTTGATGAACTTGAATCCAGCAACTCGCCAATCAGGCTTGTTCAAGCGCAAGCGTACCAACAAGGTTAGGATTCCGGTGGAGCAGCACCCAACCTACAATTTCATTGGTTTGATTATTGGGCCACGAGGAAAGACGCAGAAGGAGCTCGAAGCAAAGACTGGTTGTAAGATTGCCATTCGAGGTCGTGGGTCCGTCAAGGAGGGAGCCCGAGGTAGGCGCGATGGTAAAGTCATGGATTCGGATGACGAGCCTTTGCACGTCGTCATTACTGGAGACGATCAAAGATCGGTCGATGCCGCGACGGACATGATCGAGCAGATGCTAGTGGTGATTGATGACGAAAAGAATGTGCACAAGCAACAACAACTACGGGAACTCGCTTTGCTGAATGGTACTCTCAAGGAAGAAGAGTTTTGTTCTATTTGTGCAGAAAAGGGGCATCGTGCCTTTGAATGTCCTCGACGATTCTCCATGAAGAAGAACGCTGTACAAGTGCGTTGTGCCATCTGCGGCGACACAAGTCACCCTACACGCGACTGTACTCAAAAGGCCCCAGAACACAAAGCCGATCAAAAAGAAATGGACTCAGATTATATGTCCTTCATGGCCGAATTGGATGGCAAAAAGGTGGAAAAGGCGGCGCCGAATGCTCCTCCAGGAGCTCCTGCCGGAGGTGGCCCGCCTCCTCCAACCAACCTGCCCCCGCCGCCTACTGGACTTCCCCCTCCTCCAGCTGGCGGCGTCAATCTTCCTCCTCCTCCTACGCGCCTACCGCCGCCTCCAGTTGCAGGTGGCCCGCCACCTCCCGCCCCGGGAGGCCCACCACCTGGAAATTATTATGGAAATCAGCAGCATTATGGCAATCATTACCAGGCTCCTGCGCCACCGCAGCCCGCGGCGAACAATTATTATGGCGATCAACAGCAATTTGTAGCTACTGCTGGCGCTACTGCACAAGAAACAGCCCTGCAGTGGCAACAGTACCAACAGCAGCAAGCACAACAAGGATGGGACTATCGAAGTTACTACGGAGATGGCGGCCGTGGGGGCGATGCCGGGGGTGCCGGTGGTTTCAACTGGTGGGAGAATAGTTAAAGGTGTTGTAATTACTTTTACAATCATAGATCGATCGCCACCAGCCACTAAAGTTAACAAAACTCTAGCTAGGTGCTCCTCCCACTCTAGACAGCATCCTTCGCTGCTTCACGGACCGTCCCTACTACCATTTCTGGAGTATGCTATCACGCACCGCTTTCCAATGGAGCCACATTTTTACCGTCTGTCTGTGAACCGCAAACATGCAGCCATCAGACAAGCGAACAACGACGCGAGCGAGGTTGCCACCAACACGTCACACTTACGTTTTGTCTCTATCGCATACACTCTTTTCTTCTGTTTCCGTCCTTTGTCGTTGGGATCTTCCTTTGCGGGGCCGGCAATAGTGATGAGCGAGGGCGTGGGATGACCAAAGAGATGGTGGTGATCCGATCATTTCTCCTGCTGCATTTCCTTTGAGTGTGCATTTGCAGACTTATTCCAAGCATAGTTACAGCATACCTTTTTAATAACCCCACCATGTTGAGCCGAGCCGCCCCCCTTGCCCGTGTTGCTTCGCGATCATTTGCCCGACCGGCTGGATTCCGTTCCTTTTCCGTCCCCGCGGAGGATATGTCCACTGCTGCCGAAGCTGCCGCTCTATCCGGGTACAGTGAAATTGATTACACGATCAGCGAGGAGGCCACAGTCCTTGATGCTGTCCAAAAATTCGCCGCCTACAACATCGGATGTTTGGTTGCCACTGACAAGCAAGGTAGGTAAAATGCAACTTCTAAGGAGTAGTAGGCGAAGAGGCGAAGTTGTGGGCCTTACCCATCACGACTTTTCATGGCGTACAGGAAATTTGAGTGGTGTCATCTCGGAGCGTGATTACATCACCAAGATCGCTTTGTTGGGTCGCACCTCGAAGGATACCTTGGTCAAGCAAATCGCCACCCCCAGCAGCAAGCTTGTCACCGTGAAACCCGAGGACTCGATCGAGTTTTGCATGGAGAAAATGTTGGCGTCCGACATTCGTCACTTGCCTCTAGTGAACAATCAAGGTGAGCTTAAGGGTATGATCTCCATCAAGGATCTTGTCAAGTCTACGATCAAGAAAAAGGAATTGACCATCAAGGTTCTTTCCGACTTTGCTTTGGGAAAGGGCGGACACTTTGGCTCTGAATAAGTATTTTATCCTTTGTGGAGCAGCATATTCAATGGTGTCCCTGAAGTGGAGGCTTCTATAGTGTTAAATTGGTTACATAGGAGGTGATCAAAGCCAGCCGAGTTCATGAGAAACCGATGAAATGCGGTTGTGGAGAAGCTCCTTCTCGCGCTTGTCAAGGCCAGCGTACAAATGGTCCATTGCGTCCATCAACTTTTCCAAAGCATCTACACGTTGTCCGTTGGAAGTCAATCTATCCACTTTCTTGAAAACTCCCTCTATGGTAATTTCCCCCTTCGCTTTTTTGTTGGTCGTATCGCCAAGGGTATTCAATGCGATGGGGAGTGCTCCATCTGAACCACCACCTTTCGTCAAAACTCGTTGGGACTTCCCCAGGGCTTTAGTTTTCGTCTGTGATGCTTCTTCGTTTGATGGCTCGTGCAGTGTGAAATGAGTAATTTTGGAAGGACTGCTGAAAGGATTCTCCTGAGATTCAGAGGGTGGGGGGCCGTCCTCTTCGTCTACGTCGCTAGCATCTTCCGTGTAGAGAATGTCGTGAGAAGAAATCCCGACGACTCCTCTGTGAAAAGTTGCACTACTTTGAGTGCCGGTGTATGCATATCCTAGTCGATCAAGGAAATCGCACTGTCCCGCAGGGTTCAACTTGAAGACTTGTCGCAAGTCGTGCTTGTCGAAGTACCTGGTTAGAGAGCTTCCAACGTTGGTAACAACAGCTCGACGAATGCCATCTTTGTGGACCTGCTTCTCGTACATCTACGGAGCAAGAAAGAGTCGTTGGAAGACTGTTTTGGCACAGTCAAATTTTCAAACATTCTTTGACTTACCTTTTCTTCGACTGTGCCCGCCGCGATAAAGCGGTAGACTGTAACTGCCTTGTCCTGCCCAATCCGATAACACCGATCGACTGCTTGTGAATCTTCTGCTGGGTTCCAAGATGGATCATAAACAATCGCTGTATCCGCTCCGGTAAGCGTAAGTCCAACACCCCCGGCACCCGTCGATAATAGCATAACCTGAGTAGGACTCCCCTTGGCGTTGAACATATCAACCAGGCGCTGACGGTCCTTTTCCTTCGTCTTCCCGTCAATCCGACTTAATTCCTTCACTCGCACTCGCAACACTTTTTCGATGATATCCAACATTTTGGTACTTTGCGAGAATACCAGTATGCGATGCCCCTTCGTGCAAAGGTCCTCCACGAAACGGTCCAGTACTTGAAGTTTGGACGAGTCCCTCATGAGCTCGGACGGTGATAGGTTAGTACCGCCTGAAAAATCCTTTGGTGCTACCAAAGCAGGATGGCCGCAGAGCTTCTTTAGCCAACTCAGCGCCTCCAATGGAGATGTAACAAGTCCAGACAACACGTCTGCGACTGCACTATCCTTTGCATTGACGTACTCCGAGTACAGATCGCGCTGCTTTGGAGATAAATGAGTCCAGACGACAAAATCCTTCTTCGTCGGTAAATCCTCGGCCATGTAGTCAACTTTCAAGCGCTGTAGTAGAAAGGGTTTCAATTTTTGCTGAAGCTCTTGGTTAGCCTTGAGACCAGCTTCAATTTCAAATTTGGTTGCATTCTTGCTCCGGGCATCTTCGATTGGTTTCGAGTACTTGCTGTTGAAACTGCAAACAAAGTATAGCAAAGCAAACTTGAGAAACCTTTTCTGTGATCATGCTAAACTCACAACAGCAAAGATCGTCAAACTTACGTGGACGACGGGCCAAGAAGTCGTCCAGATGTCACAAAGTCAAACAAAGCCCAGAGCTCGCGCAAGTTATTCATGATAGGAGTACCAGTCATAATGAGACGTCGTGTTTCGTCACCTTGTGCAACCAGACGAATGTTCTTTGCAACCTTGGTTGACGGATTCTTAATCTTGTGCGCTTCGTCCAATACGATGTAGTCCCACTCGTGGGATTCGTTAGTGAAGTCGTCAACCGACGATCCAATCAACCCATAAGTTGAAATAATCAAATGCGGGCGGCTTAGAGGACTAATTTTGTAGTTTCATATTGAGTTTTGGTTAGTGAGTGACAAGAATGGCGGCCAAAAAGAACGACATTTCAAACGCACCATTGCAACGCTGATTGTATGATTCGTCGCCTTGAAGGTTTCGAAAGGTAGCTTGAGACAACCTTGATGCATACATTAGGTACACACATTTTGACAACGTGGTTAGCCTCTTTCTCCCATGATCGGAGCACGGACACTGGTGCGACCACCAGAGCGTTCCGAATCGTCCTAGCTCGCATCATTCCTCCCAAGAAAGTCAATGCCTGGTAAGTCTTTCCCATTCCCATATCATCCCTGAAAAACGAGATGAGTTCAAACTTGATAAGAAAAGGCACTTTTGTTCAACATCACACGACGCGGAAAACCCACCCCAGCAAACCACCAATTCGTCCAACATGAAGTCCAGCCAGCCATGCTACTCCTTCCTTCTGATGATTGTACAACGCGTCGAAGAGCTTTCCAGGGATTCGAAAGTTCGGCATCGCCTCATAAGATTCTTCCGATACGGAATATTCTTTTCTCCCAACGCTGAATCTCCACTTCTTGCTTGACTTGCTCGTTTCGGACTTTGGCGAGACATTCACATCCACATTCGAGGTTGCCACCGAGGAGTCGTCATCAGAATCGTCGAATGTGATTGTTTTACTCTTTTTTCGAAAGGTCGGCTTGTAGTTCTCCATGATACTGTCATCATCTTCATCAGATGACCAAAGATCCGATTCTTTCAGTTTGGACTGGGTGAAGTGTTTCTTCGGTGCCAGCTTCTTGTCTTGAATCTCGATCTTGCTCATTCCCATTGCCAAGTCAGATACAGTCGAATTAGCTTCTTGAGGAATCTTCTTTTCCGAGACCACCGATTCTTCATCGGAAGAATCATCATTCAAACGATACATAGTGTTCCTGGGCGCTCCAACAGGCTTTTCGTCGTCGCTCGACGACAAAGATGAGTCGTCCGATGAACGATAACCCGACATTGTTGCTTTGGACCGCGAACGTCGATTGCAAAATCTGCGAAAGGAAACGTGGCTTTCAAAGTTTTTGTGTTAATACTAGCTAGGAGACGAAACTAGCCGAATAAATGAGGCGAAACATAGGAAGGATGAAGCAGTTCACTTGCATTGGTGACGAGAGGGAGCGATTTGGAGGATTTGCGATTTTCGAGGGTTCGATGTTCTTTTGTGGTGCGAGCGCGGTATGCCATTTTTCGGCAACGGAACAAACGGTTTGTAGCCAGCCGGCCAGGGTGGCCCGCGCGAACAATGTTCATTTGGAAGCATTCGAGGCAGTCGCCTGTTCTCGACCCCACAAATCCACAAACTGTGCTATCCATGTCGGTTATGGTAGTTGGTGTATCATACTTCTCCGCTGTTGTCGCCCTCCCACCAAGTGTATCACCAGTTCTACCTACTTGCTCATAGGGGACATGATCTACTTCTATCTGTGATTGTAGATTGTGCAGTTCCCACTTTCGGTCACTCGGGAACTCTTTGTTCAATTTGTGTGGACTAGCTGGTAGTCGCCAGTAGGTTTGGGGGGGGAACTGAACATCTACTAGCCGAGTGTAATGATTACTAATTGTTGGGCAACTCATGCAAACGAGCTGTTTCTTAGACAAAGTGTGTCAAAAGCTGTCCAATTCCATGTCTTCTTGCTATCACGGGTTTGGAGTCGCTACTCGACAAAGTTAATAAGCTTGTTTGGATGTTTCTGGGTGTTATTCAATTATTCACGATACATTTGTTTAGGATTGCTCAGAAACCTCTTCAAAGTTTCCTTCGACAAGGTCGGGAACGTCGTCGTCGTCATCGTCACCCTCTTCGCCTGCTGGGGCCGCAGCGGCTCCACCAGCTCCTGCTTGGGCGGCCATGCTTTGCAGTTGTGACAGGTTGTCCATGCCCAATTGCGAGACGATGGATGGAAGAAGCTCTTGCAAAGGCTTCGTCTCGGAAGGTCCCGAAATGATGTAAGTGTTAGCAGCGATCGAAGCTTGGACCTTGGGGTTAACAAAATGGATAACCTTTCCATCCTCCTTGAAAAGATTGACCTCCTCGATGCCAGGAATGTTGGTAGCTCCAAGCTTCTTCAGTGTCGTGCTGAGCTTGGCGTCTGACTGTGCAGCAGCACTCCGGGAAGCCACCTTTTTCTTCCTGCGCACCGAACCCTTTCCTCCAGTCGACGTTGAAGCCCCACCGAATCGCTTTGCGATCATTTTCGCCCGCGCCTCAGCCATTTCATCTCCCATCTTTCAGTGTTATTATTTTGAAGCAAAAGTACTTCAACAAAAAACTATGAGCAGTCGGATACTACAAAGAGCAATTCCAGGAAAATGACATTGTTAGTCAACAACAATGGTGTGAAGTGTCAACACAAAATTTACGGTGGACAACGAAAAGCGCGCGCCCGCACAAGCAGCCGCGCTAAATGACGGCTCGACTGTTTCAAGTAAAGCGGTGAGTGGTGGTGGGACTGTTTTGGATGATTTCTTTGGATCCAAAGCCCACTGCTGCTTCCGATCTTTTCAACACGTCCCCAAATAACATATCCAACACGCTCGGCTCCTAAAAATCCACTTTTCTCATTCCCAAGGTCCCCTCATGATGCTCACCTGCTTCAACGAATGCTTGCTTGCGGTCGGTGGATTGATTGCTGTTGTCTCTCCAAGCGGAAGCAAAGCAAGCCTTCGCGCGTAGAACATCACGAGAGATTTTGTGCGGCCAAAATTGAAGATTGCCTCCAAGGCCTGGCCGTCGTCAGGAAAGCACATTTCGTCGAACGTTGAACATTTAGAAATTCCGGATTCCATTCCATCGCCGGTGGATCCAATGGATCGCCCGCCCGTTCGCGGGCACTGTGCACGCCGAAAAGCTACGACACATCTATCCCACCATGACGATGAAGGCACTCTTGCCTTCTTGACGCTACACAGCTGTACATCAATCGCACCCTGCGCCACATAGCAAGAAGACTCAGCAGATCCTAAAGGGACCAGATCCATCGTCATTCTTTAGATTATCAAGTAGACGGAGGCAGCTCAGACAATGAAAGGGGAGGATCCGATCGACGTGGACAGCGCGGACGAAGACGAGGAGGATGATCCCATCGATGAAGATCAGCTAGACGAATACCGTGAGATGGTGGAAAATCTGGGAACTTTTCCGGTACGTTGTGTCGTTCTATTTGTTAGTACACGTCCATTCCTGGCTCACTTTGTTGTTTGACTACTGACGCTTGTCACTGTCACTTTCAGGACAAGGTGAAAATCAACAGCTTGTCGATGGTGGCAGAAGATCACGCAGACTCTCGAAAAAATGCAGCAGCAATTTACAATGTGATTCGTGGACCCCTGATATCCAACAAAG
This sequence comes from Nitzschia sp. DOCU1, assembly GCA_951394045.1. Classification (NCBI taxonomy): domain Eukaryota; phylum Bacillariophyta; class Bacillariophyceae; order Bacillariales; family Bacillariaceae; genus Nitzschia; species Nitzschia sp. DOCU1. The sequence goes on from OX595989.1 coordinate 2,923,196, forward strand.
TGTCTGGAGACCGAAAGCTTCCATTGGTGTACGTTGTCGATTCTATTCTAAAAAATGTCAAGGGCAAGTTCATACCACTGATTGAGAAAGATGCTAGCAGTTGGCTTCCAGTTGTCTATCAAGCATTACCCGAAGATAAGAGGGCAAAAATGAAAAAAGTGTACAATCTCTGGAAGGACGCAGGGGTATTTTCGGAATCTAGTTGGAGACAAATGGGTGAATGCTTTAGCATTGTTGCTTCAACCGAAACTGCTGGTCAGGATGTCAATCCAAAGCTAGAAAAGGCCGGCATAACGTATGGGGTACGTCACGTCCTACTAGATTATCATTTTTCAATTGTACAATTTCCAATAATGTATCTCAAACCTCTGTATCTTTCCCCCCCACAGAATGATGGCGGCCTGATACTCATGCCCAAACTGCGGCAGGCGATGCAAACGATATTGGACGATTTACAAAGCGATGTGGAAGATGAATTGGAGAAAGTGTCATTAGAACGATTAGCGAGTATTGATCCCGATTTGCTGGTGAAAATCAAGCTGACAGCCGAGGATTCGCTACGAAATGGAGGAGCTGCAGTAGTAGGAAGTCCAAGCAAAGCGGCGACGGCGCAGCCGGAAGAAAAGCTTTCGTTTCTGGTCGACGCGAGACCACCCGAAGTTATCGCACGCAGTCTCACTTGGCAAAATGTCAAGATCGACTACATGAAGGAATCTCATGACATGATCGCGGCCCTCCGCCATATAGTAATGGATGTATCAAAGTCGGACGCAACCTACACTCAGAAAGAAGCCATTGCCATGACAAATACTTTGGGGGCAGCAGGAGCCATGGCAAGCATCTTGACAACGGCACTTGAGCAAATACGGGATGAGGAAAAGAAGCTAAAATCGAAAGCTTCTTCAGGTGGAACTGGTGGAAAAAGTGGTGCAGCCGTTCCGGCGTCCCGCGGGTTCTTTGCAATCGACAAGAAACTCTTTACCAATGAAGGAATCAAGAAAAAGAACATGGCCATTGTCGGATTATTATACGAAATTGGCCTACCATTCATCAGTTCTGCGGATGGGAGACGCTTCGCTACTCAGTTGGAACTGTCAAGTCATCTTGATTCACTCTTCAAGAAAAAGTACGTGGATATATTGCTCATGCTCATTTGTGCGACCAAATAATATCTCACACATCTCTGCCCTTGGGTTCCACCTGAAGCCAACTCGAGAAAACCATGGCAATAACAGAAGAACGTGGTTGGTATGTTTCAGATTCAGTGTGGAGTGGGGAGAAGCAAGCCGAAGACAGTAGGATAGGAGAAGAAAGAACTGACGATGCAGGGGTTGGCGCAGCAGAAGCAGAAGCTGATCCTTCAACCTTCACAATGCCGGCCGACGAATCCCGAGATCGCTGTGTCATATGTGGCATTAACTTCAAAATGTTCTTTGACAACGACGATGGGATCTACATGTACAGTAACTGTCGGGAAATTGAAGTTCTCAACGACGAGGCGGCGGCAAGGGAGAAAGACGACATGCTTGTACACGTGACGTGTTGGCGTGCACTTGGTGCCCCAGAAACTTTGACGGCTGATCAGACTCTGCAAGATTCCCTGCAGTAGCTTCAACTGTAATAGTCGCGGCTGGCAAACCCTTTGTACACTGTTTTCATATCAATTGCTCTCCATCACCTCTAGGCTGATTGCCATGGGTCCTTGATGATTTGATTGCACAGGGGATCAGTGAGACGTTTTGAGGGTGGCTTAGATTATTTGTTGCGTCCCCGATTGATTATTCGAAGCATTAGCGGATTTGCTTGCCAGTAAGAACCCCTAAGCATGCAGGCAACGGGAGGTGCGACGTTATCAATAAATATGGTCAGTCTAACAATGCTAGTCCTCTCCTAGAGATTGATCTTTTGCGTTCTTAGAAGAAGCCTGAGAGCTGGTGTCTGTTGGGTGCGAAAGTCGTGGGATGTGAAGGAGTGAGACGCTCTACCTAGTAGCTACCGCCCCAGCCAAAGCGCTCTTTAGGTACCTGGTACAGGTAGTCATGTTAGTCCCTCTTGTGTCATCTGTCTCAAAATGATTCGTGACTGAACACGTGACGCGTCGAGCGCGCCTCGCCGACCACGATGATAGAGCACTTCGCGTTCCCACCGCACTCGATCAGCTAAGATCTCGACTTCCCATTGACAACGACAACCCTAAACCAACCATGATTGCCAACCGATTTGCTAGTCTGGCATGTAAACGCCAACTCCAAGGTCCCGCGGTGGTGGTGACGGAACGATTGTTCAGCTTTAATTTCGCCGGTCCGAAGAGTTTGGACGAAATCCTCAAAAAGGAACTCATCGAAAACAAGTCGGCGACAGAAGTAGCCGACATTTGGTACACGTATCACGAAAATAAGGTGAGGAATATTTCCGTAGGTCTATGTTGTGTCGGATTGAATCTACGGCTCACCCTGTTGTGATTGAGTGTAGGATCATGTTCATGGGCTTGTTCTGAAAGGCGAAAAGGCCAAGGAAATGCTGACACGGGCCGCGTCTAGGTGAGTCCATCCTGAAGGTCTATATTGAGATATTTCTTGGCGAGTCATTCTTCACTTAAAAATCGTGTTGTTATTGTTGATGATATTGCAGCCCCTTTTTCGTGCAGCCCGTCTTTCGCGACAATGGATATTTCATGTTGATTTCTCAGTTCCAAGCACCCACCCACTTTTTAATGGCATATTTGGAAGATTTCAAAATGGATCCCGCCCGCGCCCAACCCTTGCTGACATTTAGTGTCTTTGACGACTACGTGCCTTCGAAAGATATTGCGCTGGTGCGAGCCGACATTTTGAATAATGGGATTGCGGATGATGAAGGCTTAAAGATAGTCCAAAACATGCTGGATGGATATACCAACGACGACGAGTACATGGTGGTGAATGCCTTTAATAAAAAGCCCGAGACCTTTGATTTGGATGATTTCATTGCGCGACAAAATGAAAAGTGGCGAGAAGAAAAACAAGTAGACGTGGAGAACTAAGAGTGAGCAGATTAGGGACCGCAAGTTTGTCAACTGTGGTGTGGCTGCAAAGTCCCAAAAGGTGGAAGGTCACCGAGCCTGGGCTCGTCGACGACCTCATTCCATAAAAAGGAGCGATTTGCCAATGCTCGTAGCTAGCAAGGTCCTTAACTATAGTACCTGTAGGCCAGCAATAGTGCAGAAAGCCTCGGGTGGTCGCCTTATCTTACTTCGTATCTATTAGGAGTAGGTATGACTGACTCAACATCCCATTATGAACGATAGGCCCGCGCTCTGCACATCTCGCATGGGCGTCCAGACGCTTTGGTCGTACAGGTCGATCTTTCAAACAGCCGCCGTCGAGCCTGCGGCGCCAATGTGTAGCCTCAAAATCCCATTTTCATGGTTGTTGATGGGTTCCTTCAAACGTGTAGAGGTCAATACCGGAATCGTCTGGGGTTCTATTAGAGTAGCCTTCCAAACCTACAGATTGCTCTTGAGCCCGGTTCATTGAAGTCGCCATGGCAAGTCTTGACGACTTTTTAAGACTGGAACTTCAGGGAAGTCCCGTTGAGGGCAGCACGCCGTTGGCAGCACCCGCCAGACCCACAGCGTCGGGATTGCAGTGGCTCACAGCTCCCTCCGAAGTAGCCGGTCTTGCTTATCGGTATATTGCTTCTAGTTTGGAGCGACTGCAGGTCTCTGAAGAGGGTGCAACTGTGACGGCTTCTTGCCCGCTGGACTCGGCTGCAGTTCAAATTGCTGCGTCACCCGACGGTCGCTTGGTGGCTGTAGCTTGCATAGACGGTTCTATACGATGCTACGACTCTGCTGCTTCGAATTTAAAACTTCGGTGGACGGCTGCTAATGCTCATTCTCATGTGGCATCTGACGCTTCAACGTCACCGTCCTCGGACAGATCCAATGCCGCCGCTGCATCTGGGCCTGTTCGATCGCTATCCTTTTCTCCATCAGATTACGATTTGCTAATGGTGGACAATACCACGCTGAAATTTTATAACGCTGCTGCTTCCCAGGCAACATTGCTGTTGTCTGTAAACAATGTGACTAGCGCCGACTGGTCCTCGACTCGAGCTCAGGATAGTGGTTCTCGCCTGGCAGTAGGCAAAACGGACGGCTCGATTGAAATTTTTAATTTTGCGTCCAGCAAACTCGAATCCATCTCACAACTGGGATGTCCCAGCGAAGAAGAAGGATTTGCCTGTACCCATCTCGACTGGACTGGGGATACTCTAGTGGCCGGCCTATGCCGTGTGACACCCTCGGACGATGAGCCCGACGACGACGATGAAGATGATACGGCCGAACACGAGGCCGCCCTTTTTGTGACGACACTAGATACAGCCTCGTATACGGCCGATACGTGGGCAGAGATGGGGGATGTAGTGCCCTTTTTCACTGTCCCAAGAAGTGGACGGCACGTCTATTTCACCTCTGTGCTGCTATCCGCACAGAATTTGGTGATTGTAGCCGCGAATGTGGGCTCGGATGTCGGTGCCCTGGCACAAGACGGCTCCGAATGGCACCTTGTTGAATTTCAAGAAGGAGCCACGGCGACTACGCCGACAGATGAAGAGGACGAATTCTACTTTCCGACGGGAGTTCAGGTGGTACAGCTTGCGTCGAGCGCGTTTCGCCTCCTGTTAGCAGCCACTGATGGTTCCCTTTCAGTATTTTCATTTGAAAATGAAAACGATCCCAGTTGTTTTGCAGCAGCACCGCCGAGCAAAAATGCAGCAACACTGCCCAATTCTGCGGTTGCCGTCGTAGAAGCGGACAGTCCTCCCGAGCTCGCGGCTGAGCCAGCCGTGTCAGAAGTTCCCACAAGCGCTCCTCAACCTGCACCAGCATCCGCCTTTTCCTTTGGAGCAACAGGTGCCAGCCCCTTTACCTTTGGCGCAGCTCCAGCCAATTCTACAACGGAAAACAAGTCAGTATTTGGTTTTGGCGGCGCTACTGCTGCGACGCCTGCCTTTGGCTCAGGTACATCCACCGGCCTCACGTTTGGTAGCGGTAGTGGGACGCCATTTTCCTTTGGAGCCCCTGGATTTGGTCAAACCTCGATACTTGGTGGGGCACCATCAACTTCTTCCCCGGAATCCAAACCGAGTGGACCGTCGTTTGGATCTACTACCTTTGGTTCGTCCGCTCCCGCAGCAGCCTCTGGTGGCTTTGGTGCCCTTGCTTCAGCTTCCAGCCAGGGAACAGGAATATTTGCCTCCAATCAATTCAACGCCTTTGACAAGCCAGTAACAAGTCCCATGTCTGGTATTCCAGTGAAGCCATTGTTTGGTGCTACACCAACTCCAGTCAAGGCAGCCAGCACCACAGGCGAGACACCAAAATCAGCTGGCTCCTCCCAATCCGGCACGCCGTCTAGTTTGTTTGGCTCGAAGATACCAACGTTTGGCTCTGGAACCACGTCATCTCCCTTTAGTACCTTTTCAAGCCCACTAACAACGACACCAATGGGCAAACCGTTATTTGGGTCTCCTATGACCCCACTGCCTGCCCAGACACCTGCAAAGTCCGAAACCCCGGCGGCGCCATTGACTGCTGCCGGCAAAAAAGCGGCAGCGGCCTTTGATTCGATCGACGAGTCCAAATCAGGTGTAGTCCTCACGGACAAATTTGAAGATCTCCTTGACGAGCTCGGCGAGGGATTTCATGGGGACGAATTCGACGCCCAAGTGAAACTCTTAGATCCGTCGGGTTCCAAGAAGATTACTCGGACCATGTTCATAGAATGGTACACCAACCTCGCAGAGGGCGGTGAGGGCGATGATGATGATTCTCTGGACAGCGAAGAAAAAGCTGAACGTGCCGAAGAGGAAACAAAGGCCCGCGCCGAATTCGGAAAGCTTTCTACGACAGTAGGCAGCCAGAAGGTCATTCAAGTCGGCGACATGGAGAAGTTGATTACGGCCCTAGGCAGTACATACGATCCTGGCATGTTCTCCAAGGTTCTCAAGAAGTTGGCCAAAGCAGATGACAAGATCTACGAATCAGATTTCGTCAATTGGTACATGAGCTGGTTGTTTGACGACGACGGCTCTGATTTCGACGATGACGAGGAGGACGCTCCTGGCGGAGATGCAGGTAACGCTCCTGGTGTCTCGCAAGGAGACCTGAGTAGCATTTTCAAGGTTGACAAGGGCAGCTGGAAATGCGACGTTTGTTCAGTTCGCAATCCTGACAGCAAGAAGAAGTGCTTGTCCTGCGAGACGGTTCGTCCCGGCTATGAGAATGATCCTGAGGTGAAGGGTGGCTCCAGTGTTACAGCTGGTTCGGCAGGGGGTGTCGGCTTTTCGTTTGGTGCAGCGTCGACTAGTAGCGGAGCTATTGGTAGTGGAGGATTTACGTTTGGGGGTGCTGTTACGGGTACTTCGGGTACTACCACGGCCGACGTGAAGGGGCCAACTCCCAGCGGTGGTTTCACGTTTGGTGCACCGGCAGCCGCATCATCTGGCAGTGGTTTCTCTTTCGGAGCTACTCCTTCAGGAGGGGGTTTCACGTTTGGTGGAGGAAGTGGAGTCGGAACTTCGTCTGTCTCCACCCCAACGTCTGGAGGCAAGTCCCCATTTGAATCTAAGACTCCAGGGGTAGAAGCAAAGACCAGGGCTATAGTATCGGCTGAGAGCAAGAAGGCCGCTGCCGTTTTCGACGCGGCGGACAAGGACAAGACCGGATCGCTTCCCATGGATAAATTTGAAGATCTACTTGACGAGCTCGGTGAGGGATTTCATGGGGACGAGTTCGACGCTCAAGTGATACGCTTGGATCCGTTGGGTTCCAAGAAGATTACTCGGACCATGTTCATAGAATGGTACACCAACCTCGCAGAGGGCGGTGAGGGCGATGGTGATGATTCTCTGGACAGCGAAGAAAAAGCTGAACGTGCAGAAGAAGAAGCAAAGGCCCGCACTGAGTTCGGAAAGCTCTCGAAGACGGAGGGCAGCCAGAAGGTCATTCAAGTCGGCGACATGGAGAAGTTGATTACGGCCCTAGGCAGTACATACGATCCTGGCATGTTCTCCAAGGTTCTCAAGAAGTTGGCCAAAGCAGATGACAAGATCTACGAATCAGATTTCGTCAATTGGTACATGAGCTGGTTGTTTGACGACGACGGCTCTGATTTCGACGATGACGAGGAGGACGCTCCTGACGGAGATGCAGGTAACGCTCCTGGTGTTTCGCAAGGAGACCTGAGTAGCATTTTCAAGGTTGACAAGGACAGCTGGAAATGCGACGTTTGTTCAGTTCGCAATCCTGACAGCAAGAAGAAGTGCTTGTCCTGCGAGACGGTTCGTCCCGGCTATGAGAATGGTCCTGAGGTGAAGGGTGGCTCCAGTGTTGCAGCTGGTTCGGCAGGGGGTGTCGGCTTTTCGTTTGGTGCAGCGTCGACTAGTAGCGGAGCTATTGGTAGTGGAGGATTTACGTTTGGGGGTGCTGCTACGGATACTTCGGGTACTACCACGGCCGACGTGAAGGGGCCAACTCCCAGCGGTGGTTTCACGTTTGGTGCACCGTCAGCCGCATCATCTGGCAGTGTTTTCTCTTTCGGAGCTACTCCTTCAGGAGGGGGTTTCACGTTTGGTGGAGGAAGTGGAGTCGGAACTTCGTCTGTCTCCACCCCAACGTCTGGAGGCAAGTCCCCATTGGAATCTAAGACTCCGAGGGTGGAAGCAAAGACCACGGCTATAGTATCGGCTGAGAGCAAGAAGGCCGCTGCCGTTTTCGACGCGGCGGACAAGGACAAGACCGGATCGCTTCCCATGGATAAATTCGAAGATCTACTTGACGAGCTCGGCGAGGGATTTCATGGGGACGAATTCGACGCTCAAGTGAAACTCTTAGATCCGTCGGGTTCCAAGAAGATTACTCGGACCATGTTCATAGAATGGTACACCAACCTCGCAGAGGGCGGTGAGGGCGATGATGATGATTCTCTGGACAGCGAAGAAAAAGCTGAACGTGCAGAAGAGGAAACAAAGGCCCGCGCCGAATTCGGAAAGCTTTCTACGACAGTAGGCAGCCAGAAGGTCATTCAAGTCGGCGACATGGAGAAGTTGATTACGGCCCTAGGCAGTACATACGATCCTGGCATGTTCTCCAAGGTTCTCAAGAAGTTGGCCAAAGCAGATGACAAGATCTACGAATCAGATTTCGTCAATTGGTACATGAGCTGGTTGTTTGACGACGACGGCTCTGATTTCGACGATGACGAGGAGGACGCTCCTGACGGAGATGCAGGTAACGCTCCTGGTGTTTCGCAAGGAGACCTGAGTAGCATTTTCAAGGTTGACAAGGACAGCTGGAAATGCGACGTTTGTTCAGTTCGCAATCCTGACAGCAAGAAGAAGTGCTTGTCCTGCGAGACGGTTCGTCCCGGCTATGAGAATGATCCTGAGGTGAAGGGTGGCTCCAGTGTTACAGCTGGTTCGGCAGTGGGTGTCGGCTTTTCGTTTGGTGCAGCGTCGACTAGTAGCGGAGCTATTGGTAGTGGAGGATTTACGTTTGGGGGTGCTGCTACGGGTACTTCGGGTACTACCACGGCCGACGTGAAGGGCGCAACTCCCAGCGGTGGTTTCACGTTTGGTGCACCGGCAGCCGCATCAACTGGCAGTGGTTTCTCTTTCGGAGCTACTCCTTCAGGAGGGGGTTTCACGTTTGGTGGAGGACGTGCAGTAGCAACCTCTAATGTTGTGGACAAAGCGCAAGAAGCAGCCGTATTGCCAAACAAGGTGAAGCCCACTGCAGATGGGTCATCTTCGTACCCACCGATGTCTACCAAGGCACCAACTCCATTTGCGACAGGTTCGTCATCCGGATCCAATGTGAAGGCCTCTACGGGGTCTTCCAAGTCGGCGGCGTTCCCGCCGATGTCTTCGAAGGCTCCTACACCCTTCGGTGGTGTAAAAGCACCAGCGCCGGTCAGTGCTTCCTTTCCTCCGATGTCCACGAAAGTTCCGACACCTTTTTCAGCAGGGAAAGCTCCAGCGCCAGCAACGGCATCGTCATACCCTCCCATGTCGGCTACTGCACCCAAGCCTTTCGGTGGAGGAGTATCTGCAACGAAGCCTGAAACGAAGAATTCGAGCTCCGCAGCGTTTCCGCCGATGTCCACAAAAGCTCCGACACCTTTTTCAGCCGGGAAAGCTCCAGCGCCAGCCACGGCTTCGTCGTACCCACCAATGTCGTCTACTGCACCCAAGCCTTTCGGTGGAGGAGTATCCGCAACGAAGCCTGAAACGAAGAGTTCGAGCTCCGCAGCATTTCCGCCGATGTCCGCAAAAGCTCCGACACCTTTTTCAGCCGGGAAAGCTCCAACGCCAGCCACGGCTTCGTCATACCCACCGATGTCGGCTACTGCACCCAAGCCTTTCGCTGGAGGAGTATCCGCAACGAAGCCTGAAACGAAGAGTTCGAGCTCCGCAGCGTTTCCGCCGATGTCCACAAAAGCTCCGACACCTTTTTCAGCCGGGAAAGCTCCAGCGCCAACCACGGCTTCGTCGTACCCACCAATGTCGTCTACTGCACCCAAGCCTTTCGGTGGAGGAGTATCCGCAACGAAGCCTGAAACGAAGAGTTCGAGCTCCGCAGCATTTCCGCCGATGTCCGCAAAAGCTCCGACACCTTTTTCAGCCGGGAAAGCTCCAACGCCAGCCACCTCATCATCTGCGTTCCCGCCAATGTCTACCAAAGCACCAACGCCATTTTCAGCCGGGAAAGCTCCAGCGCCCTCGTCGTCATCGTCGTCGTATCCGCCCTTGTCAACGACGGCTCCAACACCTTTTGGAGGCAGTAGTGCTAAAGCACCATTGCAAAACCCTCTAACTCCGCTTGGTGGAGGGACTCCGGGCCATCGTCCACGAGATCCTTCCGATTCGAGACCCGGTTTCTCTACGCAGGAGAGACGACCGTCATCATCGCCGGCTGAGAATGAGTTTTCGAAATTGGAATCAGCCATGGATGACGTAGTTTCAAGAGTACATGGCATCTGTCAATCAGCGTCCCATAAGATTGCAGAGATTGATACGAAGATGGGTCGTTTCGTCGACAAAAAGAATGAAGTCGCAAACGGTTTGGCCAGTGCAGACAGCAATTTGACGAAACTTAAGGAAAGGAGTACTTTTTTGCTCAGCCGAAAGACCGATGCTTCGCGCCAGGTCCGCGAAGCCAGAGAACTGGTTGAAGGACAATTGAAAGGAGCTGATGGCGCTGGCCTTGCGGAGAGTCAACCGCTGGACTTCGAGTCGGAGCAAACCAGGCGCAAACATGCTCTCAGTGCGCGGTTGATAAGCGAACAGATGCGTGCGCTGCAGGACCGGTTTGCTCTCGTTAGCTCTATTGTAGAGAACCCGCAGGACTCTGCACCCGTTTTGCGTTCGGTATGTCGATTTTTTGAGGAGACCAAAAAACTAGGTGGGAAGATTCAGCTGGTTGAAAAGAAGCTCGAAGAGACCTCCAAACTTGCCCCTCTTCTTCCCGCGAATGCGCTTGGTCGCTCAACTTATGGCTTGAGCCCGCCGAAGCATCATGGCCGGAAGAGAGAGAAACTACGTCCTTTAACTATTGGCCATACTCCTACCAAGCTCAACAGTGCGGCGACGGCTCAGCTTGGTGAGTCTGTTGTCGACAAATGGGAAGCAATCGAATCGTCGCTCCAGAATCAAACCAACGAGCAGACAAAGACTGTCAGAATTGCTGGTCTGTCAACTGCTAGTTTGATGCGAAAGGCCGCAGTTCCAAGTCATCCCGCACGGCGGGACTACGGTCGAAGTCTCCTTCTCAGTCCCGATAAGGGTACCGTGCCGCAGCAACTGACGTATGGTGCAAGCAGCACTGCGTCTGTATTCTCGCCACCATCTAAATCGAGACCGCGAGCTGGGTGGGATCAGATGTCAACTATCGATCAAAACCGCGCGAAAATGCTTTCTACTTCGATACCACAGGGACTGAAGGAGGTGACAGTCACCGATCAAGCGCGTGAAAAGCTTGCCGCCGTTGGAACTACACCTGAAAAATTACAGGCGAAGCTGGAAATCAGCAGGGGCGCTGGCCTTGAGCGTGTCTCTCCGCGCTCGAAGCGTGAGCAGTCAAGTGACGCGTCTTCAAGCACGGGTGAAGCAAGGAAGTCATCAGAAGGAATGAAAAAGGCTGCCGCAGCGTTCCCACCGATGTCATCCAAAGCCCCAACTCCTTTTTCTCAGAAGACGCGGGAAAAAGAAGCAATTTCCCCGCCAAAAGCAACCTCAGGAACTTCCTACCCACCCCTCTCTTCAGCTCCTCCGAAGAATCCGTTCTCAATGTCGAAGTCGGCCGACAATACCATTGACCAAGCGAAGGCCGAGCCATCGAAACAACCACTGCCCCCAACGAAGGAGCCGGTGAAAGGGAACGCCCCTTCGTTTGGCGACATGTCGGGACTTGGCAATTCACTATTCTCACTGGGAGGCAATTCGTCTACAAAGGAGCAATCGAGTTTTCCTCCTCCCAAACCGACGAGCACGGTCGAGAAGGGGAAAACACCAGATTATAGACAAATCTTGACTTCCTTCTACCAGCAACACAACCCGTCTAAGGTTCAAGAAGTCGACAAGCATCTTGAAAAGTACAAGGTAAGCGAAACGCGGGTTCTCAGCATTGAGTCGAAGAATGAAACATACGGCTGACTATCTTGTTTTCATTTTTAGGGGCGTGAAGTTGAGATGTTCAACAAGCTGGCAGCAAAATACAATGTTCGTAGCCCTCTCGACGAGTCAATAGCATCATCACCCGGGCCTTCCGCGATGACGTCGACGTTTGGAAGCAGCAATGCACCCGCTCCTTCTCCGTTTTCTTCCGGCAGTGGTTCAATGCAAACAGTGGCGTCATCGTTTACCACCACCAATGCAAATGCTCCCTCGCAATCACCATTCGGGGCACCGAAACCTATTACAGCGCCATCGCCTGCACCCTCTCCGTTCGGGACTACAGCACCTCTTGGCTTGGGCTCTGCCTCCGCATTTGGAAGTAGTTCTGCCACGAGTAGTCCGTTTGGCTCCTCTGGGATCGGCTCGCCCTCACCATTCGGTGGCACGCCGGCCGCATCGCAACCGTCGCTATTTGGATCTTCGGCGGCGCCATCACAACCTACACCCTTTGGAAGCGCAGCCGCAGCGCCACAGCCATCGCCCTTTGGTTCTCCCGTTCCCACCACTATTGCATCAAATACTTCACAACGGACTTTCCAGGGCCGCAACCCACGTGAGATCCTTATGTCATTCTATCAGCAAATGAACCCCAGCAAAATAGCCGAGGTTGATAAAGTGTTGCAGAAATACGGTGGCAGCGAGGACCAATTGTTCCGCAACCTGGCAAAGAAATACAATATGGACCCGTCTGTCTTTGTTCTTACTGGTGCCCCGCCTGCAAGTGCGTTTGGCGCCGCTCCTTCGTCTGGAGCTTTTGGATCCGGATTTGGTCAGCAGTCAGCATTGGGCGGAAGCAGTCCATTCGGAATGAGTAGTGGTGGTGGCTTCGGTCAGCCGTCCGCGCTAGGAGGAGCAGCCCTGGGAACTTCAGGTGGCCCTACATTTGGATCAGCCTCTGGTTCTGCTTTCGGCGGGGGAGGACCATCGTTCGGAGCCCTAGCGTCTAGTCCATCACCTTTTGGGGCGCCTTCGCCCGGCGCCTTTGGCTCGTCGGCCCCAAGCTTTGGCTCCCCTCCTCCAGGCGGTGGCTTTGGATCACCGTTTGGTGCGCCTCGCCGCTGAGACGCCATGGGAGAAAACATGATTTCAACAGAAGTTGCAAGTAGATTACTGTGACTAGAAATGTTTCAATATATAGTGAGGTACAGTCTTGCAGCAATTAGGTCCGACGGGTTGCTTATGCTGGTGGTCGCCTGTGCAAACTGCAATCCTGCCATATTGCATATCATAGAGAGCATTATTGCCTCATCTCTTCCTTGAGAGCTATATCGAATCACAGAGTTTACAGTACAAATACCAAACATTTCACTTAATACATGTTGCTCGCATGGTCTAGTTGGTTACGACGCTCCCTTCACACGGGAGAGGTCCGTGGTTCGATTCCGCGTGCGAGTAAACTTTTGTTTTGTCGCGTCGTCATTCGAACCATCAAACGAAGATCCTATTCATGGACGACATGAGCATCCAGCATCACTATTGTTATCGAACCTTCTTCTACTATCAAAGCGAAGCAGCGCGTCCCCACCTCATTGCCGACATTCTACATGCGCCAAAATCTATTGGTGCGGCACTACATTGGCCGCCGCCTTTCGGAATACTACGCGCAACCCGCCGATCGAGTGGTAGGGAAATCGTCGGGTGCCGAGACGGCCAAGCTTTGGTCGCATTGGGGAGAATGGGACTGGCGACGTCTCTTGCGTCGTTTCTATGAAGAACGAGAGGGTCACTGGTTGACACCAGTGGAATTGTTTCAGCCTCACTTTTCTCATATTTTAGGAGATTTTTGCTGCCAGGCCGTAACTGCGGGCGACAAGAGCGATACATTGGAGATTGTGGAGCTGGGTGGAGGGAGAGGAACTAATGCGAAATTGCTTTTAAATTACTTGAAGGATCATCGGCCAGATATTTACAAAGGAGTGACCTATACTCTTGTAGACTCGTCGCCGACCTTGCATGAGCTGCAACGGAGCATTTTGACGGACACCGAACATGCCAATAAGGTGGACTTTCGTCTCTTGGATCTTGTCAATGTCGCAGAACGAAGGTACGCAAACAGTTATGATGGGGTGTGGAATGGATTGACATGCATTTTTTCACGCATTTCCTTTTTTAGACAAGAGTTGTTATCCGCTTCCGAAAAGCCTACTGTAGTTCTAGCAATGGAGGTACTTGACAATCTGCCTCATGACAAAATCCAGCAAAAGTCACGGAAACAGTTGCAACAGGCAGAGATTCATCCACAAGGTGACAAACTAAAGGAAACGTTTGTACCACTAGTGGATCCATTACTTGCTCGAGTCATCCAAGCGGTTCCTGCCTTTGCCAAACCCTATCCGACGTGGATCCCTACCGTTGCGTGTGGAATTTTGGAGCATGTCATCCAACAGCGACCGAATTTGGGACTCGCTTTTGCTGATTTTGACTGGCTTCCAGCTCCAGACTTGATGGCTGAAACACCTTCTAGGTTGACGTCATGGGGAGAAGGAGAACCGATCATTACGGACATGCAAGGTGTAGATCATGAGTGCTTCCTGCAAGCGCCACCGCATTGTGATATATTGTTTCCCACCGACTTTGACAAGCTCGCCTCCTTTACCAAACGAACAATGGCTGGTTCGAAACGAACAAGTAGTACTGTGAGAGTGGATAAGCAAGCCGACTTTTTGGAGCGATATGGGGCCAGACACGTCCAAGAAACCAAGAGTTGGCTCTCGGGTCATACGCCGTTGCTACAAGACTTTGTCAACTGTTCTGTTCTATCGATTACAACACATCAAAAGCCATGACGCTACAAGTCGGATTGAAGATGTTGGATTGGATTGTTGCTGCAATCCGATAGAGTTGAATATTACTCCGAATATTATTCCCGCCTCCGAAGAGTATAAGTAGCTTTATCATCAGGTGTGCAGTGGATCGGAACCCATTTTCCCTTTGGATCATTGGACCATCTTCATTCGACCCCTGGCATCAATGATAACAATTTTTGCACAGAGCCGTTGTTGCACGCGACGTTCCAGAATGATCGGCCAATCTCTGACTACATAGCAGGTCAGATGACAAATACACATAAGGGCTTTACTTTACTACCTAGGTAGGATGTTTTACACTAAGTAGCAGTACACAACGGCGACTTACTATGGTGTACTATTCACACTATTTGCGTACCTTGCACCCCCTGATACAGCGACCCGTTGGGCAAAAGAAGTTCCACCAAAAATACAAAATCGTACGGCAGCTGGAAAAGGGAAAATCCGACGCGGTGCACCGTTTGCTATTGTTGTCCAAACTAGTTGTATCCCCGGCCCCGTTTCTTCCCCGATCCGTTGTTATTGTTGTTCCTGTTGCCTCCACCGCCTGGTTTCTGCCCCTGCTCTCCTCCTTGGTAGCCGCGGCGTTGCTGTTGAGGCATACTCTTGTGCCTTTCAATTTGCCTTTGACGGCCCTCCTGTTGTTGTTGCTGCTGTCGCTGCAACTGTTCCGCACTATAACGTTAAAAGAGAGTGTGGAGCAAGGAGTGAATTGAGTACAACCCGCCAATAAATTATATTTGACCGGCTCAAGACCACTTACACCGATTCTGCTTCGGCCATTTCAATTTCCTTTAGTCCCACTTGTGGTTCATCTCGACACAGAAACACCTTGGGCCTCTGGCATTGAAATCCAGAATGTCCTTGACTTCCACAATTGAAACACGACATACCCTTTAGTCCGTAGAACCACTTTAGCTCACGGCACAAAAAGTGTCCTTGCCGTCCACATTCCATGCAAATAGCATCCTTGCTAGCTATCGTCCCACTTCCCCGATAGTTTCGACAACTGTTCCGATGATGGCCACTTTCAAAGCAAATTCCACACACTAATCGTCTCGGCAAGCCACGTCGCTGCGTACAGTCTCGAACGGAGTGTCCCGGACAGCCACAATTGAAACAAAAGATTCGGTGATCGCATCCTCGTTCTTGATGCTGTAGGCTCCCACAAAAGGCACATGGTTTCGGCTTGGCTGGATTCTTACAGTCTGATTCGTAGTGACCGACTTCGCCACAACGATAGCAGATTGTAGAAATATCCTTCTGGACTAAATTATTCAGCAATGATTGCTGCGGTCCTCCTGTGGCACCATAGCCCGACTGCCTCTTCTTGCTGGGCTTTTCGGTCGCCATGGCTACTCGAAGCTTGCGCCCGCCTAGTTCCGTCAAATTGTCAATACAATCTTGCGCATCATCTGCCGACGCGAACGTCACATAGGCACGCCCCACATTCAAGGCAGGGTTGTCCTTGTCCTGCAGCACGTTGACTTCTAACAGCGGTCCATACTTCTCACATGCAGCTTGTAAAAGAGCAGCATCTGTGGTATAAGACATGTTGGCGATTCTGACTTTGGTGGCTTGATTTGCTTTGGATTTTACTGCCAGTCCATCGTACAAATCCTCTTCACCGTCACTGTCAATGGTAGCGGAATCCACTTGCACGTCGGCATTTTCTTTCTTGACGCGTTCTCCAAAGGCTTTGAGATACTCATCATTCAAGGGTATCGTTGCGGGTGATTGTACTAACCCTCGGGGCCGATCAGGATCAAACAAACGTGCCGCCCACTTGGAGAGACGACTCTTGGCATGGATCAGCAATTCTGGATCCACAGTAGATTTGCTAGTGGGTTCTTCCAACGGAGGAGCATCTCCCGTGGAGGCTTCGTCATCGTTCGATGACGAATCGGCCCGTGCTCGTTTCATCGGCGGGGAAGGCGCAATGCCTTCGTCCTCACTGCTGTCGCTGCCAAGCTCCATGGCCTCTGAGGTCGACGCAAAGTTCTTTCCTTTTTGTTGGGCGCCGTCGCTCATTCTCAATTTCAAGTGCCAAGAGCGCAAGTTACAAATCACCCCGATTATCGTAGGATCATATCTCGAATGGAGCAGGTGTCGATGCGACGGATAAACACTCGCCATGGTGGACCGCGCCCGCCCGCGGAAATCGTGTATTCAAAGTGTATCTTGCGCTTGATCGGGGGAAGACGAACGGATGTCGATTTGAAGTCGGACGTGTCCGTTTGCTCTGTTCACCGACTGATGATGATTCGATTCATTCGAGCACACGCCTGTGCGGCGCGCTCCAGGGTGGAGGGCCGGCGGGCGCGAGACGCTGATTGATGATTCGGTACTGGTGTTCGTCCACGCGGCACAAATCCCACAATTACTACCGTACACTGGTAGCATGTTGTAATCACAGATTCGAATGGTGGCAATGGTACCATCACTGGGCACACAAACGCTACATACTAACCGTCATCACAATCTGCTGATACGATAGCCTTTTACGTTTGATAGCTTCAGTTGTCATAGAACACAATTTATCTCTAGTAGTGTAGTACTATTGAATAGGAGATTGAAAAGGGTGGTGCAACTGGTGCGTGTAGTCAAAATTGCTGTCGGCACTACTACTACATCCGTTGTATTGCATGGTTTCAGCCGTTTGTTTTAGTACTAGTACTAGTAGTACTCTGAAGCAGTATCTTCTTGTTCAACACATCCGGCTTCAAGATCTTTTTGCGGCTCCTCAATCTCAGCAGTTTGATTGGTGGGCGGAACGATGATCGATTCACTCGTCTCTTCTTCTTCCGTCGTTCTTATGGCTGATATGTCGATGAAGCATTCGCGACACGTAGGGCACGGTACTTTGCCATTCTCATGTTCCTTGGTAAGAATGTAATCAACAATGCAGTCCTGATGGTAAGCATGAGAGCATTTGCTGTTCTTGATGGGCGACCATGCAATGACTTGTCCACTCTTGTAACTCTCAAGGCAAATGGCGCAACAGTTGGGTACATGAAATGTCTCGAGGGAATCTTTCGGAACAATGAAATCGGATCCATCTTCTTCTTCCTGCATCAAGAAGAAGTCAGCACTACCGTCTTTCGACAGCTCCACTCTATCGGCGTTTTGCATAGTGCCAGAAACAACAACGCTAGTATCGCCTGCTGTGTCATGATGATGGTTAGCAGTGCCTAGCTCAACAACATCAACAAGGATACTGGCGGCCACGGTCACGGCGGGGTCACAGTGTCCTGCTGGAATCTTCGTTTTGACGTCAGCTGATTTGTTGGTGCAGTCTGAGTTGTCTTGTGCCCTAACGAATCTTATTATGTGGGCAAAAATCCCATTTTCACTCCGATCCTTACGGTCGTCTGTGGAGCAAGAATCCTCCTCGTCTTGATCAACTGCGGTTGCTGAGTCGCTCCTTCTCGTGCTACAGCTAGTACTACTCCTGCCAATACTGTCTGCGTCATCCGAAAAACTTGATTTCCTCCCATATCTTCTTCCAACAAGGTCTTTTACTTGCTATAATGTACCAACAAGGATAAAATGAGCACATAATTTGTTGATCAGGCATACCGCCGATTCTTACGATAGGCGGGGTGCTGACTCGAGCACGCTCTACCACCGTCGTAGAGAACACTTTCAGCGTAAAGCACCAACGACCACGGATACGAGCCAAACAACTCACCATTGATGCACTTGCAGATTCGAATAGCTTGATGACTCTGTTTCGTTGTCGGGTCTCTTGCTCTTTCTTTTCGCGCTCTGCGGCATCCACCCTTGCTTTGATGGCACGCTGGGAAAGTAGCCCAAGCAATGCGCAAAGGACCATCAGCACAGCCATGGTCCCTAAGAAAGCAATCATATCTTGATTGTTTGACGATGCCTCATCGGGTGAACCAGAAGGAACAACTCCTCGCTGTCTCGTTGAAGACGAGCCGAGAACTCGCTCCACCAGGTGATCTAGACCACCACTCTCTCCCTGTGCCATTTTATGTGTCATAGTTTACCTTTCGAAGCTGAACAAGATAGGACAAAGAGGATACTTTCGGTGGAATTTCAATAAGGATTCGAGGAAGATTTTGAAGACAGTATTCGCTTCTCTTCTTGTGCATGAATGACAAGGATTGGGTCTCGATACGATGAAACGCCGTCTTTTTGTGT
This sequence comes from Nitzschia sp. DOCU1, assembly GCA_951394045.1. Lineage (NCBI taxonomy): Eukaryota > Bacillariophyta > Bacillariophyceae > Bacillariales > Bacillariaceae > Nitzschia > Nitzschia sp. DOCU1. The sequence continues at coordinate 2,941,888 of OX595989.1, forward strand.
TTGCATTTGCGATTGGCAGGTTGCATACACGCGCTTTTCACTTCTACACTGCGCGCGTCTCTTTGGTGGTGAGTTTTGACCGGTTTTACAATCACAGGGAACAATTACGTGGTGTCATGCGTCCAAAGATTGTGTGATCATCCTATGAGTCAGAAAGTACGTACTGAAATGAGGAACCCTTAAACAAGGCATTAGGTGACCAGGACGAACTCAGTTGCCTTAAATAGAGACATATCATCCCAAAAAAGACTTCTGAGCAGTCTACCGGTAGTAGACTGTGCAGTGCTAAATATGCCTTCTCCGAATTCCTAGTAGTACCACCCTCTAACCAGAAATGAAGTTGAGTCCTTGATATCTCATTTTTAGAAATAGGAAAGAAATATGGAAGGTACAACACAACGGATACCGGATAGCCCTCAATCGAATCAAGAACATGGAGATGCTAGGCAAACTGAAGCTAGTAATAGACTGTGATGACAACGCCATTTGTGAATGATGCCTTTCAATACTTCTGTCGATCCATAGTAGCAAGAATGCTGGTTCGCAGCATTCGTGAACGCGACTGCGGGGGAAATAAATCCCGGGGAAAACATCCTTTGAGGCCACAAGGTAATTGACATGATATCCCAACCTCAGCTTGAATATAGTATGCCCAAATACCGGTATAGTAGGGTGCAGACAACGCGCCATCAATGCTGGTCCAAGCGAAGCAGGAGCGCTGCTACGTCATCCGAGCAGGCAGAGATGCCATTGTTGTTCTGGCATATAGCAACCAGGCCACTGGGGCCTCCAGAAGACCACGAGCTTTCGCCCTGCTGCTCGCTGTTCAGTTCTGCAATCAACAATTCTGGATTACTGACGTCTGGGACATTGTGGCGGTCAATAAGCCTAGCCACCCAGCCGTGCCCCACTTTCTCGTAACAATACTTGTTCAAAGAAGAATTTTCCAGTTGATTAACCCGAAGAACCCGAGTAGTGCCTGCCCAGAAACCCTTCTCTTTCATACCTCGATGCAAAGCATAAGGGGAAATCCGGGATGTTGGCGTGGCCTCTTCAACAATAACAAGGTTATGGTTGCCCGCTCGCCGAAGTCTAACTCGGCCAGAACAAATATCTTCCCAATCAGACAATGCGCTCTGAAAACTAGTGCCCCAAAACTGTTCGTACTTCTCCCCTCCAGTCGCTTTGATATCCTCCAATATATCAGGCATTTCCGCTAGAATATTCTCGTAGGCTTCGGCTTCTTCAGATGAGCAAAATTCTGAAATCACTAAATCAAGTTTGAGTCCTTCATCTGAACTCCATTCTCCAAAATCTCCGGCTTCTGCCGCATCGATCAAAAGCTTCTCGTACTTCAGAGCAAGATTTGGCTCTAAACAAGCCCAGACGCTGCAAACACCATCCGTATCATAGTGATTGTTGAGAACAGTGGCACCAACGTACTCTTCGTAGTCCTTAGGATTCTTGGCGAGCTTTAGCGCCATCTCGGTGGAAGTGTCGGCGTAAAGCGGATCAGGAGTCTTGTTTCCGGTCCAATGCGTCACTTCGAGAGTCGCCCCCGGCACCCGACCGTCACAGGTAATAGTCACCGGAGCAGATGGGGCGGGCACTCCATATGGAACGTAGCGAAATGTGCGACTTCTTGCCATGCTGCTGAAAGATAATGCCGCACGTGCCCAGAATGTAAGGACTACGCCAGAAGATCTACTCAGGAACACCTTCATAGTTTTTCAATACGATGCCCGCTGTTCCCAACACCATGAAGCCGGTCTTTGTTCTGTCATCATCAGCTTCTCATCTCAAGTCATCGTGTCGTGTGATGGGGATGGTGTCGTCGGGTGGGCGCCAAAAGGATACGGGTTGAAGAAATCCAGATCTCTTTCCTTGCGGAAATCTTTGGGTTGCATTCGTACTGGTCACAGTGGTCAGACTAATCGAAATCTATCATTGGTAGGTCGGTAGCTATCTCTCCATCACCGCCCCGCCTCTAACTTATCCCCCTGCAAGCTTACTCGCCGCGGGCTATTCATTTCACATCGCCACTACTATTAGAGAGGAATGGAAAACCAAACTAGCACGTGATTGTAGCAAGTCTTTCTATAAGTAGCAACAAAAGCCACCTGGTCTAAAAGTTAAAGTCGGCATCATCTTTGGAAAGGTCAAACACATTCCGCTTGGCCGGAGTCGGTTTTTGAGCCGACGACGACGCACTTCCCCCCGGAGACTTGCGTCGTCGTGACCGAAACGGACTGGCTTTGACTGAAGGTGCGGGAGAATCCAACCCCGCCAACACGGCAACCTTGTTGCTGCTCGCAGCCGTATTCGAAGAGTTTCGACGGACTACAACTGGCTTTGTTAGCGATGTCTTGGGGCGTTTGGAGGCCGGCTTCTCAACAACCTGCACTGGATCGTCTTCCACATTGATGGCAGCGTGATGATTCTCGTCCCCAGAACCATGGACTGTCTTTTCCGGCGCCTTGACAGAATCTGACATTGACTTTCGCTTCTTTTCGCCTGCAGTTTTGGGTTTGTCGGTCTCGGTGGTATTTCCCAATTGCTCTAGAATACTGCCACGCGATGACAGTGCTGTAGAAGCTTTGTCCGCAGGAACTTTCTTCTTTCTGGAACGGCGTGGAGTAATCTTTTTATTCCGTGCACTACTGGGTCCTGCATCGTCACTTTCGTCAGAGTCCCCCTGTGCCTCGACCTCATCCGAATCGCTTTCATCGTCCTTGTAGCTTTTGGGTGCCCCTGACGACGACTGCCGTCGGCTTGGCTTAGCATTCGACTTGGTGGTGGTGGTAGCTCTGATCGTTGGCACCATGTCTTCATCATCGCTGCCGACCTGACCACCATCAGAAAGTTCAATTGGCTCCTGCTTTTCGCTATTCCTGGAGTTTGTTTCCTTGGTTGCAGTCATTGTTTTTGGTTTGCCTTTGGGAGCAGCCGGTGGAACTGCCGAGTCCTGGTCACTCTCAGCAGAGTCTTCTTCACCATCGTCGTCGTCGCTGTCTGCCTCCTTGTAGCTTTGCTTCTTTGCACTTGACGCTCGGGGTGTTCTTGTGGACGATCGACGCTGAGAGGTTGGACGAGGTAGTACTTCATCGTCATCGCTAATATCATAGGCCACTTCATCCTCCGAGGATGATGGTTCTTCCAGTTTGGCGGTTTTCTTGCGCCCCGTAGAGCCTTTTTGAACGGGAGTAGTTTTCGCCTTGTTCTGCTTGATGGGACCTGCCTTTTTGGTTGGTCTGCTGGAAGAGAGCTTTGTTTTCTCTTCCACCTCACTATCCTCCTCTTCCGACAAAAGATCTACAGTAGACTTGATTGGTTTGCTCAACGACGTTCGTCCTCGTGGTTGCTTTGGTTGTGCCTTTGCTTTGGTGGTACTAGCAACAGGCTTTTTGTCGGCGATGTCGTCTTCACTGGATGATGATGATTCTTCCTCCTCCACATCACTGTCCAATAAATCCACAGTATACTTGATCTTTTTTTCGACCGACGCTTTGCGTTTGGGGGCGGACCGTGCCAATGTGTTTGTAGTAGTAGAAGATGGTAATTTGATGGAAGCCATGAATTCTTCATCGTCGTCGTCGTCGTCGTCATCATTGTCGGACACATCCAATGTGACTGCCTTTTTGTTGCTACTCGAGGATGGTAGTGATGCAGAATGATGGATTCCTATCATGGGTCGAGTAGGCAATCCACGTTCATCAAAGATGGGTTCCTTGGAAATGATTGGAACATGTACTGGAAGCGATTCGTCGTCCTTTTTCTTTTTGTTTCCTTTAAAGACGCCATCGACAGTCCGTTCGGAACCCCCATAGTGTACCCAATCTTGCTTGTTTTCATTCGTCGTCGTAGTAGTAGAATCTTCTACTACGGGAGAAGCCGGTGACGAATCCTTATTGTCATTGTTACCACCATCAGCCTCCCAGACGGGAGCGCCAAAGACAATGGCCGACGAAAAAATACCCTGGAGAGAGACGAAGGAACGCATGTGGTGAAAAAATGGAGGGTCATCAAAAGCACAAAAGTAGGACTGTCAACGTACCTTACACGCTACAGACCCCTTTTTGCGGTTCGAACAATTGAGCCACATGAATTTGGAAGATGTCGGCACTTTGGTTCCTGGAAAGACCAAGGATTTCCCACAGCCTGGAAATGCAATTCGCAATTTAGGAGTGGCCGTGCTCAATCCTACTACTTTTCCCAGTTGTGGCAGGATTGTGGTTGGCTTGACAGTGTTGGCGGTCGGCTGTGACGACGACACCTTTTCTTCGTCCTCTTCGTCCTCCTGATCGTCATTGTAATTATTATTATTATCTACATCCTCGTCATTGTCGTCTTGACTGGGTGGTTCGGACAAATTGTCGTTTGTCGCCAAGTCACCAGACACTTGCTGTTGAATACTTTTGAGATTCAAGGTTCCCGGCAAAATCAACAAGTACCGTCCCTTTTCTTTCGCGAGACTTGGTGGCACTAACGCTTGTTTATTCAAATGAATGTCTTGTCCATTGCACACTTGTTGTAACAAGGATCCAGGTCTCAACGCGGAATCACTGGCGGCAAGTGTAGGAGGTCTTGATGCTACCGGCCAGTCACTTGGTAACGGTTTGGCGCGTTTGACAATGGTGGGTCGTTCGACTTTCAAAGGACTACTTGAGTGGGACTTTTTGGTCGGGGCGGCCTTTTTGGCCTTTTTGGCAGACGTGGATTTGGAAGTCGGTGCCATGTTTCTAAAAAGCCCTCTCTACTACTAGTAACGGGTAGGGAGAGTAGCAGCAAGTATGATATTAACCTCGTGATGTGGTTCAACTGCGCTTTTGACAATGACAACAAAAGGGAGGTCTCTTCTCATTGACATGCATGTGGCTGCATGTGCTCCTCGTCTCGAAGCTTGCAGTGTGGCAGCATTGGCCTCCGAGATGCCAGGTAAACGACCGTTAACAATGATGCGCGCCAAAAAATGGGGCTGGGCTCGCTCGCATACTGCTGCCGACCAAAAATCCCAAACCACCTCATCGCAGACATCAGCAAGGATCGATGCGAGAAAGATGGACATTCAAAGATCCTCCTTCTCTACAGTAGTAGTAGAGTAGTTCATTTTGCTTGGCCTGCTCTTACACAGCTCCAAACACCCCCCTCGGCAGTTTCTGCATTGTATTTTGGTGCCGGAAACGTTCCATGACGACAAGGCTCACAAGTCTTACCAGTCCTAGTCATCGAATCATTATTCTGTTTTGCCTGGCATCAAGAGTGACTCGAGGCCTTTTCGTGGCGGGCTTTTCTCATCATTCAGTGGATTTGCGCTTGTGGGCAAACACAAACGTTCTACAAATGCCACGTGCATCCCAGCGACGTCTCGCCGCCGCCTCCTCCAAGGCCACTCCAGAGAGTGTGGCGAGTAGTGACAATAATGCCAACGACAACGAATTACTACTCAAGGACTGGATGACCCATGACGATTTGGAATTTCACAAATTAAAGGACGAAGCAACAGCAATCCAGATTCGATCGGCTCTTTTAGAATGGTACCGACAAAATCGGCGGAAATTGCCGTGGCGAGGCGATGCCCCTCCCTACGATGGGAGTACTGCTGGAATCAATACTAACAACAACAACCACAAACAGCAAACCAAGCCCCAATCCAACAAAATTACAAACTTTTTTCAGCCTACTGCGAAAAAGACAAAAACAGCAAAGCTATCCCCCGACCCGGCTCCTTCTTCTTCGTCGTCATCATCCGAAATACTGTCAACAACAGCAGCCGCCGCCATTCCTGTTTCAGCATATGGCGTTTGGGTGAGCGAAATCATGTTGCAACAAACTCGCGTGGAAGCCGTCATTCCGTATTGGATCAAATGGATGACGACTTTTCCTACCATTTATGCTTTGGCGGAAGCTTCCGAAGAACAAGTCAATGCTCATTGGGCAGGACTTGGCTTTTACCGACGAGCCAGACTCTTGCATCAAGGAGCACAATTGGTAGTACAAGAATATGACGGGGAATTGCCACGAACCGTACCCGAACTCTTGAAGATTACGGGGATTGGTCCGTATACAGCATCCGCGATTGCATCTATTGCGTATGGGACGTGTGTATCAGTCGTGGATGGTAATGTTTGTCGCGTATTGAGTCGCCTTCGGGGCATTGCCAATCACATCAAGGCACCGGCCCTCAAAGACAAGTATGGATGGGATCTAGCGACGCAAATTGTTCAAGCAGGCGACGGGTCCTGTGCGGGGGAAGTGAATCAGGCATTAATGGAGCTTGGGGCTACCTACTGTGCACCGTCGGGGACGGGCATTGATCCACGAGATCCACTCAAGGACTATTACTATTCTACGAGAATCGGAAAAGCTTACGTGGAATGGAAACGGGCAGGTAAGGCACTGCCAAAGATTTTGGAGAGTTGTACTTGTTCGGTTTGCGATTCGAATGGAATACAAGCAGTAGTCGAGGCCTTGGAGGAACGAATACAACTGCAAGACGACGGCGACAAATTATCCGAGGATGACTCGAGAAAACTGGGTCATGCGGTCTTTCCTTTGGATCCACCAAAATCCAAGAGGCGCGAAGAAGATTTGGCAGTAGCCGTCATTGCCAATCAGCACCAAAACGAAACGTGGTGGCTCCTGATTCGACGCCCCGCCAAGGGTTTGTTGGCTGGACAATGGGAATTCCCATCCCTTTGTGTGGAAAGCCGGCAAGAGGGACAATCCAAGCCACCGACTCCACCAGCCGCGAAACGGCGCAAGGCTTTGACCAGCTTTTTGGATGGTATTATTGTTGGAGAACAGCAGCAAGCTTGGTGGTCGCCCACCACGACGAATGCAAGACGAGCTGTTGATCCCGCTCCTTTGGAACACATTTTTAGTCATGTGAAGCACAACATGTATTTGGAGGCGCAAACAATGGAGGTCGACTTGCAGATCTTGGAATGGAAGACAGAGGATGACAGACAAGTACGGTGGATGCGCGAAAGCGATATGGACCAGGTGGGCATCACGTCGGGAGTCAAAAAGATTCTCAAGGCAGTAAAGGCGATCGAACCAGAAAAGGCAAAAAAGCGAAAGAGATAGCATTGTGGGTAGCTAAATTGCAGAAACTAATCCTCAGATAGTGGTTTGACTCCAAGTTGGTTTCGGATTTCTTCTACAAGCTTCAAATTCAATAGCGTCTCCTTCCAAGTGTATTGTGGAGTTTCCTTTTTACCCGCAGCAATGCATCTTGCTACTGCAGCTGCTTCGTAGATAAAACCCGCAGAGTTGGGATAGACAAATCCTCCTGTAGCCTTGATTCCCTCCGTGTCCTCGGGCAATGGATATTCGTACACTTCCTCCAAACCCACTTGCCCGCGACCATCACTTTTGATTTGGACGCTCAACCTGGTCGGACAATGACTTGGCGTTTCAATCTTTAACCGACCCTTGGTGCCAACTATCGAAGACTCCTCCGAAGTTTCGCAACACATTCCAAAACTTAGACAAGCTACTCCAGACCTTTATCGAGCCGAAATTGACATGTTAGAAGATCACCGAATCACGTACGCATAAGCTCCATAGTGGAAAACGCACCCTGGCAACTTTGGCGCCCTGCCATCATGCTGCGTCCCCTTCGGCGGAAACGACAAAACCATACCACCCTGAAGATCCACACCTGTCTCTTCATCCTTCTGACCAACTACCTTGATAGAATCTGGCTCATTTTTGAAGCAGAGGGTAGCCACCGCAAGTGGGTACGGAGCCACGAGAAACGAGGCACCACCACCCAGTTTGCGGTTGTAGAAAAATGAGCTGGGGTACTCTTCGCTATCGGGAGCGTAAAAGTTGAAATCCGAGTACACCTTTGAGATCTCGCCCAACTTTGGTTCTTCCGTCGCAGTTCCCAGCATCAAGTTTCGGGCTTTTTGTACGGCCGGGAAGAATCGTGTCCACATTCCTTCCATAATGAATAGATTTTTCTCTTTTGCAATGGCAAACAAATACTCCCCATCCGCCACGGAACACGCAAATGGTTTTTCAACAAGAACATGTTTGTTCTCCAGTAGGCACATTTCCACAGTCTCCCGTCGAAAGGCATGGATATTTCCAATATATACAATTTCGATTTTTGGATTCTTGACCATCTCGGCATAGCTACCATCTGAATGGTGGTGAGAGGCCGTCCAGGTGGGCAATCATCTAATATGGTGGCCAGTTTTCTCACTTACAGTGGCTTTCTATTCCGTGTTTTTCGGCAAAACTCTTTGCACTCTCTTCATTTCGAGCAGAACAAGCGACGACGGATTGTGTCGGGAGGTGCTTGAGGGCTTGGGTGAAATCATGGCTGACGCGACCGCAACCTAGCATGCCCCATCGAAGCGGAGGGCACTGCAAAGGATCGGAGAGACTTGGATCATCCAGCGGCGGAGGCGGAATAGACGGCGTCATCTTCAGATGATTATGCTTTTATGAGTAGAAAACGTATGTAGTTGACAAGATCATGCAACCATTGTTGCCGACGGGGTTGATGGTTTTTTCTCGGCATCATCTTTTGGAATGACGTATGTACGCCAACGTCTTGCAGCCCGTGCGGTTTCATGGCCCATGTGGAAGACGTCGCGCAAAAATAAGCGCATCGCGATGTGATGGCCATCGATCAGCGATCAGAAACCTCGTTTTCGATGGAAGGCGACAGCGGCCCCTCCGCTTGATGGAACCATCACCTTGATAGAATTATAGTGTAACATCTTGTAAAGGGGTCTAACTGGACAGCTTTATTGAGGTCGAAACAGCAAGCCCCGAACGACAGTATTATCGATTCCTGATCCAATCGTCACGAAACCACGATGACGTACTTGACGAGACTACATCCTATTCTTCTCCTTTCGGTAATTCCGTCGGCATGGGGATGGATCCCGAATTCCATGTCCAGACTTCCAAGAACAGCGCTACAGGCATCCACTATGAATGGAAGTATGCATGGTCAAAATTCTTGCTTTCTTCCGCTGAAACAACTGGATCAAGATTACTACGCTCCTAGAATTGTACAGGTGAGCGTTGGAAGAACATTCTGAGCACGTCAACCGACATGCGATCAAAGTCTAACCTTTCGTTTCTACAGATTGCTGGTGCATATCCTGGACTTTCGAGGGAAGAATTCTTTGCCGTGTCATCGGAACCATCTCCAGATCCAGGCCAGTGGACATATGACTTTAGTGACCCAGATGGGCCGCAATTAGGGACGGTGGCGTTGGAGGGAAGCAATTCCGTCGCATCGGCTGAGGATCCTGTTGCAATTATTGCAGAGCATACATCATTGGGCGTTCCTCTGCCGGAGGTAATTAAAGATCCTGTTGATCTTGTTCTGTTGGTGGATCGAGCGAAAAATCGATTTGCAGAGCGGAAATTTTTGGTGGTCGATGTTCCAGGATCGGGGTTGACGATTGCAGCGTATCCAACCAAAGCCGATTTACCCGCAAATGGCGAGATTTTGGGGCAAGTTCTTCTTTGTCAGGTGCCTTGGTTGCCTAGTATGAAGCCCACAAAGTCTGGTTTCTTGGAGGTCGACGAATATTTCTAGAGTCCTTTGGAATTGGAAATGTTGCCCTTCGTACTGGTGGTAGATATGATGAAATATTGAACTACAATGTACTTTAATGTGGCTCTGTATCGCAACCAGACTAGCGCAATCTAATGTAAAACCTTCTTTGCGGTCTTGGCATTCTTTGCTACCCTGAATATCCGATATGGGAAGTTGCGTCATATAACTTGTGGAATTAGAAGTTGAGAATATCATCGTCTTCGTCTATAGAACACCGAGCCACCCACCAGCGCAATACCAGTCGAAGCTGCAAGCATATACCAGTGATACTTTTGGAGCTGCCAAGACGAGGACGAGGACTTCCCGTCGCCATTACACTTGTTGTGAGCGACGGGGGAGGCTCGACCATTTCGGATAGAGCGCCCTGCAACCCGCTTACCACCACTATTGTCGCCAATTTGACCAAAATCTTCAATGTCTCGGGCACCAGCTACTGCGTTATTCGCCTTGACGGTTGACCCCTGGCCTAAATTCTTGAGAGCCAGCTGGCCACAGGCTGCATCGATATCCTGCCCTCGCGCCGACGACCAGCGAACCGTACATCGAATTGCTTTGCCGTTGCTACCCTTGTATTGAAATATGATATCCTGAAATTCATCAATTACCGAGTTGGGGGGACTGCGGTAGTTGAAGCGATCGCCAGCCGATGTTGGATTGTACGGGATCAAATTCACAATACAATTTCGTCCTTGTACCAATTTCCCCAACTCATGAGCGTGTTCTGGACTCGAATTCACATTGTCAATCATGATATACTCGATCATGACGCTGCGCTTATTATCGTCTTGATAGACGGCGACCGCATCCATAATCTTCTTGACCGAAAATGCCTTGGTCGATGGAACAATGTGGGTCCGAATTTCGTCATTGGGCGCGTGCAGTGAAAGTGCAAGCTGGATCTCGGGGCACTCCCGTGCTAATCTTAAAATTCCATGCGTTACACCCACGGTGGAAAGAGTGATGCGCCCAAGCGGAATGGCAAATCCATTTGGCTCGTGTAAAGAAAAGATAGCTTCCTTGACATTGTCAAAATTATCGAGGGGTTCACCTGCCACAAAATTCCGGACAACGTTAGACACCTACAAATCAATTACACGATTTCCATTCTCCAGTCCATTGCATCCTGAACTTTTAACATACCCATTCCCATAAATACAACCGAGGAAAGATGCGGGAAGCGTAGTTTGGCATGATGCACTTGTTCCACTATTTCAGCCGCTGTCAGGTTTGCTATTTTCCCCATCGTTCCAGTAGCACAAAAGGTACATCCCATTTGACAGCCTACTTGAGAGCTCACACAAACGGTTGCTCGGCCAAGTTTTTGTCCCCGTTTGTAATGCTGAATAATGACTGTCTCGATGAGATGCCCGTCCTGGGTTTCAATGACAAGTTTGGCCCCGTTTTCTTCCGACGTCTTTTCGTCGACTACACGAGTTGTTGTAACGACGAATTTTTCGTTAAATTTCTCGTACACCACTCGGGGGATGCTGTCGATAGAATTGATATCAAACTCTTTACATGGCAAGGCATTCCATATGGCTCGTCGGTGTCGGGCTTGGACACCGAGCTCCTCGGAAAGCCACTCCTCCAGGTTGTGGCGTGCATACACCGATTCGGGGTTTAGCAACCGACGCTTCGGCATGGTGACTGAATGTGCAGCGAATCTTTGCGGGTTTACCGTAAGAGACAAACACTGGGCTTCCCGCTGTCCAATGCAATGCGGCTAGCGACAAATCGACTCGACCATTGTGGTGTCGTCGGAAGCAATTTTGAACGAATGGTGGAGGGGGTTTTGGGCAGTCAATGCAGTCGAATTGCCAAAACGTCAAACACCTCGCCATTGCATGCGTACATACATTAGTACCTATCTAGACGGAATAGAAGCGGTTAGGGGAACCCGGATTTGTAACAAATCCGAACTCCTTAAATGATGGGGCTGTTTCACATATGTGTTGACGTAGTCAAGGTCGCCTTTCCAGTCCAAGTGTTCCTACGGCCTCGTGTAAAAATGAACGATGAACACGAATCCGAACTTCACACGCTGACGTAACGCTGACATAGCTCTGTCTGACCTTCCTTTAAATAGTCAAAAATGGTTTCAAATTTCTCTCGATTTCGCCTAACCGACGTACGTCATTTGTTGAGAAAGATAACAAAACGTAGAACGAGTTCTTTCGTTTTCGCATGCAGGCCTGACGATTTTTGCTAATCACCATCGAATCCTCCGCGTTTTGGTCGACTGGGAGATAAGATGACGCATGTTCCAACGTCAGCAGGGGAAAACTACAGTCCGTGAAGAATCCGTAAAGGAACGTATATTTTATCAGGTAGATTGGACCAATTCGTTTTATGATCGGATCTCATCGCTTTCTATAAATAAACTACGTCATGATTCAAATTTCGATTGCTTTTTGATTGGCTACTAAGGTTCTTGCTGATGCTTCCTTCGCCCTTTCTGTGTCACGAAGACCTCGGAGAATATTTTTCCATTTCTACCCATGGACGTCAAACCACGGTACAAACCTACGCCGAACCATTTTGGGAACCGATGAAAGCCATTGGGTCGACTTCGAATGATGTGACGCTCTTGCTGATGCAAAGATTACGTCGATTTGTCACTCTGGTTCTCGAAGACGACAAGCTCACAATATATCCTTCCACATCAAATTACACTTTCTCTTGGAAACCATGGCGACCGTAGCCCAGCCAGCACCTGCCGACGCCCAAGCTTCTGCGTCAAAGCGCAAGGCTGATGACGAGAAAGCAGATTCCTCTGCCCCTGCAACCGGAGAACATGCGTCCAAACTTCAAAAGGTTGAAAGTGACGCCGATGGCTTGAAGCCCATCAAGCGTGGCCCGATTTCCAAGGCCAGGGAAATCCGACTCGAGCAAAACAGAAAGGCGGCTCGCGAGTCTCGTCGACGAAAGAAGGTTATGATTGAAGAGCTTCAACGCAGTGTTATTTTCTTCTCCCGCGCCAATGGCACTTTGAAGCACCAAAACGACGACTTGTCCAGAATGCTCATGCAAGCCCAGACTCAGGTTGCAGCCATTGAAGGTCGGGGAGCAGGCGCTTCAGCTGCACCTCCTGCTGCCCCCGTGAAGACGGAGGCTCAGCCACAAGGAAACTTCCAACAGGCGGAAGCTCAGGCTGTTGCAACACAAGCGGTGTACGAAAGCCAAGGATTCCCTGCTGCTGCTGCTCGGGCTGCTGCACTGACGATGAACGGATCCAGTGCAGGAGCGACTCAAAACCCGCAGGCGGCCACTCCTGCTGGTCAGACTCTGCCTCCAATGCAGCCTGGTGCCACCATGCAAGCCATGGCGAACTTCCAGCAGGCAGCTGCTGCCGCTATGCAAGCTGCCGTCCAGGGCATGCAAGGCATCCCAGGATTGAGTGTCCAAGCTCTCACTGCCACTGCTCCCGCGGGCGCAAACTCGCAGCAAGCCTACAATGACACGATGACTGCGCTTGCCATGCAGCAAGCCGCTGCGGCTGCAGCTGCTGGACAGCAGTTCTTCCAGCAAAATCCTTTCATGGCTCATCCTATGATGGCGTGGCAGGGACAACAACAGCAGCAGCAACAACAACAAGCCCCTGCACCTCAGGCGCAACCCCCCATGCCCGCAGCCTCCTAAGAGCAGCAATAAATCGTGGGAATGCTAAAAGAATTCTTTGGTCGTCGAGCGGGATGATGGCCATGATGTGTAATATAATATATTGTACAAGAGTAACGAAGTTAATGTTTACGAGCGTTCGCGTTCACCGATCGTCACGTGTTCACAGCAGTGATTGTAGTTCTGTTCATGCTTTTACTTTACCAGGTCCCCTGCTACCCGATGTAGAGGAAATCTACGTTGGTGCGCGGACCCACGACCCGGTAGCAACAAGCATCAATCAATCCCCTCTTACTAGTCTTAGAAAGAATCCTGCTCTGTCGTTTGGATGCCGGCGTTGGTACAGGTTGCCCCACTAGTGCGTTGTGATTGACCAAATAAAACGTTTACCAAATCATTTGCCTGAATGGGTCATCATTGGCTCCGCATTTTCAAAGATCGAGGCTAAATAACGCTTTTCTTTCTAGATAGAGACCAGCCTTGGGCCAGACAAAGGAGGCAGTAGCTGCCGAGCACACAATGAAAGATTATGTAGAATGGCGATACTTTCTGTCATGGGATGTGTAATAGACAAACGCAATGACGCTCCAGCCTGCCAAAAATCGCGAGATTGCATGAGACGAAACATGTCACTTAGTGTATTCCCAGATGGACAAGTCGGCGTGCTAATATAGTGACTGCCAGGCCCACTATGTTGTTTAAGTCAAGTTGAGTCGACCATGGATTCACACCGACCACGGGCGATAGTCCTCGACAGCGGAACCATCCTGTCTTGGGGTTGCGACACAGTATGGAAGTGGCTGGCAGCAGATTCCCAACTGCAGATGAAATGATCATGCAATCGATACATTCTTGACTCATTCTCTGGCAACAACCGAAGTTGTAGATGTGGTATCAACGACCAACTCGCTCAGTTCAGAAATCAGAATTCAATAAAGTGAGTGGATTGTGCGCCTATAACATGGGGCACAGCAGCCAACTTAACCACACGCCACCTGATGCTGAGCTGCTTTGGATTGCGCCAAGAGAATCCCCACATCATTCAAGTCAGGCTCAGAAGACTCTATCTGATGGAAACGTTTTGAGTGCACCCATGTCTCGCAGAGCGCTGGACATAAAAAGGATTTCAGCAGCACAGTGAGCAACGAAATCCACAGCCTGTGACACACAGAACCACCTGACAACCCGAGCAACTACTTACTGTTGCACCTTGTTCCTGACTTCTTTCTTTGATATTTCGATAAACCCACCACCTTTCGCTCGCTTCAGAAACCGTGCGCCGGCATCGTTGAGCAGAACGTCGACAATGGACGTGATCACGAGCTTCTTGTCAGCCCTTGTAGGTGCATCGATATATCGCACGACATTCAGAGATATTGTTACCCGAAACCGTCGATTTCCAATGTTATTAAAAGCCGTACTGCATCTTCCACATATTATATCCCATGGCCGCAACGATTCTCCGTTGACGAGTTGTGGGTGGTGGTTATCGCCATCTTTGATTGGGTGGCTTTCATGCACCTTTGGGGGTGTTAAAGGCCCCATGCTCTTACTTTCCGGTGTCGCTGGTTGAGGTTGGCATAAGACTTCCTCCAGCGTTTCAATATCGTCCTGAGTAATTTGAAGACAATACTCTTCTCCAAATGAAGGAGTTCCCTGTAACGCAACAGCCGGCATGGGTCCAGACACCATGAGTCGCTTGAGATCGAGCCAATTGGAAAGAATTCAGATACCCACGAAAGTCGAAGGCCTGCACCACAAAGAATCTAGATTTTACCGCAAAAGAAAAAGGGTTTCTTTTAGCAACAACAAGGGGGGACAGCCATCGCAGGTTTACCCTGGACGTGACTGCAGAATTGCGTAGAAAGTTGGAGGCAAGGTGTTATCAACTGCCAAAGCTGCCGGCCTGGGTTTCAAACGAATCGGTCTGTCCGATCTGAGTCAAGATAGCCTTCGGCGGGTCCTGTGTCTTCCGACGTCCAAAAGTAAGTTTACGACGAAATGAATGAGAGATGCACCACGAAACCACGATTCGTCGACAGCTTGGGTTCGTGAAAGCAGGCAGGAGAACGGGCGAGAACCAAGAGCCAAAAATGCATTTCGTTTGCTCGCTTACATCGCAGGATCTCCCCCCGTGGTATACGTATGTTGTGTACCGGAGCCCTACGCGGAGAAATATTTAGAGCGGATGGGTATTCAGTGACCCGCTTCCATGAGGGGGCATAGTCGCTTAATTGCATCTTAATATTGCCCTCCTCAGAGGACTAAGCATTCAATATGAGAACAATATATATTTTACGAAGCGATTGAATAATTACGTGGTATTGCCTGGTTGCGTCTAGGCCTATGTAACCACGGCGACTTTGCTCTTCGCTTCTGGTGTCAATCGATCGTTGCCTTTTTGTGGAGGTCTCACAGAGCTTCCCAGAACCCGGCAAACGCGAGCTCTACTAGCGAGACTCGTGAACGAAACACTTCGATGTCATCAGAACGAACTCGAAAAGCCTCCTGTCGTTCATAAAAAATTCTAAAAACACCGAGAATTGAGAACTCATTTGTTGTCAACATGGTAGAACTTATCCAGAAGCGCCCAAGACCATCTCCACAAGGTGGTCTCGATAGACAAACCAGTCTGCTTCAACGCCTATCGAGATCGTTGTCTCTGGGAAGCCGGAAAAGCACCAGGAGAGTCTTTGACAGCCTCGGAGGTGTGTATGTGACTGAGACATGCTGTCCAAAGGGAACTCAGAAAACTCTGAGTTTGCGAAGCTTCGTTACGCAGCAATCCGAATCAACTCAAGAGTCTTCGGAAAGCTCAGAGGGTAGTTGGAAGGCCAGTGATTCTCCCGACCACCACGATGGTGCACCTCTTGTGGTAAGGAAGTCGCTCAGCATACGTCACCTCAACGTTGATCCGGCTTTGCCCAATGTCGAACTTGGGGATCAGGAGATCTTGGGCAGGATCATGCTCAAGTCTCGTCGGCTCCCCAAAGGAAGTGGCATGTATGCTTCAAATCACGTTATGATTAACAATGAACGGACCAAGAAGTACATCCCACCCCTGAAGCGGATGCCTGATATGGATGAGTTGGCCAGGCAGCATGCGCGTGCCATGGCTGAGGATCAAAGCCTATTTCACACTGATCCTACAGCTCTGCAAGATGTTCTTGGAAAGCAGTGTGGACGCCGCATCGGCGAAAATGTAGCCCGAGGGTTGAACCTTCAGGACATTCATAAGTCGATGATGGAAACGGTTGCCGATAAAAACAATATTCTGGATCGCAGATTTACATGCATGGGAATTGGGACCGCGAAGGCAGCCGACGGTACCCTTTATCTCTGTCAGTTATTTAGAGACTAGGAGTAGACGTTAAAGTCTGAAGTCTTATTACTATTAGAGATAGAAGGAGTTTGGTTATTTGTCTACCGCCGTCTAGTACTTCTGCAACCTCAAGTTCAGCCACCAGTTGCCGAAGCCTGCGCCGATACTCTAGCTACAGTAGAATACGCGTCATTTATCTGGATAACTCTCTACTAGAGAGCTAGTAGAGTAGCAGAACAAACTCTGGATCGATGGCTAGCAGCAGCTTCGTTGCCCAGCTAGTAGCAACTGAAGAAAGAAGATACCATTGACCAACAAGTGCCGATCGCTCCAACGTCCTCTGTGACGCACCTTACGTGATGATGGTGTGAGCGTTGAGCGAGAACATATGATACACTTTTTAGTTCGTGCTTTACGTCGTGGTGAACTACCGGTAAACTCGAGGTATGCATTCGATCCGCCATGAGGTTGATTTGCGAAAAAATGGCCTGAGCAACCTTCTATGATACTCTCTACCGGTAGAGTAGCGAGGGGAGAGATGCCGATGTCCGTGACTCAAAGTCCTAAGGGCCTATTCTACCGGACGAAAAAAATGATCCCCGTGATGGCCGAGCGCCGGCCGGTTTCGGGGAAATGTAGATCAATTATCGCGGTTCTATTCTAGCGGAGTTTTTCACACAATCACCGCGGTCATGATGGCCGAACTTCAATCCAGTGAGTCATCGTCGAGGCAAGATCGGCGTGCGACCATGTACCAATGACGATGAAATGCTCTCGTTCTTTACTACAGCACCTCCTCTCTCTATCGCTACAGTAACAACGTTTAGCATCTCTTATTTATCATTTTAGAGGATAGCTATAATGATGTGTGATAGTGACAACAGCAATAGCCGTCACCACACTCTACTTTAGATTTGAAGACGCTTGGCCTTTCGTAGGTTGACCAATCGAACCCCACGCTTTAGAGCAATCTCATCCAGCGATTCATGCGTTTGCAATTCCTTGAAGGTGGCTCGGACCACGTTATAGTGATTCCGACTCCCATGTGCCTTGGCTACAACATTGGTGATACCCATGAGTTTCAAGATTTCACAACTCAATGGATTTCCTCGCATTGTGGGTTGCTCGAAGATAGACTTTGCACGAATTCTGACGCCCCACAAGATCTCTGGTAAGACTACGATCGCGGTAGCGATCCACAAACAAAATGTTCCGACGAGCCATGCAACCAACTCGCAATTTCCACAGCGTCTTCTGGTTTAAAGGCCTTGCCAACGCCAAAGCCTCCACAACCTCTCAAATTAACACCAATCAACAAGGCGCGGTAACTTTCAATGCGACCACCTCTCCACATTTTACAGACTCGGTCTGTTCGAATCAACATTTCCCCCCCCCCCCCCACAGAGAGAAAATAGCATGAATAGAAAGGACGGTTGAGTGTAAGATGTGATAAATCAATGATTGTGACGATCCAACATTCGCGTACGTACCATGCACCATGCGCCAATTGATTCGAGGGGATCTGACGGCTACCAGATATCTCAGCGGCTTCCATTTCCGCCACTGCCGGTAGATCCGACGAATCGGGCAACTCTAGATAATCTATTCGTTCTTGATGAATCAAACGATAATTTTCCTCTTGCAAGGCCTGTCGATCCGTGCCATCCCAGGATTCCAACAAGAGGGCTCGATGTTCTCCTACCAAATCTTCCGTCGATCCTGGCATAAAGTAATCCATCATTTTGAGTTGAGTTTCCACGTCCAGATCCGCTACAGCGGCTGTTCCATGCCGATGTGTAGTTGTAGTGACTGTAGCGGCTGTTGGACGACGGAACGACACCGACGGCGGATTGTTTGGTTGTTGCACTTGACATGCCGGGCAGAGAACAAACGTGGCGCTTTCCGTCTCTCTACCGCAAGCATTGTCATGCTGGTGGATTGCTGCGACGACGGCGTCATTGCTCATTGCAATCCATTTTTTCGGTCTCATTCATTGATGGTGAACCTCCCTCCACTCTTGCAATCAAACAAGTCATCGCCGAATCAAACAAGTCAACTGCTCGGGGATCGAAGATGGCCGAAAGGCTGGCCGGGGAATCCACAGATTTGCCAAAACCGGATGGTATGCAAGACGCTCGGCTATCACGGCCATCACGGCCATCATGCGCGCATTCCGGTAGAATGGGCCCTAATGCCTCCTGAATACGTTTACTTAAGAAACGCTGGTCGAACACGGTATACTGTGAAGTTGAAGGCATGTGTTGGTACAAGAGAGAACGGTTCAGAACCAGATGGTTCGCTGCGTTTATTGATTTTCTCAAGGCCTAATAACTGTTGAGATACTCTCTCTCTCGAGAACAATCACGGTGACTGGCGGTTCCTACGTCCATGCATGAGAAAGCTTTCCAATTCCATGCGGTAATATGTGAACGCAATCACCCCCTCGTCCGAAGGTAGAGTATGATATTGGATGGGAGCGTCAGGGCAAGCATACGATCCACTTCCCATGATGATTAAACTGGCCGAAAACATCATCATGTCATTAGTTGGGTGTTGTTGGGTGTTGTTGAGTGGGCTGACGTAGTCGTTTTGCTTCTTCTTGTTGCTTGTGTTGTGCCATGGGGCGGTAGATACATGCGGTAGGTTGAAGCAGCAGCACCATCCAAGTGCTCTTTCAAGTCACCACCGCGTCGCCGCGGGGGCAGCCGCACCAGCACTCCTGGGGCCGTCGTGACGGAATTTTGATCACTACTAGAACAACGGCTGGGCTAGCACGAATACTAGAGGGACTAGATAGTCACATGTCATCGTCCTCACCAGCGCGAGGAGCACTATTCATTTTGAGCAGCACTATTACCCGCGGTATTTTCATAGCAGCAAAAGTAGCTTGATGGACATCCATTGCCAAGTAGTCGAGTAGTTGCTCGTATATTAGTCGTTCAGCGAGTGCGCGGAATTGGTCCGTCATGTGTCGGTTAATCGAAAAATGCCTCCGGCCATCGCAAAAGATCGACCCCACGCTCTCTACATTTCGTTCATTTGCTGCCAATCCCCCTAGCTATTGCTACTGTAGAGTCTCCTTTGCCTCGTCTAGCCCTATTGGGTGGACATTCTGCCTACATTGGGAACAACAAGATAGATTGTCTATCATGCCAATGAAGTCTTACATGAGAATGGCGAAATTTGGCCTTGCATCAGTCCGTCCGTTTTGGGCGCAAACTGCGATTCCAAAGAGGTCATCATGTCACGGTGGTGGATCTTTGATACGCGTACCGTCATCGCATCGTCGAATCGTTTCCTGGAGTCGTCCTTGTTGTTTGCGTTACGACACGGCGGTAACTCCTCCTCATCTCGATACAACGCCAGGACGACCACGTCGTCGATGGAAAAGTACGCAGTCTCGAGCAAGAAGAACAGAAACTGTGTCGACATCCAAAGCAGCTGTGGTTGACATTGACGACGAAGGGGACGACGAGGATGACGATGAAGAGGACGACGAAGCAGAAGATTTCTCGTCGTCACTGCCTTGGAAGACATTGTTGGGGGCACCCGCCCGAGCGGCTTGGCGAGTGACCGATCCGCATCCTCCCATGCCACTCCAAGAATCCTTTCAATTCTTACTAGATTGTGGGAATCGGACACCCAAACAATTGAAGCGGGCGCATCGCAAAGTTTTGGAAATTCAATCCACCCTAGCTGAATATCGGGAACGAGAACGACGGCGTTTGGTCAATGGAAAGTACTATCGAGGAAAAGATGCATCATCAGCAGCCGCTGAAACTACAAGTGAAGGTATTCAGCCGGTCTTTTATGGATATGACGAGACACTGGCCTCGTTGAAGCATCGAATGTTTCCCAACTATGCCATTGTACGGCGAGTCTTGGAAGAAACGCAGAGCTTGGTAGGACCCACCATGTCGCCTCAACGGATTGTGGACTTTGGGATTGGATGTGGAAGTGCATCGGCAGCGGCGCTAGAATTATTTAGAGATCGCGTGGAATGGATACATGGTATTGACCCATCCCAGCCCATGAGAGACTGTTCTCAGCGCTTACTCGAAGGAATGGCAGAACGAGACGGCCACTCGATCACACCCCGTGTTACCTTTAGCGCGGGCCTTTCACAAGACTCTTCCGCGCCCGGTGCTTCTTCTTCGTCGTCTAGTGGATCTTTTGATTTGGCACTCTTTGCCTACTCGGCTACAGATCTACCCGACATTACTTCGACGTTGGCGGCGGCGGCATTGCTATTTGAAAAGCTCAAGCCCAATGGAATTTTCGTCATGATCGAGCCAGGGACCCCCGATGGATTCAATTCGATTCGATCCGTTCGTAATATGCTTCTCGATTGCTGTCCACCAGAGGATCCAGAGTTTGAGTGGGAAGAACGATGTCATATCATTGCTCCATGCACCCATAACGGACCCTGTCCAATGGTACGACACCGAAAGGATTTTGTCAAGAAAGCAAAGCTAGCCTATGATCTACCCCAGGAAGAATCCAACGGAGACGACGACGACGACAAGGAGAGTCTTGTTGTGCAGCAGCAGCTGGACAATGAATATGGGGACGAAGATTTCATTGAAATGACGACAAACCCAGGCAATCTATCCGAATTCGATTCCTTCAACTCGTCCTTTTGCAGTTTCGTCCAAACGTTTCCAGGTTCCGACTCGAGAAAGGGTGAAAAGTTCTCGTATCTTGTGGCACAAAAGCGAATCTATGGGAGAAAGGAAGAAGATAATGCTTCTTTTGGAGAAAACGACAATCTGTCGCATTTGCTAGCATTGGCTCAAAGTGCTGTGGTCGATGAAGACAAGGTGACAGCTCTTCAAATTTATGAGCATGTTCAAGACTTGGAGTCGCGATATTTGGATTCGGATGACGATGATTTGGGGCTGGAATTGCTACGAGGCGATTCCAAACGGAGTGCCATGGGACGGATTGTACGTGCCCCCATCAAGAAGAAGGGCCATGTTTACATTGACTACTGTGCAGCTCCGGGTCGGATCATTCGGAGCCGCGTGGCCAAGTCTTCGACGAATGCCGCTCCAGGAGTCTGGAACGCTGCGCGGAAGAGTCGATGGGGAGGCTTTTGGCCGGATACTATGGACAAAATTTACTTTCCAAAAAACAGATAGGCTAGTAGACACAAGATTAAAATACGCTACACAAGTAGGCAAAGGACACGACCAAATCATGGTACCGCGCCACTACTAGCGGCGGACATGAGCGGTGGCTTCTTGCTCTTGCAGCTTGAGTTGCCACTGGGTTGGGTAGTGTTTTATGACGCTGTAGATGGGACGATGTTTGGATGGGTTTACGGCAAAGCCGTCAGCCGATCGATCAACTGGCTGACTCTCTTGATACGCGAGATACGCCTCGTGCTGTGCAATGGTCGTGGCCCCTCTCGTATTGTCTTCAATGGTGACAGATCGACGAAGACTCTCGTGGGGTACGTCAAAAATGAGGTTGTAATAGTCGTAGCTGTTCGCCGGATCATTCCATCCGATCAAGCCTTGGTCGATATCATCGATATCACACACAAGATACGGAAATGGTTGGCCAATCAATTTGATTTGTGGAATGTAAGCAAATATCTCAGGATTGGAGCTGAAATCAATGTGCTGGTCGGCTCCTTCCGGCTGTAACGGGATTCAGAGGTGAGCTTCACAAGGGAAGAACATATCAGTATAGTTCATACTTGCTTACCTCGTAGGCACCCACGAAAATGGAAACAACCGTGAGATATATCGATCGTCCAAAGAGCGTAAGCACAAAGGCGATCGCAACAGCAACCGCGAACCACCCGTAAACGGAGGTAATATGCACTTGTGCGTCGGTCATCCACGTCAAGTCGTTCTCATCAGGCTTTGCTAGCCACGACGGATTATCAGTCTGTATTCTTGCTGTAGGAGGGAACGAGAAACCGACGTAGTCACTGTCCACGAAAATG
Source organism: Nitzschia sp. DOCU1 (assembly GCA_951394045.1). Taxonomy (NCBI): domain Eukaryota; phylum Bacillariophyta; class Bacillariophyceae; order Bacillariales; family Bacillariaceae; genus Nitzschia; species Nitzschia sp. DOCU1. The sequence continues at coordinate 2,964,373 of OX595989.1, forward strand.
ATGCTTTGAGTGACATCCATAATACTTCGCCGCAACTCTCTCCTTGCCAACTTACCGCCACGACTGCTGGCAGAAAACCGAGTTTGTGTCCTGAGACACTGTGATGCTACCTAGAGGTTCGTCATTCCCATTCGTGACACCAGTGTAAACCCCGCTAAATCCAGATTGAGCCTGACCCTCGAGAGGATTGCATAGATTATCATATGGGAACTGCGCAAAGGCGTAGGCCGACACAATACAGAAGGCCAAGGCAGCACCAGTGAAGAAGAATCGACGACTGAAGACTGCCAACTCCGCCCCAATTCTGGGTTGCCAACTCCAGAGACGAACCAGCGAAAATTTGTCCACAAAGTATTGAAATGCGAGAATGATAAAGCCGAAGAAAAAGCCAGGAGGAAACAAGGCAGAATAGAAGAAGACCACAAACAAGATCTTGGTGAAATCTGTGTAACGTTCGCCAAAGTTGTAGTAGGTCCCCTGGAAACTCAAATTCATTTCCTCCTGCGTTTTAGCACGCGGACCCAGTATGTGCTTCTTTATACTAGTGAACCAATCCGACAAGCGAAGCAAAGGACCGAGCCACACTTCGTAAAGTAGAATTGCGTATGTCGTTGGAAGCAAATCTGTTTTCGCGTACCCAAGCGTCGACGTCAAAGGAGTAATGACCTACAGAAAAGAGTGAGAATGGATTTGGCAACGTCCATGGCTGTCCGGTGGTGAAAAAAGGTTTGCGTACCTGTACCAAGATGGCGGAAAGAGTCCAACGAAAGAGTGTAATCTTTAGGTACAGGGAGGATTGAAAGGCACCTTCACTGGAATGAGGCTCGATGATCATCAAAAGTTTGATCACTTGAGGAATGATACTGTTGAACGTAGTTGTCAAAAAACCGGCAATTTGGGGCCCGTATCGATCACGAGCGTATTTGATGGCAGCCCCTGCAATGGCAATCATGGCGAGCGTGATTGTCAGCACGATGCCACGGCGGATCGCTTTTTCAATCAATCCGTAGGACAGATCTAGCCATCGGACAGCCGTGGGTTCTGTGGGCTGCCTAACATCCAACACACGGTCACGGAAAAGGCAAATCGAGTCGACTGCATGTGTTCTATTCAACTTGAGATCGATCAGTCCAACTTTCAAGGCATCCAAAGCTGTTCTCTGCCCATTCTCAGTCTCAAATGTCACATAGACTCGGGTTGCCGCATATTCTTTCTTCTGCAATTCCTTGATTTCTGCCGTCAGAGTCTTGATTTTTGCCGCCAGCTCCTCAGGTGGCAACAACAGGTTGAATATGTTGCTGAACGGAATGACGACGTAATCCAATAATCGACTGATACAATTCGGCTCCTGTGCTTCCTTGATTTTGTTGTATTCAATGATAGCATTCGCGACTGCCTCTTCATTGTCTAAATCCAGCCCCATCGGAAGCTTGGCCCGTAACTGATTCCTAAAAATGCGACGTGTCAACATTTTGCGGACCATTTTATGATTGTTGAGTGCAACTGTGACAAAAGTGACTTGATCTCCACTGGTGGCAAATTGAGTAAAGAAATCTCTCCATTCATCAGGATCAGTGGCCTCTGGGGGCGGATTCTCGACGACCACAGAGTAGTCCGTCGTAGTTAGTTTGTCTTCGTCGAAACGAACCTCTCGAGCATGCAGATACAATGAAAAGATACCAATGGACACAAGAACAACAATGATTGTGGCAAAGTTGGTAAACCCAATGTCATTGCTGGGGTTGCACATGTTTCGAAGCACCAGTGTCGACGGTTCATTCGACCCTTCTAGATATCCCGCTGCAAAACGCTTCTTATCATTCGTCCAACTCCTCTTTGTACAATCCGTACAGACTACCCATGTGGTATTGTGGCAAACTGCTGATCCTCTCAATACGATACTGTAATCGGCTTCACCTTCACCATTGTAATCGGGGCTAGCGTAGTACATGATAGCAGGAATATTGATCAACCCGCAAACGAGCATGAGGAAGGCAAAGAATTTCAAACTGATAAAGTAGAGATCGACTCCCGTTCCCCACTCAATAAAGGTCGACTGTTTCATTCGAACCCAATCATACAATTCTGTCTGGGCTTGGTACTCTCCTGGTTCCGCGCGTCGCATGACCGTATCCGAGGACCCTTCGCCGACAACATGGCGGGGCAAAGTCACATGTTCATAATACGTCCAAGCTTTTGCTAGAGAAGGACCGTTTGGATTGTCCTTTCCAGGCCAATACCAGGCGTACTGTCACGGAACAGAAGAACATGGTGGGTTAAGATACAATGAGGCCTCGTGGATAAGACCTCCAGACTCCATGCCTAATCACTCACCTTGGAGAGATAATTTTCCACCAACAATCGAGACCACGTTTTCTTGGAATCTTCGTCTTGTCGGGACAACTCGAGAAGGATCTGCATGGCTTCTTCGCTAGAAACCTTTTCTCCCCCGAGAGCCCCCGAGTCGCGCTGAGGCGACGATTTGGATCTCTCGCTCGTTTTACCACGATCGCCCATGAGCATTCGATTCGAATCGTATCGCGTCGACGGCAACTTGGCCGAGGGAATGCGGCGACGAAGGCCTGGGGGTGAGGACATTGTCTTCCTTTCTTTCGAGTCTCCACTTATCACCTCTTTCACAAACTTGAACCTAATGAATAATAAGGGTTGAGCACAACCAAGACTTCCTTCTGTCGGGTCTGCCGGATCAAGACTGCAGACGAATCTTGTTGCGACTACACCACAATACTTGGAAGCATGCTGCCAACTGTAGAACCCAAAAAGTGCTTGCTGCGTGCGACGGCTTCCGATATCCTTTTTTTGTTGTGGGTGGTATTGATTGAATCTTTGGAGCTTACATAGTGGCTTTCGGAATTTAGATGAGCGTGCCGCGCCGGCCAGTCGCGAACGGACGAACGACTCATATGACTAGAGCCATTGGATGGAAGCACTGCAACGGCGCATTTGCCGTGAATCATCATCGTTACTATGATTGTTAGTCTATCTCTCTAGGGTAAAGATTCCATGGTCACGTCTCTACTGATCGAGGCACTTTGTCTCTGGGCTTTGACAAGCCCACGAAGTGAGACTGTCATCATCATTTCGTCGGACGACTACCTCGACAGCAAACAATTCACCGGGACCTCCATTCATCGTGCCAGAAAATGTCACAACAAAGGTGCGGTTATCTTGTCCCGAAGGTAGGTCCGTAGGGAAGCACACATAATTCTTAAACGTGATACATTTGGATCGGTTGCAATCGTCAGCAACAAACGAGTCCAAGCCCCAGTCGTTGCTGCCGGCGGCATTGTACGAAATCTCCATAGTGGGAGGAGAAGTTTCCAATGGGTCCTCGTTGGCCCCGTCTTGTTGGTCGGATGGGGGATCATTGTTATTCCCTACCTTTTTCCTTCGTAGCTGCCGGCCTTGGTCATTGGAAATTGCCCCCACTGCTCCTTCTTCCTGGCAGGACTCGAATGCCACTCTGCTAATGGTAGGATTTTGGTTGGCACAAAAAATGTTGGGCTTGACACGCATCAAATCCTGCATCTCAATACATCCAAAGAGACCAGTATTGGATGCCTGAAAACAATTTTTGTCTTCATCGGCTTGCTCTAGCTCACAAGCGTGGCTTGGGAGGGATCGCGATGGCGGACGGGGAGACGGTGCTGGGGAAGGAAAGGGTGTTGGATTCTCAGTGGTCTCGGGTGGGTATTCCACGCCATCGCAAGTCACGTCGTCGGAATCCAAAAATCCAAGAATCCGTTGGATGCTCAACTCACTGAATCCATCATTTGGATTCTGAAGGGACGGCTTCATAATGTACCGTTTCCCCCCCGCTTCGTCATCCGAAAGGTGTCTCGCCGCCAAATTGTGGGCTAACTCGTGAGTAAAAATGATGCTTTGGGACGAAAGAAAGTTGGAACTCATATAGTTCACGCCGTAAGCATACTTTTGATTTCGACAAGCAGTGCCAATATAGCCACATCCCAATGTTCCTCTTGGTGGATAGCCTGTAAATGCATGGTAGATAGCGTCCGGGTCGAAACCCAACAATTCGCGCTTGGCGTTCGTCCAGTCCGCAAAATACCGAATAAAAGACTCCGACTGGGCACCACTTTTGCAGGCTACATCGCGGGGCATGGACGCAAACGCGCTCGTTCCGGCACAGTCATCGTCGTCGGGAGTATAAATGTCGACCAGCTGCAAGCGGACACACATGTCATTCTCAAAGAGTAGAGAGGCCGCAGCCACAATCAGCAAGATTCGGTTCCGTGATTCGGTCTTGCCTCCGTACTTGCGGCAGAATTCTGCATCGTATACAATGCCGACTTTGACCACTTTGAAATAGACACATTCCGAGGAAGTTCCATCACCGGCAGTATAGACGTGTTCTGCTAGTGGCATTACCTCATTTCCAATAGAATAAGAAGGAAGCAGCAGGCTGTCGTCTGGTAGCTCCTCGTCGCCAAAAGAAAGGCCGTCAAAATCGGTATCTTCGACTTGACTTTCGGAAAAGACAATCAACTCGTTCTCGTTGCATTCCTGCGTCTTGACAAAGTAAAGTGTAGGCTGGTTTGTTTCGCCTTGAAGTTTGGCGTAGATAATCTGGCCTCGCAAGTCTTTCTCGACAAGAAGCATTGTTCCATCGTCGTACGCGGCCCGATAGATTGGCATGGTGGAAGCATCGTTGGAGTCTTGATCGGGTACCAAGGAATTGTAGGGCGACAATCGGGATAAATCGTAGTGGGTTCCTGAAAAGTTCTCGAGATATCCATTTGCAAAGTTCTGGATCTGATAACTTCCCTTGAGAGTCAGCGATGCCGTAGACGGAAGAATCTGGGCCAACGACAACTGACAGAAGATCAACCAAACGAGCCCTCGTTGAATGACCGCCCCGAGTGTCATTGGCGCTCGAAACACCATTTTGCGCCGAGGGTGCATGTATCCGATGGGATCCTCTTTTATTGTTTGCAAAAACTAAAAGAGTGTGCCAACTGACCTGGTTGGAATAATCCTTCAGATTTTGAGGTTGAGGGCAGTATCAGGGCCAGGGGTCAACGGCAGCCATTACACATGTACATGATACGCCTCTCTATCGCTACCCTTTGCAGCAAAACTTGGAAACTTCCACGGAGCATCACGCACATGAACCCATTCTCTCGCTTCTGGTACTTGAGATCAGAGATGGCTTGGGGAATTTTCTCGCTAAATTTCATCCTTGCATCGCCACAACACACGATACTTTACTCCTCTTTTGCGCAGTAAAGATTCGACACCAAGCCGGCTACGTTGGCTGGAACTAATTCGGCTAGCGCCGTTTCGATTTCTGTTCCACTCTTGCCACTGCACAAATTTCGAATCAATGTGGACGACACGTGATTGTACTTTGGATTGCCTTCCAAATACTGAGTCGGAATGGGCCAAAAGAGTGGTCCCAAGAGGATGGGGCCCCAAGTATTGAGAATTTGAAGCGCCCGCTCATCACCGCCGTCCTTTTCCCAGCTCCGAATACCACGGAAAAACATGGTAGCTCCATTGCGTTTGCCATATCTCCAAATGTAGCCGTCCACGACTTTTTTTGTGAAGTTGAGAGAATAGCAAATGTTAGATGGAAACAACGAACAAAGCAACATGCAATTCGTCGACCTTACCAGCTACATCAATGTTCGTTGCCGAAATATTCTGCAGCATTTTCTCCAATAGATCTTTCCGTTGATTAGGTCTCACCAAGTACTTTTTGTTTGGATTGAATCCAACCACGGCAATGACACGTTTGTATCTGTCAAGGTAAAGTATTGGAATTGTTAGAGAAATCGTCTCATATGGAACGAATCCACCCTCTCTGCATACCTTTTCGAAAGATACTCCAGCATGGCTAGATGCCCCAGATGAGGAGGATTGTAGGAACCAGCTAAAATGACGATCTTGTCCTCTTTTTCCAGATCTTCTTTCCAAGGGAACTCAACGATGGTTGGGAACAAGATTGGTTTCAACAGGACGCCAGCCACAACCAGCAATGACCCTCCGATAATCAGATACGGGGCCAAGCTCTCGACTTTTGATGCATCCATGACTGCTTCAGGGAGGCCTTGATTTATTGAAAAATACTAGACAAGGTCACAGCTGCGCTGCTATCAAAGTGTAGGACAAGTTGTAATCTTATATCTCAACACAGATCGACGGGCGAGACATGTCGTCGACCGTTCACATCATCATCGTCAAAAGGGAAACACGCATTGCCTCGATCCTCGCGAAGGCGTCTTCGCAGACGAACACGTCACTGACTCATGAAAAGGTCGATTGAGTCCAATCCCTATTTGACTCCCATGACCTTTTCGGACCGACCAAAGGACTGCAGAAAAGATGCCTGCACTATGATAAAAGCACCACAAAGTGCACTTGCTTAGGCTTGAGGTGAACTGCTACTCTACTAGAGCTATCAAAAAAGAGTTTTGTTTTGGAACGAATTCGTCTACTTGCTACCTCTAGTGCAGATGCAAAATCGCTATACATGCAAATCTTAGCGACGAACATTCTGCCGTGTCTTTCATTCTGCGCCCTTCCCGAGAGCCAAACAATAAGTCATGATACCCGCCAAGCAGTCCCTGATATTAATGTTTCGATTTCAATGTCTCATTTACCACTTGAAAATGCTAAGAATATCCAATTGCCCCTTGTAATCTCCAGGAGAAAGCCTGGATCCTAAACCTGCGAGCACCATATGGAATCCTGCCTCAGGGATTTTGTCATAGGCAGCCTCCAGCAACGACGCTGGTAATCCAAAGCGCACAATTCCCATGGTTGCATCCGCCCAGTCCGCCTTACGCACCGCATTGACCAAGGCATCTGCCGCCTCACCCCGACTCGATTCAAAAGGTGTAACTTTGTGGTGGGCTAGGATGATATCCTTCATAATGGCCTTTTGAAAATCCGAATATTTGCCTCCCTCCAATGCTTTTTCCAGCTGGGCGACCGACGGTTCTAGATATGCCAACTTTTTGTCCGTCCAGAGCGCAACGTCGTGATATGCCAGGGCAATGGACGCCAGTTCCATGGCCTCTGGAATTTCCTTTAGAGCGGACTCGGGCAAAAAGTACTTGGTGAACGTCAAGACTCGGAGACAGTGATTACGATACGCGGCAAAGTCAGAGCCAAGGCTCGACGCGAGACCAAAGAGTTCGTCGTCCAATTCGGCATCGTGTACTAGAACGGTGTAAGCATCGTGGCACTCGCCCGTTCGCTTGCCAAACAGCAGAGGATTTTGCGTGTAGAGAAGGCCAAAGGCGACGCTAAGGAGAAGAATAGGAATGCTCAAGAGCTTCGTCATAATGGCAGTGAATGCTATAGGCAGGATGAAATAAGAGTTTGCACTATCTCGGACAAATGATGAGGACCACAAAGATCTCAGCGTTGGTCTTCGCATTCTCATTAAAACGCGACGAAGGCATTTCTTGTTGGTCGGAGAGCGTTGCTTGCGTCATGTGTGTATCTTTCCGAATGCTTCTTTCGCGCTCCATATTTTTGCTGCTCCGATCGTGTGGGTAGGCGAACCTCGTGTTGCACAGAGATATGTATGTTTATAGATATGTAACATTGATATTAAGTCTACCGGTAGATTTTGTCGCCACCGCTATCGTGACAACAACAACTCTCATGGACGCACCGCCGTGCCCAAGATCTTCGCTTTATGTCGATGTGGCATAGCTGGTAGCTACTACTGTAATTCGGCGCCACACATAATGAAGACGACTTTTGAGGCGCCACTACATTGGGGACTCCAAGGACCACCTATCTAGAAGAATGGAATCAACAATGTTTTCGACACATGGTTGCTAACCATGGGTTGCTAGTGCTAGCTTTCCATAGAGAGGCTCTACGCGATACTCAAGATGGCATCCGATAGTACCATGCACCCCATTGGTGTCTACGACTAAAAGTAACTACCGGTACCTGGTACTATTAGAGAACGTACCGGAGATTACTAACGCCGCCGCCGCCACAAATGTATCTACCGGTAAGTCCGAAAATGTGAAAGGCATGTCTAATCGGAAGGCGCAAGAACAGTTGTGCAGAACGCCTCGAATGTTGAATGAGAAGCCGTGGGATTGCAAAAAATGTGTTGTTGGGAACGTTCAAGTCTACAGTTATCCACGTACGGGGGAGGGGAGTAGAGAGCGCGTTTTGCCATCACACATAACTGAAGACAAGTTGTACCTGGTAATGTCCTACTGCGGGTTGGGGCGGGTGGGTTGCTTCGCTTGTTGACGAGTTCCTCATTCAAGAAGCATTTTTAGACATTCCTATTTGACGTATTATTTTCTTTAGTGCCCAATTAGAACAGTATTCTGCCTTCAGGAACTTGGGGCTTTTGTAAACTTGGGATGAAACTGCAATCTGTGAGATCTATGATTAGGACATTGAACCAATGAGAGTTTTCCATATAACAGCTTCTCGGTGAAGAACACTCGAGAGTTTTCCACATAATGGCGCTTCATGACGAACCAACTTGAATGAACTCGACAATAGAAATAGCGACCATAGGTCGTATTTTAGGCATTAGAAAGCGGTCTCGGACGCAGAAATCGCAATGTTTCCACCATCCTTGGACAAAGAAACCCGACGAGGTGACTCAAGCGAGAGAGAGAGCTCGTTCGATGCGATCACCGCACTTACAAAATCAACAACAACCCTCTGTTAACCTTCCTTCTTCGACTACGTATAGGCGACTTGTGAATCTCTATTGTGCTCAGCTGCAGGCACGATGATACTTCCTCCTAGTGAAACAATGGCTCGAGGAGCCAACGGCCCCTTGCAAATCAGTAACGAAACCAACCGAAAACGAAAGAGAGATTCCGAGCAATATGCAATAAGCGCTAGTGAAGGAGAGATGGGCTGCACTCCGATAGGCAGAAAACTCGACGATGAGGAAGCTCCTCATTGTCTTGGGAGGCTAATGATTGATGTCCTGGTGCAGATAATGGGCTACTTATCGGGCGAAGAACGGGACAATCTGGCTGTCGCCTCCAAGGCATGCCTTGAAGCTCGAAACAACAGGTCTTTAGATCAAACTAGAACGGGCACGGTTGTAGTACGACGGAACGCTTTAGACACAGGCGTTCCATGTCTGTGGACTGCGGAGTCCCTGTTGTTGGAGATGCAATCTCGAGGATTCCAAGACTCGTTTGCTGGCAATCGGACGAGACTAAAAGTCATAGGTTTGGAGCAAGTGAAACCTTCTAAGATGAGTAATGTCGCAGCCATCACCCGCTGGATGGAATGGGAGCATGTGACAAGTCTTGACATTTCCTTTCCACCCCGGCTTGATCCGGGTCTACGAAAAGTAAAAAACTCGGTATGCAAGTCACTGGCAATGATTCTGCCGAACCTTCGAATCTTGGATATGAGCTACGTGAAGGTTACGGAAACTGCTGTAAATGCCTTTGCCAAATATTGCCCGAACCTCGAGGTGTTTCGTTGGAAGGGATCCGATGATGGGTTGAAAATCACTGGTGAGAATCTTGCTACCTGTGGAAAGTTGAAAGAAATCGACATTGAAGGCTCCACTCTTTATTGCAGTATTCGCCAAAACGATACGACACCGCGCTTTTACAATCCCAATAGTGATGAGTTCCTTGAGGCGCTTCAACTCTTTTGGTGTTGTTCCAGCAGTCAATTGGAACGAGTGAACATCAAAGGGTGCCAATGGTATAGCATGGACTTGATCATGGGATACAACCCAGACAAGGGGGCTTTGGCGGATATTCCCAACGAAGCTATGGTACGTTTTGTTCGCAGCACAAAGTCCTTGAAATATTTTGAAAGTGATCTACCTCCCGAGACCATCGCAAAGCTACGAATAGAGTTTCCGGATATCACTTTCTGCTAGTGGGGACCAAACTATCGAGTGGAACGCCTGCGATCGGCACGCAGCTATGCTGTTTCCATAATTCCAGACCATTCTCTGAGGTCATCGCTTCTTCTATCCAGACATGAGAATCAAACCTCTTCTGCACAATCGAACATTGGGACGAAGAATGCCAACTCGGCCTCAAATGCATTGTAAAGTCGTTGATAGTAGTACTGTACAAGGCCCTCTCAGTCGTCCCTACTATTCGTATCCAAATTCTTGACTAGCAAATCATCCGGTACCCCATCAATAGTCCCATTTAGATACAACCACCCTCCATGCGTCTTGGCTCGCTCAAATTGTGAGGTCTCCATGAACCCCGTGACTTCCCCTGATTCCCGTAAGACCATTTCCGCCACAAACTTGACCGTTGCCTTCTTCGTTTCGCCTTCGTCAAAGTAATCCTCTTCCAGGACATGACACTTGTTCAAGTCGAAATTATCAAACATGTTTTCTCTGTGGGAAATGGCAATGGACAGAGAGCCAAGGTGAGTCCCGACGTTGCGAACATTATGCAAACACATTCAATCGTTCCCCACCACCAAATACTATTGCTTTACGTACTTGATTTTATCTTTCCATCGCTTGAGATCGGTATCAAAATCTTTATGGAGTGGATGCGTGGATGCCATGAGAAATTCGGCTTGTTTCTTGGCATAGGCAGAATACCGAGCCCGAACAATGTCCGAAGCCGTGGCGGATTTGAAGGCATTGACATCCTTGTGGATACGCCCACAACATCGACTATACGTTTCCAACGATCCACAAGGACAGGGTTCCATGGCCGCGCCACCAAAGGCGCTACTGTTGCGAGTTTTTTTCTTTTTGGTCGCCCAGAGGCGAAACGCCAGGGATCGTGTTGCCGTTGTTGTTGTTGTTGTCGGTGGAGATGGCACTACCAAGGACCTGGTCGTGGTAAACGCCGACAATACCAGAACCAACCACAGAGACAGTAGAATCGTCTTCATCATCATTACAGGCTCTTTCCTTGACCAAACTTGATGTGGGGTGCCAATGTTTTATGGAAGAATACAAGGGCGGATGGGCGATGCATGGGACATCATCGGCGTCTCTCGGCGGCAAATCAAAAGTATGTACCATCCGGGCAGAGGCCAGACTGATGGTCCGGCGCGCGCCCGTCCGTCCAAAACTGCCTCCGACGCGCCAAAAGCAAAGCGCGCGATGCGAGCAATGCCGCCCACCGCATTGGCTTTTCCTTTTTCTGCCTGCACCCCCCACCACCATCGTCGTCGTCGCTTGCTTTCCGAAAGACACAACTTTTGTGTCGAAAACAGGGTTCTGCATCCTTCCACAAGGCGAGGACCGTAAAGTGCTCTTTTCCCCTTTGATTGACTCTGACTCTAACTCTGACTAATTATGTCTGTCGAAGGATCTTGTGACGCTGCTTCTGCCCTGATGACAGCCCACGCTCCCTCCACGTGGCAACTCGCCGTCGGCTTTATTCTCGCGGTTCCCACCATGATCTGGTTGATGGGTTATCTTATTCCTCAGTTGTACATGGCCTTTCGACCTGTTCCTGATTTGAAAAAGCGTTACAATGCCGAGTGGGCATTGGTGACGGGCGCTGGATCCGGCATTGGCAAGGCAATTGCCTTTAAACTTGCCAAACAAGGCTTGAATGTTGTGATTGTGTCATTGGATGACAAGTTCTTGAAAGAAACCATGGAACAACTAAAGGAGCATTTCCCCAAGCAACAATTCCGTTCGGTGGGAGTCAATTTTTCTCCCGGTGTGGATTATTTGAAACAAATTGCCGAAGCGACCAAAGATTTGGAGATTCCCATTGTCTTTAATAATGCTGGTTTCTTGGTGACGGGATTCTTTGATCAAGCTCCTCTCCCAAAGTTATTGGCGAATATGGAATGTAATGCCACTGCTTCGGTCAATGTCGCACATTATTTTATTGCCAAACTCGTCACCGCCAAACGCAAAGGCTGTATTGTCTTTACTTCCAGTGTGGCCGGTTGGATTCCCACGCCCTTTTCGGGCATGTACGGTGCCACCAAGGCCTTTGTGAGTCAATTGGCGTGTTGCTTGCATATTGAACTCAAGGCACTGGGGATTGATGTATGTGCGGTACATCCCTCTCCGGTCGCATCCAATTTTTACAATGATTTGGATCATAAAATTGAAATTTTGGAAAGTGCGTGCAAGACGGCAGTACCACCGGAAGCGTTGCCGGATGATATCTTTCGAAGTATTGGAGCGTGTGCTTTGCGGGATTTGGGAGGTAAGAACAAATATTCGTCGAGACTATTCATTCAATCCATCTACAGTCTCTAACACTCGTTCTATTGTAGGCATGGCCGTGGGAACTCGCTTGGGAACCTTCTTTTTGCCCTATAACTTTTTTACTGAAATCTTTGCCACGGCGGCACCGTACTTGCCGGATTGGAAGACGCACAGTAAGACTCGTGCCTAGATACCTACATCCTGGAGCTGTGAGTCGACAAACTATATATCTATAACCTCTGCTGGTAGTTTAAGCAAACACGCCCCCAAACAAACAAGGAATAGCGTGACTACTCGATAGCACAGACAGTCTGTCATTACAGTGTAGGCTCTAGAGTAGCATTTATGCGGCGGAGAACGTTTCCATAGTAGGTGCTGCGAAAACTGTATTCGCAAACGGCGCAACAACAATCTCTCAAGTACGTTGTTCTCTCTATCATCTAGCTGTCGTTATTCCTAAATCCCGTTCTCTTTGTTCAATAATCTTTTGCATATCCTTCTTCCATTTCTCTTCTTCTTCTCGCATTTGCTTGTAACGTTCCGCCACGTCTTGACGCCATTTCTGTTCGTCCATGTCCGGTGTCACCCACGCCGGAAAGTCATCTCCTAGCCACCGCGTCAAGACTGGCACTCCTAGCAGTTCTCCCTTTTGTTGCAATTCGTACAATTCTGTCAATTTCTTCTTGAGCTTCTTCTCGCCCTCTACCCAACTCGAGGATTGTGCCGCCATGGCAGCCGATGCCTTGTCAGAGGCGGATCGGTCTAGGGGAGGAGGAATGACTCCATTGCGACTGCCATGGATCCAATCCTCCACGTCATGTTCCGCACGAATTGCTTTTTCTGCAATTTGATGACCGACCAGTTCGGCTTCATGTTCTACCTGGACTACTTGATCAGGAAAGAAATACCAGGACAAGCACATGACCAACACCGCCAAGGCAATTAAAATCAAAACTGGATTGAGTTTTCGCTTTTTGCCTTGAGACCGACGTATATTAAAATTCCCAGAGCGACCGGGACCTGTTCCACTGCTGGAACTGGGGCCTGTCGGTGATGAATGAATCGCTGGAGCGGGGCGCCGTTGCATTATGGTGATGTGTGTAGTGAAGGAACGGGTCTTGATAGAATGAAACGATGGTTGTGAAAAATACCACCAGCGATGACGGCAATGAGATTAAAAGACTTTCTCGCAAAGCACACAATGCCCTGCAGGAAAGGTAGTCGGCTGCCAAGGAGTAAATGCCGCAACACACTTTGTGTGGTCAGCACAACACGACGGTCATCGTCGTCTACTCTTCCATCCTCGATGAAACACCCTTTCAATGTCGAAATCGCCTCTTTCAATTTCTCCGCCCCAAAACCCGCCAATCAATAGGTGTACTACCGGTAGGTTAGCGGTCAGAAGTAATCCTTTGAGTCCAATGTTTATTGACTAAACTCGTGAATGAATCCTCGACCCTATCACGCTTGCGCATACAAGCCTCGACGATTACTTTCACCCTTTCGCCCCTAGCTAGAAGTAATCCTTGGACTTCAATGTTTGTTGTCTAACTCGTGAATGACTCGTTGAAAAGAGGAGCTACCCGGTTTATCTCAAAAAGAACGGTATACAGTTTCGAGTGGATAGGATGTACTAGGAGGCTACAAGAAGTTCAGTACCACGTAATAGCTGTTTGTATGACTACTCTAGTTCTTGTTCATTAAAGACATAGAGGAAGCCATTGCTGAACTGCGGAAGATTCATCGAATAGACAGGCATGGCTCGAGGCTGTCGGAAGGGATTCATTCGTAGACTACGGAGGCTCTTGGCACCACCCAAAGCCGCACAATTGACACCGCTGTATTCATTGTAATCCGAAAATATGCCGACTACACCTGGATGGTGGTAGAGATACGTGATAACGGTCCTCCAGCTGTCATAGGCGTAGAGACCTGCGTTTAGAGCCACCACCATGTCTGGAAAACCCGAACCGCAGTCAAAGTTGGGATCCAAGGAATCTCCTCCATAGGTTCCACTGACAGCTCCAATCACCAAGTTTTCAAACTCTATCTTCATGGAGAACCTTCCACTACTCGTAGAGGTTGGTTGGCATTTTGCGGGCAACATGTCTTGTCGAACCACAAAGACCAGCTCCACCTTTTTGCATCACCAAATCAATGTCCTCGTGAGAAAACAGTCTCAACGTTGGTAAAACCATGATTCTGACTTACCTTCAAGTCGTCTGGGAGAAGATAGGACAACTCCTGGAACAGGTCCAAAAAGTTCATTTCCTTTTCCGCCCCGACCACATGAATGCGGAGTGGTCGCTTGAGCATACGCGCCACCGTCACAGGAACTTGTCCATATTGTTCAATGGCAAAGTAGATGGTCAGAGGAAATGTGCATAGGAGGCACACTGGGCTAGACGGAGGAATATTTCGAAGTAGATAATAGTCTTTCCAAGACGACAATGACAAAAGACCCACTGAATTTCGTTTGCTCTGCAGACCAGCTCGTATCAGATCTTCCTCTTGGATAGGTCGCTCGGCTGGAATGTCGATAATGGGTGCAAAACCCTGAGCGTAGGATTGGCGGAGGGAAGCGTCCACTTGGGAAGCACTGGAACTCTGTCCACCAGACCAGCCACCCAACTCGGTCTTCCACCAGGAAGAAGAGGAGTTGTCAAAGTCAATACCAAGAATAGATTTCAGGAATTCTTCATAGGGACCTTCGCCGAGTTGATGAGGCCGAGACGTCAATTCCTGTTGCCACGTTCCAAAAAAGCCATCAAAATCGGCAAGCTGTTCTCGATGTATTCCCGAATAAATCTTCCATGTCAGACAAAGACAAGCGTGAGACCATCCCTTGTCGCGACAAGATCGTTCCAGTGTCGTGCAAAAATAGGCGCCTTTACAATCGGGACAAAGGTCAGAACACATCCGACGGCAATGCAAACACAGGGGGCTCTTGGCCACAAACTCTGTAGTCGTAGACAACGGCGTTGATGAAGGAGGGGAATCCGTGGTATCGTTTTCAGCCTTTTCGTCATCGTCGTCGCTGCTACTGGATGAGCCGTTATCACTTTCTTGATCAATGTTCATTGCCGCAATGACTTTGGCAAGCGCGGCACCGTCATGATAGTTTTGTTGCGCGGCATCTGCCAACCATGTGGGCGCTTCTTCCATCACAAGAGTATTGTTTTCATTCTTCAGTCCATCTACATACGCAACGACTTGCTGCTGGATTTCAACCCGCAAGTCGGGGCTGACACTGCAGGCGGCCCAGATTTCAGATTCGCCCAAGGATTCCCACCGTCCACCGTAGGATCGAACCAACAAGACGGGTCCATACAATCGAATCGAGAATAAACCACACGCCATGGCCAATCGAGTAGCACGAATATTATGTTGACCCTGCTTGTTTTGTGGTACATTGTAGTAGGCGTAGAGACCGGCCACGTTGTCTCGTGGTCGTAGCAAAGGAGTCTCCAAATAGTCGTCTTGGTCGAGGAGCCGTTGAATGTCCGTCACAAAAGAGTCGCAACCAGCCGGATCGTTCCAACCCACGGTGTGTGTCTGTAAAGATTCAGTTTCCAAAACTGGCACCAAGACGACAGAAATCGTCATGATGTGATGGATCACCACCAACAGTCAAAGGTCGGACTGCCTGGAAATGGTCCAACGTCGGTGGAGGGAGTGGGAACGAGCTGCCGTCTTCTCAGTGCTACCGATCATGAACCATGAAATCTTCCAGAGATAGGAGCACGACTTTCATCTATATTAGTACTAGTTCGTGGATCGAAAGGCGGAGACCCAAGATGATGATGATGACGGCGACGGGGGGGAAGATGTCTGAAGATGGGTGTCTTCAATCGGTATGCGGCGAATGGCGTCCATTTGGATCTTTTGGAAGTCGGAGTAGTCACACAAAGATTTTCGCGCGCAATTGCGCGGGTACCGACACAGGATGGACCACTTGGATCACCGTCTTGCCGTTTTCAGTTACTGCTGGCGCTGTGTGCTTTTTGGCGCGCAGGCGGGCTCCCTCCGACAAAGCAATGATCGCGGTGGGGATATCGAGGATGATGTTGAGCGTCGTTGTCGTTGTCGGCATCGACAATGGTAACAGTATAGGTACCCAAAAGTCTTGCCAACAACCTCCTAATACTTCTCTTTTGATACTAGTAGTCTCTTGTCATTACCACCATCCTTCTGCCTACTACTCAGAAGCAACACAGCGATCAACAACAATGAGTCCCACCAAAGCTGCTACGACCCCGATATCGGAGGAAGCGGGAAATAAGGAGAACAACCCTAACAAGGGCGAGGAAAACAGCAGCGCTGTCAAAGG
This sequence comes from Nitzschia sp. DOCU1, assembly GCA_951394045.1. Classification (NCBI taxonomy): domain Eukaryota; phylum Bacillariophyta; class Bacillariophyceae; order Bacillariales; family Bacillariaceae; genus Nitzschia; species Nitzschia sp. DOCU1. The sequence continues at coordinate 2,980,866 of OX595989.1, forward strand.
CCCTCCTTCTGCGATTGAATTTGAACCACCTCTTGCCTGTGTACGGCGCATCTTGAAGCACAGCTTGCCTTCATCCACCAATGTCGGAAAGGATGCGTCGGCTGCCTTTGCTAGAGCAAGTGGGATTTTCATTATTTACCTGACGGCTTGTGCCAATGATTTCGCACGAGAGAACCGGCGGCAAACGATTACCGCCAATGATGTACTGGCTGCTATCAAAGTAAGTACCACTACTGAAAAAGGACTTGACTACCTCATCAGATATGCATGAAAATGCTGACACCGCTTCATTTCGTAGGAACTAGAATTCGATGAGTTCACACCGCAGCTTTCAGCCTTCTTGGAACACTACCGTGAATCCGAAAAAACAAAAAAGGAAGCCAAGGCGAAGGCGAAGGAGGAAGGGTCAGTACCCATGGACGATGAGGGAGACGCTGGTGACGACGACAAGTTCACCACGCCTCAGTCTATGAAATCCAAAGGCGAAGAAACGGCAGACGCCTCCGCGGGGGAAAACGAGGGCGATCCAACTGACGAGGAAGATAGAGATGGAGAACGCGATGATGAAGACGACGCCGACGATATGGAAGAATAAATGATATAGAACTCTCAAGAACAATCCAAGTATGCATCCATAATTTACTAGCTTAGCGGCGGCCAAATCGTACCGCAACAAATCGATGCTCTGACTCCGCAGAAACAAAAAGGTAGAAAGGCAAAGTAAGAACACTGCCAAAGAGTAGTTTCGCGAAACGAACAAGAATGTGCATGCTACGGTTATCTCCCATCACGTAATAGCACCAGGGCGCTCGCCAAGGAGTGGGAATGTAGCTTCAATGAAGGCGGACAAGCGTCAGGACGAACCCGAGCAAACTCGTCAACGCCCCATCACGTCATCTTGAGCTTTTAGAAATCGCATATACCTCAGAAAGTCCGAATGCCCGGAGGCTAGACGGTCAGCGCGACAAACGGCAGGTGGCACTGCTAACATGTGTACAAACTGTGAAAAGTACACGCGCAGGCCGAGCTCGAAACAAAACCAACAACGAGGCAAACATTGTTACTGACCTTTCAGAGCTCCATATCCAAGACGCCTGTCCTCGGTTCATATAGCTTTCTCTTCCACCGCGGGATCATCATTTGAGGAATCGATGGAATAGCTTGTTCAAACATTGCTTTTTCGTCCGCGTTTCCGGATTCTTCAACGGCCTCATACATGGCGACAAGATGAAGCCGCGAATCCCATAAACCAAGATTTCGCAGGACTTTGTTATTAAACGAATGCTGTTCAGATTCCGGCACAACCTTTGAAATCGCTGGTACCAGACGATTGTTTTCCACGTCCATCATGGCCTTGGCGCAGTTCTGCAACGAGGACGATTTCTCGACAACGTTCTCAATCGCTTCTGAACGCCGTTCCTTTCCCATGTTAATGTTTGTAGCAATGGCTGCGGATTGGATCTTTGGTTAAAGAAGGAAGAGTATGAAAAAACACATTGTGAGATCGTTGTGGAACACATATAGAAGGAACAGTTCTTGGTGCACTTACGATAGCGTCTCCAAGTTCGACCAATTTCCTCCGGTCCGTTTCTAGCTGATTCATGATAGATGCAAATTCCTTGGCAGCCTCGGGAGGTACAGCGTCTGCTGCAGTAAGCTTCTCTCGCATCCAAGGAAACATGAGATCTGCTTCAATGCGATGTAATCCTTTCATGTTGAATCCTACAACATAATCTGCAGCTTGCTCCAAGGCTTGCGTCAGCGACGACGTTGTGTCCTCAATGGTTGACTTTGCTCGTTGAGCCAAGTTACACAATCTCCCCGACTCGCGTACGAGCGAAGCAGTGTGCCATCGCCAGCCATGAATATGAAAGTGTTTCATAGACTCCTTGAGATCGCGTTCTGCAAGAAACTCGTCAATGGCTGGGAATCTCCCCTCCACCTCGAGCTCAGTCTCGCCGCCTCGAACGAGACAGCCCCCTGAGTGGGAGAACGCTTCATTGATCGAAGACAAAACCTCCCCACCAACGGCAGATACGAATGACAGGAAGAACAGAAAGACTGGAAGAGTCCACATGCTTGGCCAGACCATGATTATGGCGTTTACAACGCTTTATTGCCTGTTGGCGACAATCTTTCCTTCCAACGATCTTCGGTTGGATCGGTTCGCTTCAACTGACACAGTAGACACCACTTTTGATCATGAATCTCTCATGCCTTCCTATAGGTACATCAGCGTAGAACGCGGGGAGGGGAAGAAGGTTCTATCATGTGGTGAAACAGAGTTGTGGTGTGTCGATGCTCTTGCACTGTGCTGGCTGATGTGTGAAGAATTGAGATGGAGAGAGGCGACGAAAGATCGTCGTATTTTTGAGTGGACGCGACACGCCGGACTCGATCTTCCGATGACGTACGGTAGAGAGCTCGTGCCAGGAGTGTGAGCTCCCCGGATCAATTAGAATAATTCGTGACACCAATTCCGCCCCGGGACTCAACACTCACGTCATCGTCCACTCACTTCGTCATTGCTCCCTTCCTTCTTCGTTTTGTTCTTATTCTTCTCGTCATTTTTGGCAGCGACGTTTCACCGACTGACGCATATGCACTTGGTACCCATGTAGATCCATTTCTAGCTAATTCTACTACTAACTATGTTTGACAGAATCTGTAATGCTGGTAGTGCCTATCTAGTAGGTAGTCGTTGTTAGGTCAACGGGTACCCCAAGAGGGACAAGAATCTAAAATAGAAACTTAAACTTTCGCGTAGACCGACAATAGTTGCCGGCCTGCGGAATGGTTTCAAAAGGGCGATCAACCTTGCAAAGAAACTTCTAGAATCCAGAAACGAAAATCATTTCAGGTCGCTCTTTCTTGAGAAGTTGAATATTGCCTGGTGAAAGGTCGCTGCGGAACCACCGAAGGCTTGGTGTACCTCGAACAAACTTGATCAAATAGTCTTGAGAAATTTCGGCAAGTTGCCCCTTGCGATAGCATCTAGTACCCAAAAGGCTGACTCGTTCGAGTCTGGTAGCATGGCTCATCAAGCATGTCCACAAAGTGTCTTCATTGACGTCGGCACAAAAGATCATTCGGGCTTCGTCGAGGTAGACTTCCTTGAGATTCTTCAGTGCTTCAAAATGACTCTCCGAGTCGTTCGATATCGGCCAGATCAAAGAACGATTCCATCGAATCACTTCTAAGTTTGGATTGTTCTCCGTAAGCCAAGCCACGCCGACCATAGTCAGAGGTAGATAGCTCATGTCAATAGACCGTAAATTCGGAACGAGCAATGACAAAGTCAAACCCTGGGCAAAACCCTTGTCCACATAGTCTTCAAAGGGCGCCAAGAACCATGACCGACGGTTCCGTCTTAATCGCTCACTGTCTGGGTCGTCACTCTTGGAGGACGACGACGACGACGTCTGCCGAGAGAGCCGTGTCGGCGGCACCATGGAACAATCCAAACTGGTGACATGGTCGAGAGGTGCGATAGTGTTGATAAATGCTCCATCAATAGGATCGATATCCGACGACAAATGCGTCAGCCCTGATAATCGTAAATGCGTTCGGTGTCCACAAAAAGCGTCGGGCCAATGCTTGATTCGGGCCTTGTCCATGAGTTCCTTGGCATTGGAAACGCCGTTTCCTAAATGAATCGTTCCTGATCTCGTTTGATCGAGTGACACATGATTTCGAACACGATAGCAGCCTTTGGATACCAGCGAAAAGAGATTCAAGTCTTCCCACGATAAAAACTGAAGTATCGTCAACAGACAGTCGTGATTGTGCAACGTTGACAAGCGAGGCGGCAGAACAATTTCTTCGTCGCTCAAACATTCGACTGACGTTTGCGGTGCGATCGCCGTCGTCGAAGAAGAAAGTTCTCTTGGTAATTCCGTCATTGTGATATAGTAAGCAAAATAGAACTGTGAGTTTGATTCTTGAGTGAGAGATTGAAAGGGTCGATGAATGAGCTCTTTGCGTTTCGTGGGTGACAATGCAATAGTCAAAGCGAACTGTGTTTGCAAAGAATAAATGCGTTTGTCTTGCCGGGCAAATTGTCGCTTTGCCAGCCGATGTTTTTGGCACGAATAGGGTGAACGAGGTGTCACGTAAAAAAGCGTACTGGTGCCACTGTAGCTAAGGACGGCGCGCCGTCGCGACCATCCAGAATTAGAAAAAATGATGGATGATGTTCCGATCACGTCATTTTTGCCATAATTAACAGAAAAGGTGCGAACCGCTACGTTAGGTTTGGCGAAAGCGAAGAGGGCGAGCAAAATGTTCTGTTTGCGGTCCTTTTCGCCTTCTCATTCCACCGTGCTTTAGTCGGATTGATCAATGAGTACCTTTGCTCGCGTGTATCGTAGTAGCTTTTGCTACCAGGTACTATCCTCTCTCTACTATTAAAGCACCGGTAGAACCACACTCTAGTACGTACCTGGTAGCTACTAGAGGGGTCAAAAACTATACTATGGAGTTGTATCTAGAAGCCAGTCATCAAAAACTGATCATGAAGCTAGCATGATTCCCTGCATGCGTCAGCTTACACGGCCGCTGTTGACGCTACGATACCGTGACGTCGGGGCAGCCACAATCGGCCTCTTCGCTGCTTTCTGGCCGCAAGAGTCCAACATGTTGGATCGTCTTCATCATGTCCTCAACAATCGACCTGCCTTTGGCCTCCCATTCCGTACGATTAGAGAGCTGGGTGCGGCGGTGAATGTGAGATGATATCTGCAAGGGAACAACAACTCCAGTAACAGCCGCTCCTGACTTACTGCATAATTAAGATATTCGTCACTCGAAACCCCAAAGACTCCGCATTCACGAAGTTTCTTTGCCAAAGGAATGACATAGTTGTCAAAGAACCCCAGTTCTGACTGATACCAGTTCTCGGAGGGATCCTTTTCTAATCGCCCTGCCTTGTAAGCACGGTGCATTTCTGAGAAAAGGCGGCCGTTCCATTTGCGGTAGATTTGCCAGTGCCTGGATAAAGCGCGCAAAAGTGAGAGGGGAGACAGCGTAACTCCACACACCCAAATTCGACAATCACTTACTGCATGGTGTGGGCAACATCACTTGCTTGAATCAAGTGCTCCAAAACAATGGTCGCCTTGCGATACACATTGTTTCCATCCTCCCCCTTCGCAAAGTGGCAGTCACTGGAAAGGCCAGCCTCTGACTGAGGGTGGAAGCACATTTCCCACCGGCGCTTTCGTAGATCAGAAAAGTCCTTGTCGAAGATATCGGTCGCCATTATGATATTCACCAAGGTTTGCCGGAAGCGAGCAAGCTCGTTTGTCGTACTGTAAATGCATCGACGCAAATCCTTAAATTCGGGTTCCATCAAACGTTCCCAAGCAAGGTCCACAGAATTTTGCTCGGCCACACTCTTGCACTTGTACATGGATGCTAATTCTGCATCTTCCTTGACGAGCACAAAGTTTGGGATCCCTCTGTGGTCGACATCGTGAATCAGGCCAGAGAAAACGGCAGTGAATTGCGTAAGCGGGTCCGAAGTAATTCCATACGTTCGAGTATGCAGCCGCGCCAGGATATGGCCCTGACCGTAATCTTTTTCGCCTGGAGCCACATCCGCTGCGACAATACGACCGAGCAACTTGCTGATCGACATGGTTACATGTGAAGCATGCTGAAATAATGTGAACCGGTGAGAATCTAAAAGGCGGAACGAGAATCGACCAAACGGGCAATAACCTACCTCGAATGAGTGGAATGGGTTCTCTCGGTACATATTCGCAATCTCTGTGACGTAGAGGCGAAGCTGTTCCAAGACTTCAGGCTTGAGTTCAATTTTGGTAAAGTCTTCCATACTCTCCGCCAAGTCTTTGTTGAATTCGGGGAGAGCAACAAAGTCAGTCACTTCTTCCTGGACAGTAAAGTTGCCTCGTCCGATAGCATCCTCGAGCTTTTGGATGGAATCTTCTGGCTCGATAGCCACTTCCCCGCTAGCCTTTCGTTTGGCAACGATTTGTCGCAAAAGACCAGCAAGAACTTCGACAATCCAACCGACCATCCTCTGACTTTTTGCGTTGCACTTTTCCTGCTCCAACGCCTTGTCCGTTGAATCACTACCTGCATGCGAAGAAAGCTCGTCAGTTGCCGACCTCGTCTCACTTGAGGCTCGCGTCCTTGGACTTGTTGCCTCTTTTGAGCGTAGCCAGAAAGTCTCAAGCACCCCTTTCCCCTTTGCAAGGACTTTGTCTTCCCGGGGGACAAACCAATGGTCTTTGCCGGCCTCCTTAAGCAGTTGAGCCGTTGAGTTGCTGATCTGGATCTTATTCGAAACCCCCGTGCTCTCCATCCTCGCCGCGGTGTTCACCGTCTGACCAGTGATCAAGTATGGTTAGAAATACGCAGCTAGAGCATTAGATCTGCAAGAAAAGCGAAACTTACATCTCCAAACAACTGGAAGCGACTCTTTTCGCCTCGTAGCACGCCAGCCGTCACCTGAACCGAGAAGCAATGACAATTGAGCGCCGAGATAGATGCGATGGAAGTGATAGTTGATACATGACAACACGTACCGGTCCGCTGTTAAGTCCTATTCGGAGCGTCAAGTCTCCAGTGTCAGGACCAAGCGCCTCTTCTAGCTTGGCTGTCAGAGCATTCATCTTGCTGAGGCACTCCCGCGCGAATCTTGCCATCACAGTCGCGTGGTCATGTCGAGGTTCGGGTAAGCCTGACACCGCCAAGTAACAATCGCCAATCGTCTCTACTTTGAACACCTGAAGTCGAAAAGAGATACCAACGAAAATCAAATTAGAAGGAGGAAAGAATCGAGGCAACGAATGCGAGACAGAGCCTTGCCTTTCTTCTCCGGGCTATGCGGTCAAACGCCCGATAGACAGTCTCAAGAAGAGTGAATACTGCAGCTGGGTCCCTCATGCTGCTCCACGCGGTGAAATTAACGATATCGGCAAATAGGACAGTCTACAAAAGAGAGCAATGATGAATTTGACGTGGTGATCATAAGCACATCCATATGGTCTCGGTGACGTACCGCGCTCGGGAAGAGATCTGCAATAGGCTTGTCGTAGCCGTGCAACACATTAGAATCCTCCACGCCCACACTATCGTCGTCCTTGCCTTTCTCAGCCAAGAAGCTGTTGAGACGAAACTTGGGGGCCTCCGTGAGAGCGGGTAAAAGGCCTCCCTTTTTGAGAAGTTCCTTCTTGAGCTTATTTTTCCGGTTCTTGCTACTTGAAAACAGACGATCTCTGACTTCGGCCGGAAACAGGGATGACACAATGGCGTTGCTCCGCATCGCCGAGTCCATGACCATCTCTTGACGCTTCTGGACGAGACAATCGTAGACAGCGAAAGCCAAGGTGGTAAATACAAAGATGACAATCACAGCAAAAGTCAGCATGATTGGCTTGTTCGTTAGAAAGACAGTCTCCATCTCATGTGAAGGATAGATGTCAAAGAAGTAAAAGCAGTTGGCAGACGTGCGGTTCGTCGCATTGGTCTCGTGATAGCCGGCGGTGTGCCCATCAAATGGGTCAAACAACGTGGTAACCTTCATGTTGTCATAGGCCGCATCGTGATGATCACCAGAGCCAAGAAAGAGAGCATTGTGGCCATCAATTTGATAAGTAAAGACGTCACCGCATGTGTTTCGAAGCACCACATAAACACCGTCGACGTTTTGAGGGAGAAGTTTTGTAAGATAGGTATCCCAGGGTAGTACAGCCACTGCCAAAGCCCCAACCTCTTGTGAGGTATTGATTCCACCGTCAGTACTGTCTGGCTTGCAGGTGGTGCAGTTGCAATCACTAAATCCTTTGAATACAGGCTGAATCAGAATGCTCCGAGGCCGGTAGGAGCTTGTTTTGGTATCCGACGGCAGGCCAAACAAGGTTGGAACGTCAATAATTTCGCTGAGTACAGGTTCGTTGGAAACCATGATCCAGTGGAAGAGCCGATGAAAGACAGGATGCGACAAAAGGTCGAAGTTGACCTTGGACAAGTCTTTCAAGTTCATTGGATACATTTCCCATACTGGAACTTGATATATATCTTTGATGTCTTCCAACGGGATCCCTGTGGCCTTTGAGATCCATGAATGCACAGTCAATGCTTCTGCTATCGACATGTTGGACTTGATTTGAGTAGGAACCATGGTATCAATCTTGGCTGGGGACAAATCCATCATCGTGCAGTCGATCCATTGGTGATTGGCCTCCGCAAAGCGTTCCCAGCCCTCCTTTAGGCTCGTCGGAACAACTGGATTGAGCATCACCAGGTCGACGCCAGACAACTCAACAAGTGCCGCTCCCCGTTGTGGAAAGTGTGGAAGAGTCAAGTTTGGCCACTGGACGTCGCTGTCTAACGAAAAGGAAGTTACAGCGACCCCAAACCCTTCTAATGAGGTGTGAACCCGTTTTGCGTTGGCATCGGTCGAGTCTTTGATTTGCTGTGCGTAATCTTGAAACTGAAAGAGACGAAGAATTGAACCAATGAACGATGACGCATAGGCGATGCTCAATAGAAATACTGCTACAGCAGACGTACCTCGCTCTCGAATTTCTTCACTTCGGCTTGGCTCGAAAGGTAGTAAGTAAGGGCTGCAGCTGTCGCCGCCATGCACATCAGCAACAGCACAAAACAAATCCTGGAACGTCGGATCATTCGTGTCTCCTTTGCAGCCAGTTGCTCTTGTTCTTCTTTGCTCAACTTGCTCGAATGACTAGTATAGCTACCCGTCGAATCACCACCACTGTTGGAAGAGTCGCCAACAACTCTTCCAGCACCTGATGGTCCAGAGGATCCAGACGTACCAGAGGCAACGCTGTTGCTGCTACTGCTGCTGGGGGTGCTCATGGCTGGATTGGCAATGGTCGTTTCCGAACTGATGTCTCGCGATTGATTTTGCCGAGTAGCGATGTCAAATTTGTGAGAGGCCTCTGGGATGCCGAGATTTGTCTTTTCCGCCCTCAAGTGGAGTAGCAAGTCATGCCAATGCTGAAGTGCGAAGCAATGTGGGTATTACAATAGCCTTCCCGCCCCTCCCGGAGTGTGAATTCTCGTCTTGTTTGGCGTATTATCACTCCATCCGTCCTTTGGTTGAAAAATGGGGCATATTTACTCAACCGCACGTTCTGTCCTTTTTAGCACGAATGCGGTCATTTGACGCAAGTGATCGCGTTTTGACTAAATTGACTACATCCAAATGGCGTGCTTGCGGCGGCTTGCTGGGAGGCTCATTTTGTGAGGAGTTTCGCTCACAGATTGCATCGCCTTCATGTGATGGCACTTTGCCGACGAACATGTGCACCCTTTCCTGGTTCTTGCTGCATTTTACTATCATGCAGAGTGCCATGAACTGTAATTCGTTCCGGCTCTTGTTTGTTGCTGGCTTCGAACGCTGATATCTACGCTACAAAGCAGGACTTGCTGCGCTCGGCATCAAATTCCAGCAACCGAGAAAGTGCATGAAATGACCGGTCGTATGGTATCGACTTTGCGTTAGGCAAGAAATGGTTGATTATGGATGTGGTGGATGGTATAGCAAAGGGGTCATTGCGGTCGCAGGTCGATCAGTTATGTGGACGGCCGTGGAGAAACTAGCTGTTTGAGTAGAGTCGTGGTGGCCGATGTGGAGTATTCCTTCTAGACCTTGCAGGCTCCACTCGCCTGGACTGTTTTGAAAAGATGACGACTTCGGCGACCTCGAAAGTCACGATGAAACTTGACAAGGATTGGGTACAGAATTCTAGAGCTATTTTCGCCGTTGATGCCAAATCGGGCTTGATCCACAAGCGACGACGGTTGGAAGTAGCATTTATTCAACGTTTTGCAATAGGCTGGAACTGAGTTTGCCGTGTCCATGCCATACACGCAAAATGTTGTTGAAATTGAAAACGACATTCTTAAACATTGAATACGACGAGGTTGCTATTGTGCTTCTGAAAACCCTTTCGCTCGTTACTCCCACATTTTATTCTCGGAAGGGAGAATTCTACATACATGCGACATCTCAATCGAACACAGGTTGGCACTATGATATGAACTATTTATGTTCTATTCTATTGACTGAATAGTCTACGGTGGTGGGTCCTTTTCACGAGCAAGCGGAGCCGCTCTGTTTATACGGGGGTGCAAGTGACCTCGTGTCCGGCGGCATCCAAGAGAATGGCATTGCAGCCGCCACAATAGTCATCGATGCAATACTCATAAGTTTCCTGGCAAGAGATAACATCACATGGTGCTACAAGGCAATTCGTCGCTGCTTCTTTTCCATCAGGGCAAAAACTGGCACCGCACTGAACGCCACATCCACCGTCACCAGAACATTCAAGCACCCCAACGCATGCAACCGTAGCATACTGATTATTGGGATTCTTGCAGTCGACGTCTGCGTTGCATCGGCCATCTGACAGGCATACTCCTCCCCCACAATATTCACTCTCGTCGCAGTCCGTCGAACTACTGCACGGAACGCCTCCAGACTCGGAAGGACTGCTTGGGTTGCCCGAGGATTCCGCTTTGCAGATTTGATTACCAGCTTTGTCAAAGACAAAGGCGTCACATCCACCACAGTAATAATCAACACAGCTGGCGATCGTTTCATTGCAAGTGGTCGCAATGGTTTCGCATGGAGAGACCAAGCATTGGACGGGAGGCTCGTCGACAGGGCAATCGTTTGAGGAACAAGTACGGCCGCACATGCCTGTCTCCTCAAAGCAGGAGATGGGGCCGACACACAAAGTGACTGCGTAGATGTTATCGGGGTTGAAACAATCAGCGTCCGAAGAGCACTTGCCGCCTTCAACGCATTTTCCTGCCGAGCAGTACTCGGACTCTCCGCAGTCAAGGGTAGAATTGCACGAGGGTTCCGCTTTGCAGATTTGATTACCAGCTTTGTCAAAGACAAAGGCGTCACATCCACCACAGTAGTAATCAACACAACTGGCGATCGTTTCATTGCAAGTGGTCGCAATGGTTTCGCATGGAGAGACCAAGCATTGGACGGGAGGCTCGTCGACAGGGCAATCGTTTGAGGAACAAGTACGACCGCACATGCCTGTCTCCTCAAAGCAGGAGATGGGGCCGACACAAAAAGTGACTGCGTAGATGTTATCGGGGTTGAAGCAATCAGCGTCCGAAGAGCACATGCCGCCTTCAGCGCATTTTCCTGCCAAGCAGTACTCAGACTCTCCGCAGTCAAGGGTAGAATTGCAAGGCGTTGGTTCAGCGCATAGTTGGCTGTAGCCGGCATCATTAAAGACGAGGGCGTTGCAACCACCGCAATAGTCACTCTGGCAGGAAGAGAACGACATGGTGCAGGTATCAGCGGCAGTCAAGCAAGGGTCGGCGAGGCACTGCACGTCATTAGTGCCATCCTCACAAGTGGGGCCACAAACTCGGCCGCACTCCTTGTTCTCGTCGCAAATCAAGGGGCCCGTGCACTCAATAACTGCATATGAATTGCCTGGATTTCGGCAATCAAAATTAGTCTCGCAACTGCCCATCTCCATGCAAGTGCCTGCCGCGCAGTACGAATCCTGGGCACAGTCGTTGTTGCTAGTGCAAGTCTGGGCTTGCTGGGGCGGATCAGTAGGAAGGTTTAACACGTGCGTCATTTTCCCGATTTTCTTCCAGTCCACCAAACCGAAACCCAAGTTTCGTCCATGGTCCTCGTTGGCGTTTGACTGACCACGCAATGCTGCCAAGGCAGCCCACGGCATGGCGAGAAGGACAGCGATAGTGGCCAAGTAGGATTTCATCTTTGCAACTTTAAGTTTTATGGAAATGCTTGTCAACTTTTTATGACACGATTTTAGTGCAAAAATATTTTGGGCTTCGCCATGATCATCGGATCAAGACTGAGTGAATCCAATCGTTTCAATTCAACGAGAACGACGAGAATAGATAGGAAGCAATCGTCTCAGTGAAAGTGCGATTTGCTAGTCGCAGGATGGCGTTGCAAACGCTGACCGTTGGCACCCAGAGTGGCAACAACCAACGACAACAAACGGAGATCGGAAGGCAGGCCGCCGCAAACGTAATTGGAATGAAACCCTTCACTACGAGATTTCGGCGACCGAAAACATTGTGATGCTGCCTTTCTTCATTGTTCGAATGAACTTGCACGATGAGAAAAATAGCGAACTCTTCAAGTAATTTCGCACGACATGAAGGTCGTCTACAGTAAAGCAGCCTCAATAATATAGCCCTACACATGCAAAGAAAATTCTGCTATGGATGCCGAAGAACTGGATTCGCTCTACTGTGGCTTATTTGGGAATGGCAATCAACGCGGATCTACTTAACGTCTTTTTAGTTGCTAATTCACTGTGGGAACACAGTGTCAAACTGTTGCACAAAAATCTGTGTCTTTGTCTAAACTCTAGTGAACTGTACAACGAAAATCTGAATGACGACGACGGCGCGCAAGACAGCCGTGTGGAAACAACACCATAAAGCATCTACCAACGAGTCAGTCGACAACAACGGTATTGTTGTCGTTGCAAAGATACCGGACCCCAACAGAGCCGCGGCGTCGCATTGAGCGAATTATCTTTCTCCCATCACCATTTGAGAAGATAACAAATTCTCGCCGAAAAGGCAGCAATGCAAAGAGATGTAAGAGCAAGGATTTCGTGGGATCGATTGCCTGAGGACTTGTTAGTAAAGAGTCGTTGCACGTTACGTTACGTTGCAAACCGAGCTTCAGCGATTGAGAATCCTAAATCATGTGGAAAACTCCACGAGAGACACTCCGGACTTCCACATGTTCCGCAACAAGAAGGCTACGCGACATTTTGGCACGATCGAATTATGTAGTTGCCTTATTGTTGGTTGCGTGTTACGTCGTGCTTAGTCGCAGCAAAGCATATCATTAAACAAAGTCTTTCTCATCTGTTTGTTCCTGTTGTTTGCAGCTCACAAAATCAAAAGCTTTGCAACTTAACCACAACTACTATTAACTCCGTGATTTACCTCAGCCATACTGAGCTTGAAACCTATCGATATGGGAATCGAAGTGCCCCAAGGCGATGCCCTAGCTCCGCCCGAGCAATCCAAACCTGAAACGAACAACGCTACTACTAGTAGCAACACAAAGAAGTTCGTGCTCGTTGCTGTTCTTATTTCGCTCGTCCTTGCCGCTGTCTTGATCGGTGTCCTCCCCGATTGGGGTGAGAAGAAAGACAATGAGCTCGAGAGCAGCAATGGAACTACTGATGCGTCCAAACCTACTAACAATGGAACAAACGATGAGCGCGAGGCTGAAAATGGAACCTTCCCTAGCATTTCGTACTTGGAGTCCAGCAGTGGTCCCTTTAACGTTAGGATCCCGCTCTTCTCTTCCAAGATCACTGAAGGCTACTCCTCAGAACAAGAGTTGGGTCTAGACTTGGAGCAGCTTGCTAAATTTCTTTTGAACGACGCAATCACCACCAACGCCGCTGCTGGAGTATACTCAGGCGATGATGGCGAAAAGTTTGTTGACGAAGGTGGAACGATGGACATGGGTGCGCCTGAAGCTGCTCCTGTCGCTGATGGTCAGACTGCCGATTCTGCAGTCTCTGGCAGCGCTTCTGAAAGCTCGAATGCTCTTGATGGTGTTGATTCGTTCAACACCAACAACCAAGAGCTCAGCGTTGACCGCGCAGACTTTGTCAAGTCAGACGGTACCTATATCTATGCTGCATACGGCGACTACTTGGTGGTATGGACAATTGATGGATCTGGCATCATTTCCAAGATTCAAATGCCGCCACTAAACCTCCCGAACTGGGGTGGAGGCGTCGTTGACGATCCCATCATGCTAGGGGGGGAGGATACCGCGTCCAGTGGCTCGACTACCGAGACCAACTCGACTGAGTCCTCATCCGAGGCGTTTGTAACGGATGTCGGAATGATCTGGTGGCAACCCAAGCCCAGAATTGAGGCGCTGCTTCTCCACGAAGGGCGCCTCACGGTTGTGATCTCTGGCTATGGTATAGAATATGCGGACAAGCTTGGATATACTCCGGTTCTCTACGACTACCGTGGAACCAAGATACAAGTGTATGACATCAACGACGGAAATCTTCAGATTGTCTCCGAGGGTGACGTTAATGGCTCTTTCCGCAATGCATATTCCGCTGGAGAGAATGCATACGTGGTCACACAGTCCTCGATCAACACCTGGGACTACCTTCTGGCTCCAGTACAACGCTGGCAGCCAGCGTTTGTAGGTATGGACAATGAAACATATGTCCAAGCCGTGGTGAAACTTGTCGACGAGGGACTCGTTCAAACATTTGTGGACGAGCTTCTCTCTGAACTGCGAATCAACGGGCAAATCGATCTTGCCCGCCTGAGTGCCTTCACCGATTCTATTGCAGAAGACCATTCCGATGCACCGCTCTATTCTGGCGGCGTTGCCAACGCCGTCACTCAAGTTGTCTCCTTCGACATGACTCTTGGAAGCAGCACCGATATTCAGCCTCTGTCCCCACACGTTGCTGGCACCTTTCATCCCGGCAGCTGGGGAAATGTCTATGCCGTGAGCTCCATGATCATTGTTGCCGACCAAGGCTGGAGTTGGATCCCCGCTGACAACCTTGCTGTTGACAAGACATACTTGATTGGCTTCCGTCTGGATGGCCCGTCCTCTGCCCATGCCATGATCGGTTCTGTTGATGGATACTTGTTGAATCCATTCTCGCTCGACTTTGTGGAAAAGGCCGAAGGTAGTTATGTCCGTATCGCCACTACACAAAATTTCTGGACGCCTTGGTTTGGTGGTCCCATAGTTATGGAAGGCGGTGAAGACATGGTTATGGAGGCGGATTCGGAAAGCGTTACTCAAGACGTGGCACCCGAAGAACCAGTAGAGCCGAAATCTTCGACCTTGAACCAGATCATTGTGCTCAAGGTCCCGTCCACACTGACTGATGGTGAGACTGTTCTCGAGCAAGTTGGAAGTGTTGAGCTGGGAGAACCCAATGAGGTGAGCGATTCCTTGGTCGATGCATTATTGCTGCAGTGGACACCTTCTGACTATTTCTTCCTTTCCCACAGAGGTTCACGAGTGTGCGTTTCTTTGACGACTTCGCATACGCCGTCACATTCGAGCAGATCGATCCTTTCTATGTTGTGGATCTTTCCAGTGAACAGCCGGAGGTTGTTGGTGCGCTCAAGGTCAACGGCTTCTCTGAATATATGCACCCAATCGATAGCGAAAACAGATTTCTAGTCGCCATCGGACAAGAAGCTGACGACAATGGCAACGTCCTTGGTTACATGGTATCATTGTTTGACGCTACGACGCCTTCGAAGCCCACTCTTGTTGATCGACTTGTAGTCGAACAAGAACAAAACAGTTGGTCGAGCAGCACTGCGTCTTGGGACGAGCGTGCCTTTCGCTTTGTTCCCCTGGGTGACAAGCAAGGCAAGCTGATCATTCCAATGAGCATCTACACCTGGCAAGAATTCGATCAGTTCACTGGTCAAGCCCTCGAGAGCCCCATTTCCAAAAATTTCGAAGGATTCTCAGTCTTCAACATTGAGAATGGTGTTATTACAAAGGACTTTGACGTTGATCACTCCTATGAAGCTCCAAACAATAATCAATGTGGATACTGGTATGACTGGCTTCCAGAACGTTCCTTTGTCTTTAGCGGCAACCTTGTCACCATGAAGAAGCACACCATAATAAGCACAAGCCTCGCAACGGGTGCAACCTCGTGGACGACCAAGATCGACGATGTCATCGTTGCATGTGCTGCGACCCAAACTGAAGGATTCACCCCATAAAAGGCTTCCTCTGAGATATTTCATCGTGTGCCCAAGCACACAGCTGTCTATTTGATTGTATGAAAGCTTTCCAAGCTATTTTATCGTGTGCCCAAGCGCACACCGGCTGCCTATTTGATACTACATGAGAACATTATATAGAATTCACTCATATTTTGACAGTATTTTGCACCAGCTTCTACAATTTTCGTCAGACTTTTTCTTTGTTGGGGCACGTCGAATCGCCAAAGTGAGCTCATCACAGAGTTAGCTACGGCAAATCATCGACTATCTCTCTACTAGAGAGACAAGTGGTCAAGTGAGTCCGGAGTGTCTCGAGGCGGGGAGTCCCGAATTGCAGTCTTATCGCGAACAAGTACGCGGTCTGTCTCATCAGCGTCCATTTTCATTTTCGAATGGTCCATTGCCAAAACTCACCTCATTATGTTGCAACCGTTCAATTAGAAGTATACATTTATCTTTGCCCATCCAGTCGACTGTCGAGCCGGAGATGTGGTGTGGACATTTTGGCCTCAGATGCGTTTTGTTAGTGGCATTTATTGTGCTGTCGATAGCGCCAGGTTGCGCCTTTCAGCCGCTTGCTGGCGCCGCCGCCTCCAGGCAGGGCTCTTCGACTTGGTTATGTGGTAATGGGCGCATTGGTTTACAACCTCGGTCAAATACTTTGTCGCGGAGTGGAACTGCTTTATTTGAAACTGACGGTACCAAAGATGATGCGAAAGTAGAGGTGGGCTCCAAAGAATATCTTGAAGGGTTCATCTCGTCTCCAATTCAGGACGGCACAGTCCCGGAGCGCGGAACTGGACTGGAACAAGCACTGAAACTTGGAGGATCAGTGGCCTTCGCCTTGGTTGTCTTATTCCTAGGTTTCATGGCAAGCAATGGCCTCCTGTAAGAACGTTGTCAATATGAACAAACAGACTCTATCTTTCTTATTGGACAAGTAAATAGGTGGTTACGCGTCATGATTCACGGGTGAACCCGAAGATTTGAATCATGCCGTGTAAACAAAGGTAGTGCTGGATGCTGTCGCTAACAAGGACAAGGAAAGGCGGACTGAAAACCAATGACATTACCCAGAGGAAGTCACGGGCGTCGACAGAGCTAGTTCGCGCAACCCCAGCCTAATCTTTCAAGTTTACCCTGAAGTCAACGCCCAGTGATGAGAGCTTGTTGGCAGCCACAACCGTCTTGACCGCTGCCTTGAACTTTCGCTTGGCATTGAATTTCTTCATCTGCTCAAGATTCACTCCTAGACTTTTGCCTTCCAATTTTGAGGCATCAGCTCCGATCCATGGGTTGCGCATCGCCTGATTAGCGTCTGCTCGTTCAACAGGGCTTACCGTCAACAGCTTCGAAATCATGCTCTTGGCTTCATTCGAAACTTGGCCCCAGTATTCCTCGTGGAATTCGTACTGCCCCTTTCGAATCTTGCGGAAGAGCTCACGCTGGTTCTGCTCAATGAATGGTGGGTAGCCTCCCAAAAGAATATAGACAATAACTCCAAGAGACCACATATCAGCCTGAGTATCGTAGGGCTTTCCCTCAAGAATCTCGGGAGCGACGTAACCTGGTGTACCGCACTGAGTCGTTAGCGAATTCGGAGCTTTTACTTTCTTTGCGAAACCAAAGTCAGCAATTTTAATGTCAGAGTCGTCGCTTTCGCTCTGAAATAGGAGAAATGTTAGCTGATAGCGCCTTTGGTGCAAGAATTTCTTTCACACTGGTGTACGTACCGTCAGAAGTAAGTTCTCTGGCTTCAAGTCGCGGTGGGCCACCTTGTGCTGATGGCAGTACAGCATCGCGTCGAAAAGAATTTTGCAGACATCACGAGCCTCCTTCTCGTTGTAATAACTCTTTTGCACAATTCGATCGAACAATTCTCCTCCCATCATCTTCTCGGTAACGAGGTAATAGAACTGAGCCTCATCGAAAACATCGTAAAGTCGGATGATGTGCTTGTGCTTCAATTCTGTGAGCACCGCAATTTCGTCCTTCAGCGCAACTTCATCTTCCTTCGAAAGCTTCGACTTGGTTACAATCTTAATAGCAAACGATTGACTAGACTGGCGGTGGGACCCTTCCTTGACGACTGAGAATGCACCTTCTCCCAGCTAACAAACAAACGCGAGACACGGAATTGGATTTCAGTGGCGGGTGCATACACGGAGCAAGGTGGCAGCAAAACTGGTGAGACAGAAATTTAACCGTAAAGACGTAGCCATGTAGTACTGAATAACGGTCATCGACATCGGTGCGAACACCTGAAAACCTTCAGCCGACACCGAATGATGACCATGGCCGATAGCACCTACCGCTTTGCCGAGCTTGTAAAGCTCGTTGAATGTCTTTCCACTTGACGAGTCTTCAACGGAATCCTTCGCCTTCTTCCCACCACCGCCTGATCCGGAGCTCTTAGTCTTGCTACTGGCAGGTTTGGCAGCCTAACGTGATGTTATTTTGAGACGTGAGAACCAGGATTGCATTCGATCGATCATCGGCTGTGCGAGCGGAAACTTACAGCAGGTGCCGGGGCAGGGGCTGTCACCACAGGTGCTTCTTTGGATCCACAAGCTCCCATGGTCAAGGTTATTAATCAGAATGGTTGATTGAGTCAAGTACCGATAGCCGCTGCTATTGAACAACGATGCTCTCAACCGATGCCTCCAGCAAGTGCTCGTGCGAGCTGTGAGCCCTTGCGGTGCGCAGGCTGGTGCGGTTATCAAAGATTCGACGCAGCGGACTCGTTGCGAACCCCGCCCAAACTGCGCAGACTGCGTGAGATGTGATAAAAGACCACGAGGGATTTCAGTTTTTCCGGCCAGAAAAGATGAATTTGCTCGACACGGAAGCCGCCTCGGCTGCCGTGTTGGCACGCCTATGCCTATGTGTGTGTTGCCGTTGTGGAATGCACATGGTTAGTGTTATTTAAGTAAAGACTTCGGCAGGCATTACATCTTCTAATTAACCAAAATCAGCTGGCTTATTGACCTTATTCATTGCGAATATCTTGAATTCGCTCCATAGCCTCAAAGCGCTTGTCGATTTTTCGGCAAGGAAAAATCGGAAATCCTTTGGCCGCCGTTTTTTTAAAGTCGATTAGCTCGAGCAATTCTTCTTCCCTCCGCTTGTGTCATTTTGGTATCTTTGTCGAAAAACAAAGATAGCTCCTCTGGTCTCCGGTCGAAACGCAGCGGCTCCAGCAAGATGACCTTTTGGGATTACCATAACCAAGTCCTTTTATTCTTGTCACACCCAGCATGCGGGGAATAACACATTTGATCGTTACTTGCCTTGCGGCGTCGCAAATTAGGGTGGGAGCTTCAAAATGGGGCCGCTTTGTTGGGCGTCCACAAGATAACGTCATGAACAAGCAGTCTTCGGGCAAGGCAAGCGGTGTGGTCATGAAGCAACTCGTCGCTGGAGGCCTCAGTCGAAGTGTGGCGCAGGTGATAGTGTATCCAATCGATGCGTTGAGGACATTGGCACAAACCCGAGACGGAAGGACTTTGGCCGACGTTGGCGCGTCGGCGTTGGTCCGAGGATGCACTACGACCAGTGCATTTGCTTTGTTCATAGGAAGTATTCAGTTTGCTGTATATGAAGGTTGCCAACAACAACTCGGCCCACTTCTTGCTTCGGCAGCAGGAGCAGTTTCTTCTTGTATTGTGTCCGTACCGCAAGAGGTAATCAAGCAACGCCTGGTGACTGGCGTTTACTCTAGTTTTCGGGAAGCCGTCGCTACAATATATTCCACGGAGGGAATTCTTGGATTCTATCATTCATGGAAACCTACGTTGGCCCGGAATGTTCCTTTTGTTATAACGACCTTCGTGACTATGGACTTTCTGAAGCGTCGGAGGCTACACGCTGTCAACCGAGATGGGGATGAGCTAACAGGGGCGGAAAACTTGGTGGTTGGCATCTCGAGTGCCTTAGTGGCGGGCCTTCTTACGAACCCAGCGGATGTTTTAAAAACGAGGATGATGACTCAGGCATCTAGCACTCAGATACCCTATTCGTCGGTGCTGGACTGTTTAAATACAATTATCAAAACCGAAGGGCCGCTAACGTTGTATGCTGGCGTCAGGCAGCGCAGCATTTACATGTGCTCACTCTGGGGGTTGACCTTTGCTTTGAATGGACAGGTGAAAAAGCATTTCAAGCGGACGCAAGAATGATCAATGGCCTAAGATGGTTTGCAGCATTGTCAAAATGGCACAGCGGGAGGCGTGTTGACGAAGGTTCTTATAGACCGTCATTGCCTGAGTATTGCAGCCTTGGTTCTGCAAAAATGCAGTCACCGAGGTGAAGGTCGCAGTAATAGTCCGAATAAACTAACAACACAGCGGCGATACTGAAAAACGGGAAACTCAGCTGAAGCGCATATGAGGTCCAAGTAGCTAGAGCGTGTAAGAATCGCGTGAATCGGAACCAATCGGCATTCGTCTCAGATCCGCTTTGAAAGTTTCGAGACGTGTAGCGACATGTGATAACGTCCAGTGTATGGCGGAAGAAACGTTCTCGGTTTGTCTTGCCTGGGGCAAACAGTCGGCTCTCCTTGATTTTATTGTACGCGGCAATCTCTTCGGGGATCTTAAGTTTGGTTCCAGGAACGTAGTCGGGAGGTACGACTTTCGGTGTTGGAAAGGCAAACAGGCTGTAGCAAGGCAACAGGTGGAAATGAGAGTGAGATAGCTTGAACTTTGCGAAGTTATTCCCCTTGCTTCTACTCACAGTACTTCTAGCTGAGACCAACAGTGGAGGTCTTCGTGCCTCTTGAAAATTGACTGTTGCCAAGTACACGTCTTTCTTTCCTTGGACCTTTCAATGTATTCATCCGGTAGGGTGGCTTTGCTTTCAATTCTACGAAGTCTTTCGACACGTTCGGCCACTGTCAGCAGATGGCCTTCGTCACTTTCCGAGCCATGAACGAAATCTCTGTCTGTGGGAAGTCCAGCCTCTTTGAAACGGTGCCTGACTAGGTCCAGTTCGTCTTTTGTGAGTGAAGCTCCCATATTTCGCAAGTAAGTCTCCGAGTCGGCAAAAAAGCTTTTCTGAATCGTATTTTGCAATATGTTCGACAGGATACCCGCTCGCAAGTACCGCTTATTCTTGTCCCACCACGAACTTTGCGCAATCTCCTCGTCTAGATCGAAGAGAAACTGAAAGAAAATAACAGAACCCAACAACTCAAAGGGATCTGATACATTGAACAGAATCCACATGTTGAAAAGATATAGTAGGCAAATGTAGCCCACGTTCATAAATACGTCGCCTGTGTAGCCCATGCTCTGAAAGAAATCATCGTTGCCCTCTTCCCAGGTGATTCTTCGTAGACTTCGGATTCGGGAAGAAGTAGTTTGCGAAGTCCCCACTACACGATTGAAGTTTGTCCACAAATCTAGGAGTAGCAAGGAAACACGGCGAGCGCGATGAGTGTACGCCACATTGTTGTATGAAACCAAGGATTTGATTATCAGGCTCACCTCTATTCAGCTTGTGCAAATAATATACGAGCACGGCAAAGAGCATTTCCCTTGTTCCCACTTGAATCTCTTCCACATCTCCTTTATGACTTGTATAGTACAAGAATAGAATGCAAGGAATGAAAGCTTGCAAGAAGAAAACAATTAACGAGTCGAAAAATCCGGTCCCAAGCACTGACACGTAGGTGAACATGGACACCTCGGCGTCTTCCAGATTCCATTGGTCATCTGCGTTGGTGACGACTTCCTGCATCAATTTGAATGGCGACATAATATGGTTGAGGAGTTCTTCTTGACCCGATGTACCCACTCTTTCATAGAGGTTGCGAAAGTCGACGTTGCGCTGATCTGCCAACCAAAGCTCCCATAACTCTTGAGCATACAATCGGATATCTAGCATTTCGAAGTCATCTGGGTGGCCTTCCTTGAATTTCAACTTGTTTTCGATTTTTAAGCAGGCCCATTGGCACCACACCCACGGCGCCATACCAAAGATCCCTTGAAGCGCCTGTTGAGGCCATCGCATTATATTTTCAGTCAATTTGTGATCAACAGCAGTTTCGTAGATGAACACATCAGCATCCCCGTCCACATTGCTGATTCGATTTACGTCTTCAATTCTCTCCAGTCGATATTTCATACTTGACTCACGGACTTCGATCCATTCCCCAATATCGTATCGGTGATTCTTGTTGCTGCGATCCAATAGCGTATCTTCCATCATTTCTCGCAGACTGCAGGAAGTGCAACGGACTCCTTGCATTGCTAGTCGATTTTGCAGACGAGCCAAAAGCAACACACAATCACCCAAGTCCTCGGCATCGTAGGGGAATCCCATGATATCCGACAAATCCACCTTGTAGGCTTCAAAGGCACGAATCATTACATCCAGCTCGTCGCGGGAAACAAAATCAGAGTGTCGGCTTCCAGCTTCTCGCAATATTCGGACACAAGAACTCAAGGCTGAATACGTTGAACTTCCATCAAAGTTGCTAAAATCCAGCGCCCGTTGTTGTTGTGGGAGGCCATTTGCTGTTGGCACGGGGTGTACCCCCGCAAACGAAACTCGCACGATGCTCTCTTGCGGGGTCAATCCTGCATCTGCCCGCCTAGTAGGCCTTGTATTGCCTGCCATGTTCTCTTGGGACAAATCGAAATTGCGAAAGAATAATCTTGCTTGCAAATGTGTCGATTGGGAACGATAATTTTGTGACGAGGTTCAGGCAGGAGAGCAAAGATCTTGCAATGGCAGAAACTTTTCTTGGAGGTGGGTCTGAGGTTGATTCGTGAGTTCACTGGGATAGCTATCCCTCGCGCGTTGTGGTGGGAAACGTCGTGCCGGCTGGCGCGATATGGGCACGCTCGTTCTTACTATGCGTCCAAAAGTGACTTTTTGGCGGGAGAGAGACGGTCATAATGTCTTGACGACTCCTTTGACTACAGTAGTGGACAAAAAGTGGATTTCATTTCAATTCTTTCGATGATTGATTCTGAAAGAATCATTTTGCTACCTTGCTTGAGAGTGTCAATCATTTTAAACAATGAATTCTCCACAGTAAATCGATTCTACTCAAAATCATAATGTCGGGTAAAGAAGGAGGTTTTGGCCCCGACGAGATTGCCGAAATCATCCGGATGCAGCAAAGAGAAGAAGCGTCTTCTGGCGGCAAACAGCAGCAGCCACGTGGGGTGAATATCAAAGCCAGAACTTTTGCAAAGCCAGTCAAACCAATATTCGAAGGCAAGAGTGTGGCGGATGTCATGCAACGGCGAGGTTCTGATTCTACTACAAATTCTGAGAAGCTTGCGGAACTGGAAGCGGACGAAGTTTCTTTGTCGAGCGTTCAAAATCTGCAAACTGTCCCTTCCGTGTCAGAGGGTCCTGGATTGTTCGGTATGCTGGCGAATTTTCGAATCGGGTCCTCATCTAAGAGCAAGAGTACGGACGACTCGCATCGGATAGGAGAATTGCCAAACAAGGCCAAGCTGCAGCATGCTGACACTTCCGTTCAGAAGGTGGAGTTGATGCAGAACTCTGGAAGCCTTGCAACTGCCGATTCGGATAAATCTCATTCTGGCGGGAGAAAACTTTCGTTTCTAAGTCGCGGGTCAACCAGCCATACTGGATCTGGCAGTGTCTCGATCGAATCCAACAGTGAACGAGCGAACCGGGCGCAGTCCATGAGTGATTTTCCCATCTTGTCCAGTCCATCCAAACAGCGTGCGTTCACCGACGACGACTTTTTCGCAGCAATGGATGGAAACCGGCCAGCTTCAATGTCCAATTTAAGTGTGGACGAGAGTGATGACGCTGCAGCCTTAAAAGCTCAAAAGGCAAGGGACCGGCGGGCCCAGCGAGGAAACGTCAAACCAAAGCATCGGGAACACCACAGATCAGTTTCTTCCAGTGACATCGAAGCTACTTCCACTTCTGAGGCGACACCTATTGGGCGAACTCCCTTACACACCCCAACGTCGACTGAGCCCGATGGCTGGATGCCGATTGTTGCTCCGGGAACAACAATTCAAAGCCGAGCACCCGCGCGATACTCCATTGATGAGTCTGAGCATTCACTTTCTTCGATTGCAGCCATGCGGAAACCTCTGGCCAAGGAGACGCTCATGGCCCAGGCACTAGCAAAGAAACAACAGGAAGAGTTGGCAGCACTGATGGCTGATGCCATGGTGAATATGGAAACCATGGACGAGTTGGAATCTGACGACAGCATCGAAACTTCAGATCAAAATGATTTGACCAACCAGCATGACTGGCAAGACGTGGCCGGTGTGGCCTATGAAAAGAAGACAGCAAAACCACTAGCACTATCAGTCGACGAGGAGGACGACACCGATGACGACGATGTGGGATTACGCCCAAAATCAAGAGAATTACAAAAGGTGGAAGAGATGCTTCGGAAGCAAGAGGAGCAGCTCCGCGATGTAGTTAAAGCGACACCTGAGGTGGACGACGCCCTGCAGGAGACAGAGGTTCTGAGCAGGAAGGAACACAAAGAAACCAGAACAGTGTATGGTGAATGGCATGATGTCAATGGTGACAAGGCCGAAAGTCATGCGAAGATTTTGAGTATGGGGCGCGAGTTTTTCGAGGACGCAGAAGAAGATGATTTCCTTGCTAGGCCGGCATCACGGGACGCTCGGAAGCTAGAAGAAGCAGCACGAAAACAACGCTCCCAGGTCATAAATGCAATACAGGAAACTCCAGATGCAAAGGGGGCGCTGAAAGTGACCAAGGTTCTTTCAAAACGGGAGAAGAAATCCATGAAAAAGACAAAGAATGAATGGCAAGAAGTGGAGCCTGACTCTGCAAAGCCGCCGTCTTCCCGCCTGGACAAATCACGAGACTCGATGGAAGACGACGAGGACGACAAACTAAAAATGAAATCAAAGTTTGCGCGAAGCCTTGCCGAAACAACAAGAAGACAGCAGGAACTAGTTGATGATGCAATCCTTGATGCACCAGATGTGGAAGGAGCCTTGGGAAAACCTGGAGTTTTCGACCGCGGCGAGCGTGAAGAGATCAGGAAGACAAGAAGGGAATGGCACGAAGTCGACGACGATAAAGAACGAGTTCATGCAAAAGCTGTGGACAACAATGGCAAATTTTACCCTGAGCGGGCTGCTGCGGACGTGAATGAAACAAAAGCAACACAAAAAGTAAAGCCAGCATCGCAACAGACCCCAAAATCGCCTAGAACGGACGACTCCAAGCCTTCTAAGCCTCGGTCCACTAAGTCGAAATCGCCAACAAGATCGAATGTCGTGGGTCCAACAAGTGCGTATCCTGTTGATGATCGCCCTCCTTTCGATGCTGATGGCGACCCCGAGTCTACGAAACCGGTTTTGTTGCTGAAACAGAAGGTGGCAGCCTACGACACCGCTGGTAGCCTGGTCTCCGTTCCTGATGAGTTAGAGCCGATTGACACAGGGAAGAAGCAGGACTGGCATGGCGTTGACCATGGTCGGCACCCCTCGGATTCAAAAGGTTCATACACTCAGAAGAACGAGAGTCCCAACGCCAATGCAAGCATTCAGGCTCAAAATGAATCCCCTGAAAAGGAAGAGGCGTCAAACAAGCAACGTGAAGAACGAACAGAGTTGATTGACACCCAGGAGAAGCAGGACTGGCATAGCGTCGACCCGGGTCGTCACCCCTCGGATTCAAAAAGTTTATACACACCGAAGAACGAAAATCCCGACGCCGATTCGAGCAAGAAGTCTCCAAGTGCATCTTTTGGTGCGCAGAGCGAACAAGGAACGGGGCCAATCGACAAGGGGACGAAACAGGATTGGCGTGGCATCGACCCTGGTAGGCACCGCTCGGATTCAAAAGGTTTATACACGCAGAAGACCGAAACGCCTGACACCAAGTCGACCAACAGGTCTCAAAGCTCTTCTTCCAAAAAGGAGCAAACATCAAAGAAGCTTGGTGAAAAGGAATCAGGTGATCGGAAATCCGAAAGCAATCCATCCAAAAAGTCTTCTTACAAGCCATCGAAACAAGCGACCAAGAACAATGCCAAAGAATCATCGAGACCACCACGGTCGCGAGGAGACTCTGGTTCAAAGAAAGCTCAAGCAAAGAAAAAGAATGCCAATTTTGGTTGGGAAAGAGTTTCAACTCATTCCAGGCAGGATTCCGTGAGAAAAATTACAGCCACGACCTCAGAGGGAAGTGCGAAGGATGCTCCAACACTGGAAATCGAGAAAGCCCAGACATCCCAAGATGGGGAGATTAATGGAAAGCAATCCTTTCAAACGCCTTCAGACTCTGAGGCGATTAACATCTTGCCAACTGATGGACCAAGCGATCCAGCGTCGTCGCTTGCGCAAAATTCAGCTACTCCGTTCGACGCACGACCAAATCTTAGCCCTTTTGACTATCGTCCCGAAGCTACGCCTTTTGCTTTTCGTCCGGAGGTCTCGGTAGAAGTGAAAGGGCAGGAGGAGGACGCCCCGGACGACATCACAACTCAGTCGGTGGATCGGCACATTGTCCGAGAGACATCAAGGCGCAGTCTTCTCCGCAAGAAAGTGACCGATCGTCGAGAAGCTCTCGCGCACATGTTGCAGTCGTCTCAAGAAATTACTTTGAGTACCGAACATGAAATTCTCGACTTGAAGCGGAAATTGGCATTGAGTCAGGCCCTTGTACAGCGCCTTGAGATCGAAAATAGTGAATTGGAACGAAAGGCGCTCCTCGATTTTTCCGTGGCTCAAATTCAGTTATTAAGGCAACGAGATAAACGCGAGAAAGAGCTAGAGGCGAAGCTAAAGAAGGTGATGGAAGAACGTAATGCCGCAGTAATGGAGTGTCATGAACTTCGATTGCTCATAACTCAAAGTTGCGAGGCATGTCGAAAGAGGTTTGACAACCAACGACAGTATATAATGGATTACTCTATTCGGAACACGACACTCGAAAAAGAGAAATCAAGGAAATCATCAGCATTCGAATGGCTTACAGCTGGACTCGCCGAGGAAACTGGAAGCGTCAAAAGCGAACCTGATTTAGAACTCGCAAGAGCGCGCTTTCCAGATTTTGATGCCATGTCGATGGACACGACTCTTCCCGACTCTAATATGATACACACTGGCACAAGCTTTCAGTTTGTACCCCTGCAATGGCTGTCCTCAAAGCTAGGCACGTCGACTTCTCGGGTGGCCGATATTCCAGAGAATCACGCCGTGGACTCTCGTCCTCAGGTGATCAGCTACGAGAATCAGCCTGAAGAGGTTGCTGGAACACGCTCCCAAAGCGAAGGCAATGAGGTCGACAGCACTACTGATTATGGTGGTCTGGACCCAGAAGAGAGAAACGAGACTAGTCTCGCACCCACCGATGGAGTTGCCAAGTCAAGCGATGGACTTTTGGACCATGGAACGAGTACTACAGCAGCCGGAGATGGCGAAGAGAAGACTTCACAGAATATGGCATCCACAACATCTGCCGAAAGAATGCCGGTGTTGTCAACTTCAGCGCACGAGAAGGCAGTTTCCACTCGGTCCCAGAAAACATTCCTTAGCAATTTATTGCCGGAGAAAGTTCAGGACGAATTTGCGACTATTACGGCTTCCTCGGCGCACAATGCCAAAAGCTCAAAAGCCAGTGGCCCCAAGAAATCGTTTTTCAGCTCCCTCTTTGGTGAACGCGTTGACGAAGATGCAACGTTCGCAAATATCGATGCTGCGCGGCTGGCCAAAGTCCACCCTGATTCCTCCCCCCAAAAGAAAAGCAAATTTGGTCTTGGATTAAAAGGTGAACAAGTGCTGGACGACATGGAAATTCTGAACAGCATCATGTCTATCTCACAGGACAAGACAGAGCCTGCTGCCAAGCCCAAGCGAATCGGGCTCTCGAGTGAGCAGTTCAACGACGAGGAATATGATCAGCGCTTATTGAGCGCCTTGGCTGGAGGCAATTTAAAATCAGCCAACCAGTCTCCTGACCGAGCTGCTGGAGGCTCGACGATGAACAGTTACGACGCAAAGAAGAAGGGGTTGATGGCTTTGCGGTCAGAAAAGTTTGACGACGACGGTCATGACGCAAAGTTGCTGAGTCTTTTGAAGGAGGGTGACGCAAGAGCCACCACATCAGGTCAATCCCCTCATCTTGGTACCAAGCCACCTAAGACCTTTCAATCGGGCCTGTCTCCCTTGTCCAAGATCGCGTCACCCTTTACTACTCTTGAAGCCTCGCCCCGCAAGAGAGTCTCCACCATCAACAAGGGCCGCCGAGGAGCTTCTACTAGCGTCAGCTACCTTGGACGATTCTCCATTACCGCCGAGGCGCGCGATGGTTTGGACGCCTTGCCGTTTGGACAGCCGTCATCCCCAAACCCTCATCAGGAGAATCCCAGTAGTGTTATTCCCATGAATCGCATGTCAATGATGAATCACGTTCCCGTGGATGTCGAGTTGGAGGGAGAACGGCCGTGGAAAAAGGACCGTGGTTCACGGCCGATATCCAAACTGTCCTTGTTGGAGGAAGATGATCTGCCAAATGATTCCCTGCACTCTCAGGAGGAGTCCAATCATAGTGATCATATTGATGAGGATGAGGACTTGGACCATATCGCGGCACTCATGGCAATGGAGGGATCGTAAGGAAGGAATTCGGCTAGCTACGGATTCTTAATACAGTTGTGTGATATGCAATGTAATTTCTCTATGTTGTAGTTGATGTTATTAGACTCGTCATTAGGGCTGCGCAACGAAATGGCGCCCTATAGTATTGGAGGAATCATATACAAAACGAGAGTGTCGTGAATACAGACGACTTAGCACTCATACGAGGCAACCGGAAACTTGTTTCCGTTCTTGACGGAAAGTCCTTTACGAATATTTCCACTGGTCTGCTTCTGCTTCTTCTGGGAGTCGCGCAGGTGAGCAGCGGCCGCCAAGGTCCGCCACTTCTGCGCGTGCACGGTAGTGCGCTGAGTAGGAGAGAGTTGAAGGTCCGGTTTGGCAACAATTGTCTGCTCAGTGGGCTTGACAGTCTTTGCATTGGCACGGAAGGCCATATAATTTGTGTTTTCCTTATCCAAGATAGCGGACATGGTAGTGCTGTCACCTTGGGACAAAATAGAGGGACGGGAAGACGACGTGGTAGACACGGAGTGACGGAAGACTTGCTTCTTGACATTGGTCAAACCCGACGAGGCAGTGGAGTGGGTGCCCTCACTAACACGAGCAGAAGGGTAGATGCTCTTGGTTGCCAAGGGGTTGTCACGTTTCAAAGTCGCGACAGAAGCTGTGTCTGCAGTGAGTTTGCTCCAGTCATCGGCATCGTCGTCCTCGTCCTCAGTATTTGCATTTTCCTCGGCTGCGGTAAGTTGCAGTAAGGGGCGAGGTTCTGCAAAAGTCACAGACTTTTTGCTATTGCGGCTACCGGCAGCAGACGACTCCACGGACGAGTCATCATCATCGATAGGGATTGTGTTAAACTTGGCAGCCGACATGTAGTTGATACGATCTAGGCCGACCACATTGGTCTTGTATTGCACGATGGCGCGAGTGCGGATGGCATTGGAATCGATGACACCGTACTTGCGAGGGTTGCTCTTGGTCCAGCGGTGCAACTTGCGGTCAAGTTTGGCTTCCACGACACGTTGATTCAGTTCTTGAACCTTGCTGGCCACGCTGCCGCCAGCGGTAAACTGACGGTTTTTTCGAATGCCCTGCTTGGCCTTGAAACTACGAGGGCTCTTGTAAGGAACTTCCTTCTTGACAATCGAGGTTTCCTTCTTCACAATAGCAGTCTCCTTCTTGACCAAGGCAGTGGAGGTTTCCTTCTTTACAACAACAGCAGTCTCTTTCTTGACCAAGGCAGTGCTGTTGGCTGCACCATCCGTGGTACTGCCATTGAATTTGTTCTTGGCATTCTCGAATCGAATGTACGGGGACTTGGTGGCATATTTTGCATCCTTGCCAAAGTATGGAGTGACAGCTGTTAGGTTGCCATCCTTCACGCTGTACGACCAATGAACTTGCTGTTGCGACTTGTCAGACACGGCCGATTCGGGAGCTTCGGTTTCCACTTCTTCTTGAACCGTTTCCGGGATAGATTTGATGCTACCGACACTTGTGCGTCCTTTGACTTCCCCGGTATCATCAGTCAAGTCCGATACCTTGTTTTGAATCTCGGGTACCTCAACTACCGCCGCCTGCGACTCGAATCGAGTCTTTGCAGACTGGAAGCGAATGTACGGGGAATTGGTGGCGTCCTTGACATTCATACCCTTGCGGTAAGGAGTGACACCATCGTTCTTGTAGGACCATTGGCCAGCAGGCCCGGGCTCATCAGCCTCTTCGTCCTGAGCCGTCAATGGCACTGTTTCCAAGGAATCCTTGACAGATTCGACAGGTTTGGTAGTGCTATCAGACGATCGACGGCTGGAAGCGCTGGAACGGCGTCCCACAGCATCCGTCAAGTCTGACATTTTGCTTTCAATCGTAGGTACGTCGATCGACTCCTTGGGAGCCAAGCCAACCGAGGACGATACAGCATCCAAGAGAGAAAAGCGGACTCGTCGATCGCTTTCCCGGGAATACTGAGATTGATCATCAGTCAAAAGCGCCTTATTCTGGGTGATGGTAACACCCTTGCTACCAGTATGGTTCGAGATGCGGCTGCGGGCTCCACTGGTATTGATGGAGAACTGCTCGCTATCCATTTCCGAGGGCTTGCCCAATTTGAGGTTCTTCTTGTCCTTTGGTTTGAACAAGAACTCAGCATTGTAAAGGGCTTGCTGAGACACTGCCGGATGGGTCATGCGTGGTGAGGCGCCGCGTTGAGAGTCCATTGACATCATAGATGGACTAAAGGGACCAAGGAGATGCTTCTCGAGAGCAGTCAAATGAGCGGCCTCCTCGGGGGATCCATTCTTGCGAAAGTCCGCAGTTTCGATGAAACCGGGAGCCGATTCAGTGACCTTGAGTTCCAAGAGGTCATAGCTCCCAAAAGTATGAGCATCCTCTGCCGAAAGAGAAGGCAACACAGGACGAAACAAAGACTCCAGCTTGCTGATCTTGCGATTGGAGGATTCATAAGAGGCAAGAGCCGTAATCGTCTCATGCGTGGACTTCTTTTGCAAAGAGTTTCGGGGACGGAATGCAGAGTTGGTATTCTTCTCCTTGGATTGCATGTCAGACATGCCACTGGACGTCTCATCGTCCGCCTTCTCCGCAATAGTAGTCAGCTCGGTAGAAACCTTGGTGACCATGCCTTCCTTGGGTGATTCAACATGACGATGTTTGACATCCTCGCCTGCATCATCCGAAAAGACTGGATCATCAGAACCATCGTCTTCACCATCATCTGGATAGTACCCAGGCGTTTCTGCAACTGTACCAATAGCCTTTTGATACTCATAGACGCTGCTAGAAGGCGAGAGGTAACCGACAGATTCTTGGCTTGATGTGAGGGAGTGACGATTGCGCTTCACGTCGCTTTCCGCGAGGCTAGATCCAATGATAGAATCCACCGTCTTGGAGAGAACCGACCGAGTCGACGATGGCCTGTCTTCATTAAACAAGATGCTTACGGGAGAGTCGGGATCATCCTTTCCAAGTACATTTGGAACATTTTGGAAGGCCTTGTTCTCGACGTATGGGGATTCCTCGGCACTACCACCAGTGAGTCGACTGAAGTAGTCATCCGCTTGGTGCAGAGCAGCCTGAGCCACATTGAAGCTAGACGATTTGGCTGAGCTTTGGAGGAGTGGACGCCCGGATTGATTCAAGCCTTGTGCCTTTGATTGCTGTCGGACGTCTACTGGCGTGACAGAAGGATCGTCCATTTGCTTGAAAGCTGGACCCGCATCGTAAATGCTAACATGACGATTCATCTTTGGAACCACCCTGCGAGCAATTCCCAGCGTTGGATAATGTTTGGACTCCTCCCATCGCTGTTCGGCTTCCATTCGCTCGTTTTGATCCTCGGCAAAGCATCCCGCCATTGCCTTTTGTGTCTTTTGGAGGATCTTCTTGGTCTTTTTCAAGATCTTGGGACCTTCATTCTCCTTGTCGGACTGCAGACTGCGTCGTTCCGCACGCTCGACTGCTCGTTCCGTCTCCTTGGTCGGAAAGTAAAAGTGACTTGGCGGCGGGACACCATCACCCTGGGTCTGCCGCGCCGAGGGACGATGCTTGGGCTGATTCTGAAGCGTCATGGTGACAGTTCGAGATATGCGGCGGTTTGGATCGGATGGATGCGCCTTTCGATGTTGCTCTTCCGAGCGAATACGATGGATGCGATGAATGTCAGAAGGACAAGAAAGATCCGATACGGGCGAGATGATCTGGAATTGATTTCCCGTCTGTCCGAATTCATCGGGTGCTTCGAGTTTGGATGTTTCACTTCCCATGATGGTAGCCCAGCTGCGAAAGGTAGAAGGATGAAGAGATGATATAGACCGACAGTAGCTTCAAGCTAGTTTCCAGATTCTGTCTCTTTGTGGAAACGAGTCAGTACAAATGGACGACGAAAAGAAAATGCTTGCGATGTGATGGATCGCGATGAAGGGATGCGAAGAAAAAATGGCTCGCTATCTTGTGGACGTTGAAAGATGTGAGTGTGAAGCCGGCGCAAACGTTAACCGTAAGGCCAACATTCTAGCGCGCCTCGTCTAATTACTGATAATATGCTCTATTCAGATTTTAAGTAATACACATGGCAGATTCTATGTGACAGAAGCGCCGGCCACTTCATGTTATCAAACATGGGTATCCAAGACAAACATGTGTATGTAGCATAGATGAGAAGATATCTCTAGACCTCGTCAATGGCATGGACGTGACCAAAGTCGAGCTCGAAATAGTCCGTCCATCCCCCGCGCATGGCAGCGGCCCGCCACCACAAAGGCGGGCTCTGCGACATCGACCGACCGTGCATGTGATTTACGAAGCACCTCTCTTGGAGGTAGCATTGTCAAATTTGAAAAGCGAGTGGATCGGAGGCATTTTGCCATTGGCAAGTTGTCATCGTTTCATTGCTTTGTGCAGCAGCATCGCATTAGAAGAATGTCAACCCCACCACCATCAGGAAGGACAAACCAGCCAGCGCAAACGCCTGGCTGGGGGTTGGCTTTGTTTGGGATGTTCAGTGCCCGGAAAAGCGCTCCTGCCGTAGACTCCAGTACTGGGGCTACGTCGTCTGTCAATCGTTCGCCTAGACACCACCAGCCAATCGAGATCCACTTACCCTCCTATGAGGAACGAGAAAGCAACAACATGACCATGCACCTCGGTTCATCCGTTGACTTGTTAGATACTACTTTCAATGCAGCGTCACCTGATGCTGCTCCAGCAGCGGCGCAGCAAGTCCCTGCGAAATCGCCTTGGAAGTCGCCGTCGGCGCCGATGACGAATGGGATCTCACCGGCTCCTGCTGCTGGCAGGATGATTCAGTTTTCACTGGGCAACATGAACGCTCCGCCTTCCGCAAGTGGCCGAAGTAGTTTGTCTTCCAGTAGAAGAGGCACTCCTGGAAAGGTTCGCCGGTCTAGATACAGTCCTAGTTCCATGCTAATGAGCGCCAAGCGACGCCGAACGGGCCCTGTCGACCCAGCAAACGCTGTGAACGTATTGCAGCAAACGCAAAATCTCTTTGAACTCTCTAGTGGACAGCAGGCAGCGCTTAGCAATTACACTAGTTTTAAGGCGGGGAAGCGGCTGCTGGGAAGCTCGCAACGTGGTGGCAGTCGAACGGCACCGAGTTTGGCGGAGCCGTCAGGCGACGACGAAGAAGCGCCCTCCCCAGTTATCGAGCCGGCTTCCAAGAGAAGAAAACAGGTCATGTTTGGTGGCGATGTCAAGTACAGACCAGTAGAAAGCGAAATAATGTTGACTCCTCAACAAGTACCCGGAACTTCCAAGCGAAAGGCGACTCCTTTCAAGTCCAGTCAGGAGGACGACGACTACAATATGGAGTCAGAGTCGACGACCCCCCAGAGCAGCAGCAGTAGCAGGGGTCGTCAAGCTTCCACTCCTAATTCTGCAGGCCGGGATCCCGTTCTCGAGACGAGACCAGATACCAAGTTCGTACTGGAGACTAGAGGTTCCTTTACCTTGGAAGAAGCCGAGCCGTTAGGGCCGCCGCTGGGCACGCGTCGACCTCCATATATTCCGAACGATCTCCAGCCTCTTTCACAAGAATTACCGAAAGCACCGACTAAAACAACCAATGAGCCGGCAGCGCCTTCTAGGCAGTCGGCGCCTGCTCCCGCTCCCGCTCATGCTGCTCCCGCTGCCGCTACGGGGGCAAGCAGCGACGAAACAAATACTACAACCACTACTGCTAGCGGATGGGGAGACTTATTTGCAGACCAAAGAGCAAAGTGGAAATGTTCGGTGTGCTACTGCCATAACCCTCAGTCAGCGACTAAGTGTCCATCGTGCGAGGCGGACCGCCCCGGCGTTCAGTCTAACGGAAAGAGCAGTGGCAATGCTGCTGCCCCCAGTAGTACAATCGGCTCCATCGGAGCGAGCGGTTTCTCCTTTGGTGGTGGTGGTGGCGGCGGAGCAGCAGTAGTATCAACTACTTCTTCTGGCTTTACTTTTGGCGGAGCATCTACCCCAGCACCAGCGCCGTCGGGTGGGGGATTCAATTTTGGTGGGGCTGCCACGTCATCATCATCAGCGACGACTGCACCTGCCGGGGGCTTTACTTTTGGCAAGACCCCTGCACCGGCTCCGGCACCAGCGCCTGCAGCTTCTAGCAGCAGTACAGGTGGCTTTAGCTTTGGTGGTGCTGCTACTAAAGCACCAGCGCCTACCGGTGCCCCTAGTGCCGGCGGTGGCTTTAGTTTTAGCGCCGCGTCTTCCGACAAAAAGGATCCCTCCAAGGAAACGGCGTCCACATCTGCACCTGTATCTTCGCTGTTCGGAACCCCCAGTACGGCATCATCCTCGGACAAACCGGCAAGTGCACCTACGTTTTCGTTTGGTGCTCCCGCTCCCCCACCGACTGATTCCAAGAACACTGAATCCAATGACTCAATCAAACCATTGGGATTCAGTTTTGCTACTCCTGCCCCGCCACCAACAACTAATGGGGCAAAGGAGCCATTCAAATTCAAAGCTTCTGGCGACGAGAAAAAGAGTGAGGACGCACCCAAGCCCACATTCTCTTTTGGGGCGCCAGCCAAACCACCGGATTTGCCGGTACCAGCCTCGGAGCCTACGACTAAGCGATCCCGCCCTGAGAATGGTGGAAATTTTAGTTTGCCCACTTCTGGCAGCATGCCCCCTGATACCAAGACCGAGTCTTCTACCAAACCAGCCTTCAGCTTTGGAAGTAGTAATGCTTCATCAGGTGCATCCTTTGGTGGCTTTGGAAGTGCGCCAGCGGAGAGTGCTCCAGCACCAGCCTTCCAGTTTGGCAGCGCTTCATCCTCTTCGGATGCCAACAAAGCCCACATGCCACCTCTAGGAAGCATTCCAAGCAATGATTCAAATGACGACGACCGCAGCAAACGACGACGAGGACGAGGGGACGATGGAGATTCGTCCTCGGCCCCAACTCCAGCCTTTTCGTTTGGATCGAGTGCACCTCCGGCACCGGCCCCGACCACTTTTGGATCTCGACCACCCAAGGAAATGGTAGCACCCGCATTTGGTGGAAGTACGTCCGTACCCTCCGCTTCTGCTGCACCAGGTGGCTTTTCCTTTGGTGCACCAGCTTCGGCGCCTAGTCCTGCTTTCAACTTTGGTGGAGGTGGCAACGATGCAACGAGTTCTACAGCAGCTAACTTTGGATCCGACACGACAGACATGTTCGGCGACAGCAATGCTGCCTCAGCCCCCTCCAACGCTCCTTCGAACATGTTTGGTAGTACCCCAGCACCGGCATTTGGCGGCTCCGCCCCTGCATCCACTCCCGCAGCTGGAAATCCTTTTGGCTCCTCTGCAGCCCCGGCGCCCTCTACTAGCTTTTCCTTTGGAAGTATTAGTGCTTCGTCTGGTACCCCGGCGCCTGCTTTCGGATCCACTCCAGCTTCTGGTGTTCCCTTCGGATCGACACCCGCTCCGGCGGCAACCTTTGGTGCAGCGCCTGTACCTGGGGCCCAACCCTTTGGCTCAACCCCGGCAGCGCCCTTTGGTGGACCGCCTGGTGGTTCCTTTGGTGCAACTCCTGCAACTGGCTTTGGATCGGCCCCACCGGTACCGCCTCCGCAGTTTGGATCGACACCCGCCCCCGCTGCGTTCGGAGCACCCGCCCCAGCTGCATTCGGAGCACCAGCTCCTGCATCTTTTGGAGCACCAGGTGGCTTTGGCGGATTTGGAGGTGCCCCGCCTGCTCCACCTGCCTCAGCCCCATTTGCTCCCTTTGGAGCAGCCCCAGCCCCTGCGCCAGGTGGCTTTGGTGGTGGTTTTGGGGCCCCTCCTCCCCCCGCTCCGGGCGGGTTTGGAGCGCCTCCTCCAGCTGGAGGAGGATTTGGAGGTGGATTTGCGGCAGCCGACGCACCCCAATTCAGCATTGGTACGGGCGGCGGTTCTTCCAACAGGGCTGCTGCTTCGGGAGGACGACGTCGCATTCTCAAGGCTCGACGGCCACGACCTGCTTAAGTCATCGATGACAAAGACATTCAAGAATATTGTATAGATATCCTGCTACTGCCGATATTGTTGTTGTAAAAACAAAATTGCTTATACCCAAAAGAGGCTCAACTCTGACTTCCAATGCGCAAGTAGCAGTGCTAGAGAGAGTAGCTGATGCCTGTATGATAAGAGGCAAGACGTAAGGACAGGCAACAGCGTAGACGTTTCACGTTATTGGCCTTGCCTATCCTGGTCTGGCCTGCCAGCGCGCCGCTTGGACTTGGAGTTTGATTGGATGGACAGATGGACAGACCCGTGGGTTGATGCTTTACCACAGAACAGCTACAAGTTCCCAATAAGGATGGCAATTATCGTCGCTATCCACCATATCCACACAACCACCGTAGCGAGTCGCCTTTCTCTTTTTATCCCAACGACGTTCATCGTCGGTGCTGTCGCCGGTGTCGCTACCGTCCCATTTCGGATTGCCACCGGCTGCATTCTTCGGGATAGTGGCCGTACTAGTAACAGCCCCCTTGGCTGCTGGTTTGGTAGCAGCCCTCTTGGCTGCTGGTTTGGTACGACGAGCATTTTTCGCGGTCGTGGCAACCTCCTTTGGACTACCCCCTACCTCTTCACAATTTTCCGCCTGAAGAAGCTGAGTCCGCATATTGTTCAAGCGTTGATTATCAAAATCGATTTGTGAACGCAGGTTTTTCAAATTCCCTTTGAGATTGCGAAGATGATCGGTCTTTTCTGACATGGTTGAGAAGAGCGAAGTATCCGAAGCCTGCGACAATTCTTCAGTTTTCTTGGGAGGCTTGGGAGGTAGATTGCGTAACTTTTTGACATCTTTTTTCAACCGTCTCACCTGACGCTCAAGTCCGTCCATTTGCATCGTCCTGTGGGTGAGTGAGATTTCCAAAAGGTGAATATCCCTCTTGAGGGTATTCATTTGGGAATGTCCAAAATGATTTGTCGCCAGATCTTGCAGAGTTGCTTGAAATCCTTGCAAATGGTTCTCACGAATTCGTTGCTTCTCCGACGATCTCGAGGCGACTGCCTTGGCACTAGTCCCAGGGGGAGTCTTGAGCGTGGTCGATGCGTGCAAGACCCCAGGCGGAAGGGATTTATGTATACTTGGATAAATTCCCGGATGTTCCCGGAGAAACATAAAATAATATAGAATCTCGATCTTGTCGAACTTCCAAGGATCTTATTCAGCTTCTAGGTCTTTCGCAATACCCTCCAGAACATCGGGGAGGTCGCGATTCTCCCCAGACCTTTTCCACTGCGTCTTGATTTTATTGAAGTCGGTGTGAATCCGTTTGACTACAGACTCGACAACTCCCCATGATTCTAAGATACCGCAGTCTTTCTTGAGGGCCGATAACCCATGCGATCCTTCGAAATCGTGATGGATCTGGGCAATATGGTCGTCGGCCAGATCGTCGGAATTGTACAATTGTAAGATAGTCTCGTACATTACTTGATTCTTTCTTTTGCCTGCCGTCATCTCGTCTCTTCCTAGGGTTTCCCCGAAACGAGCGTAGAGCAGAAGAACCTGCGTAGAAAACATACAGTTAATGACTCGAATTGCACCATTGAGTTTCTGCGCCGGTGATCCAGATATCACCGCCGTGTTCGTAGCCACCCGAGGTCCAGCAACGGCTGCGGCAATAGTAGCACCGTCTTCTCGGAATTTTACAATAGCATCGCAGAGTTCCTTCTTGGTGAGGCGGGTCCAACCCCGCATGCCTGCAATAGTACAAAACTTTTGCAGAGCATGATTCTCGATCTTTTTTGTTTCTATACCGCAAATCGAGATAAGACGGGAAGTCTTCCCTCCTGCCCCACAAGGAACCTCAATCCCGCCTTGATGGACAATTTCGATGCTCGATGCCGCATCTTTATATTGTGATTCAAACACTTTTTTCTGATGTTCTACTCGTGCATTCCGCCTTTCTGCAGTTGTAGTTTTCGGTGGTGGTGGCGCAGTGGTGGTGGCAGTGGCGGTGGCCGCGGTAGGTGCGGATGCGACGGTAGTCGTTGTAGTGAGGACTGTACTAGCGGCTGTTGGAAGATGGACCGACACCGACTGCGAATTGTTTCGTTTCCTTTCGCATAGCGGACAAAGAACAAATGCGAGGTTGCCCGTCTCCTTGCCACAAGGAACGTGGATGTTCATGCCACAGTCGGGGCACTTGTGTGTGCTGGGTGCCATGCCACCGAGAATCATGCATCGCGGATTTGCGCAAGGACCACGACCATCCGACGGTCCAACATCGGCGACATTAATTAGATGACGAGTAGGATTCATAATGGGATCAAAACGATATGTAGGCGATGATAGCATCAGCATTGACGTGGTGGATTGCTGCGATGACGACGCCATTGCTCATTGCAATTAATTCGTCCATTCCATTTTCGATCTCATTCATTGGCGAACCTCCCTCCACTCTTGGAATCAAACAAGTCATCGTGGAATCAAACAAGTCAACTTGCTTGGGAATCGTCGGGAATCGTGATGTCGTCGGGGAATTCCCCAATCGGTCGAAACCGGATGGTTGGCAAGACGCTCGGGAATCAGGGGAATCAGGGGAATCATTCGCCACCGTCCGCTAATAGCGCCTAAATCTTCAGCGCCATCCTTGTTCTAAAGTCGTACTTCATTCTATTAGTAGTTTTAGGAGGAGCCAAGATGGTGTTTCCAAAAGGTATTACTACTAGTAATAGCAAGAGTTGTACTCGTAGAGCCCTCGTGACATTGGTGGGCCTTGCTCTTCTTGTCTTCTTCATGGTGCACGAGCGTCGCCTATCCTCGCTACGAATGTCACCACAAGCGACAAAGGAATGTAATATGGCAATGCTCGAATGCCTCAAGGAAGTCCTATGGAATGATCTCCCTATAATTCCACAACCGACCACTTATCCGGACGGACGGCCCCGCACAGCGATCAATGGCAAGAATTCTGAACTACCATTCCTTGGTGCCATCTTTGCACATCACGGAGACGCTGGTAATGTATCGAATCGGTGGTACGATGCATATATCCAAGCCAGAAATCCACCCATTCATGGGCTCACGAAACGCCCTTGTACTGTGTGGGAAGTCGGAGCCCACACCGAAGCCGCTGCCTCTGCGGAAAACATGAAAAAATATCCTTTGTGTGACTATCACGCTTACGAGCCAGTTCCCTTATACGCCGAGGCATTGCGCCAGCGGTGGGCATCCGAACCCCGGATGCACGTGCATGCTTACGGCTTGGCATCCCAAGATTCGAGCTTTCAGGTATCGACCGAAAGCCTTCACGGAGAAGCCACTTTTCTCGGTGACAGCCCAAAGGGCAGCGCCGCTAGTAGCACTCCTACCAATACCGCTCTCATCAAAAGCTTTGACTTTGCCCTGAGCGAGGCCCCTCTCCCGACACTTTTGGACGTAAATTGTGAAGGCTGTGAATACGACTTTTTGCTACAAGCCAAAAAACATGGATTCTTGGCCAAGGTGTCTGTGATTTTGATTTCCTGGCATGCTTACGGCGGTATTGGGGCCAAGGCGTGGCAGCTATGTGAGGTACGGACTGCTTTGGCCGAGACACACGAGATGACCTCTGGCTTGGGGTTTGGATGGGAGCGCTGGGTTCTCAAAGAGTAGTACTATTAGGTGGATCATCGATCGTATCTCAAATTCCGGAGCATGCAGTAGTAATGAAGCATGCGGCGTCGCTGCCGCCGAGTCTGCATCAGCTGTTGGGCACTGTACGCATTTTAGTGGGGCTAAGAAGAATAAAATGGAGCCAATCTGCCCTCCGAGACGGAGCAACAACAGCAACGGAACATTCAGAAGGGCGATTCAAAGACTGCTGGAGCAACGGCAGCGACAAAAAGATGCTCGAATCGTTTTGGGTTGTCCTACAGAATAGGCATTGGCTAATCGACTACGACACACCCCTAGCGATTGGTTCCTCCAATCCTTAAAGGTAATACATGCTGATTTCTTTTGTGTGATCAATTTTACTTTATGCACTACAATAGTACCAAGACTGCTACGAGTAGTATTACTCTCTAGCTAGCTGTCGGCATGAATAGTACCGGTAGTAGCTAGCACGGACATTTGTATTTCTATCGTCGTAGTCGACCTCCTCGTGCCTTGGCTCGACGGCGTGCACTAGCGCCACCGTCAGCCCCTGCTGCACCAGCCCCCATGGAAAATCCACCGGGTGCGCCCCCAAAGGCCGGAGCTATTGGTGCTGCTGCTGCAGGGTTGGAACTAAACGAAGGAGCGGCTGGCGCACTCCCACCAAACGAAAATGAAGGGGTTGGATTACCTCCAGCAGCGGGTGGTGGTGCCGGAGCTGATCCACCAAAGTTAAAAGCTGGCACGGGTGGTGCCGCAGTTGTTGTAGGAGCTGCCGGCGCTGGTGTACCACCACCAAAGTTGAAAGCATGTGAGGGAGCTGGAGTAGGTGCAGATCCACCAAACTGAAATGTCGCAGCAGGGGCCAATGTTGTCGCTGGAGTTCCTGTTGATGTATTACCAGCATTGAACGAAAAGCCTCCACCATCACTAACTGTTGGCGCCGGAGCAGGAGCTGTAGTAGAGGGGCCTCCTCCAAATGAAAAGCCAGAAGTACTTGGCGCAGATGACGCTGCCGCAGGATCTGCCTTGGCAGCCGAGTCTTCACCACCACCTCCAAACGAAAAGCCAGCACTACCACTAGCAGGTTTGGCGTCTGCTGGCGCTGGTGCCGAGGATCCACCGAAGGAAAACGCGGTCGGTCCTCCACTCGTTCCTGGGGCTGGGTTTGAACTGGAAGACGAAGCAGCAGCTGTTGCCTCGGAGGAAGAATCTGCGGGCGCAGTTGCGTTTCCACCAAACGAAATGGGCGGTACCTTGGGCAGCTCGTTGGAAGAGGCACCTAGAGCCGATGGAGGCGCCCCCGTCGCAGCAGTACCAAATTGAAAACTTGTCGTCGTCGCCGCTGCAGCAGGGGTATCGGACGAATCACCTGATTTAGGAGTGCCAAAGGAAATTGGCGCCGGCATAGAGGAGCCATTCTCTTTATTATTTTCCTCAACGACGGTAGGCTTCTTGACGCGCTTGGTATTCAAATCCTTCAGAATTCGATCTTCCCGTTCTTCTCGCTCTCGCTTGTTGAGAATAGCACGTCGAGTAGAAATAATGCGGGGTCGAGTGCTACCGAGCCCGACGCGGCCACCGGGAGTGGATCTTCTTTTTATCAATTGACTACTGGAGGTGCTTCCTTCTTCGAGACGGCGTTTTCGCATTTGCTCTGAGAGTGGGGCTTGTACAATAGCTGTAGGGCGACTGGGATAAGCGGAAGGGGTGGAACGATACTCAGCAATCGCATAGGAATGGTCTCGGCCACTGGGTCGACTAGGAGTCGTTGAAGTAGAGTTTCGGGGTTCCGAATATGACATGCTTGTAGTGGATGCTGCTGCTTGTGGGGTAGCCACCGGCCGCTGTTGTGACGGTGTATGTTGGATTCCAAAAGGCGGAGATGAAACATTGCTAGGTTTTCTTCCTGGCTTTTGAATCGACCTGT
This sequence comes from Nitzschia sp. DOCU1, assembly GCA_951394045.1. Taxonomy (NCBI): domain Eukaryota; phylum Bacillariophyta; class Bacillariophyceae; order Bacillariales; family Bacillariaceae; genus Nitzschia; species Nitzschia sp. DOCU1. Next base: position 3,022,759 of record OX595989.1, read on the forward strand.
TCGGCTGCATTTGAGGATTGTAGTAGCATTGTTCTGTTCGAACATTTCCATTGGAATGCTCGGCAAACTCTACCCGAGCTTGAACAGAAGAAGAAGCAGCAGTTGACTTGCCTGCTTTGCGAAGCACCGACGGTGGAGGACTCATTCGTCGTTGACTGGGTCGAATATTGACTGGTGGACTCTGATGCGTGGAAGTGTTGTCGACCGCCGAAGAAGAAGAATGATTCACGTCAGCTGACATTTGAGGTTGCTGCTGAGAAGGAGGACCCGAAGATTTCTGCCTTTTCTTAAAGTCAGGAACAAGATCTACAGCCACATGCAGCGCGAGTTGCATTAGTTTGAGGGGAAAAATCACCAAAAATACCAGCATGGATCCCACCAGACGCCCCAGATAACCCAATAGCTGGACGATCGGCCACTCGCTCAAACTTTTTGTCGGCGTTTCATCTCGGAAGACTACTAATTGTGGGTACTTTTTCATTCGCCGATGCAGTCGATACTGATTGAAAAGGGATCGGATCGGCTTCCAGACGATCCAGAATGTGATCAGGAGCAGCGTCCACCCACGCTCGCGGTTGTCACCAATCAAGGTTGAAATGACGGTTGACATCGTCATGGACATGATGGATTGTATATGACAATGGACCGGACAACTCTTCCGCAGAGGTGTTTGAGGAAATACACATGTGATGGTGATGACAATGCACGAGCGCTGGCACCTCAAAACCTCTCTTCCCATCGATTGCGTGGGATTGGCTGGATTTCAAACTTGCGGCCCCGCGCGCTGTTCAAACCCCCTCAAAACGGACGCAGGCCAGTCCTTGTCCAACGGACTTTCCAAGTGTTGAATCGAATCAATCGAATATATCGACTGCTTCGACCCGACTACCGCCACTGGGGGGCCACTTCTATCACCACTCCCTCCTTCTACTATTATATCTGGTGCCCGGCATTACGACAGCCTTCGCTCTCTACTAGTACTACTAAGCTCCTGATAGTACCTATTAGCGAGCAGAGAATATGGACAGAGTCTACTGTTGAAAGTTAAGGTAATCGTTGACGCAGCCGTGCATTACTTCTAGGTACAGAAAAATGCTCGCCTCACTCCATGAACCGCCCTTCCTAGAGCGCTATCTTTTGATCACCCCCTCGCAAATTCAACTGCCAAAGATGGTCTGAATGAATTGATTGTGCTCACTGACAAAAAAAACCTTCCTTCTCCTCACTCTATAATTTCTACAGTTCATCGGACGACGACGCCGTACTGGGTTTCAATGTCAGTGTCGGAGTCAATGTCACAGCTTCCATTCCTGGTGCCCACGCTGCTGTCAATTGCACATATTCCAAATTCGGATGTGCGGCTAGATCCAATTGCAAAATAACATGTTCATCATGCCGTCTCGAAAAAGCTCGAGATCCATCACACATGACACCCCGATCAATAAACTCCACGGCTTCAGCTGCCGAATCCGCGGCACTCGTCTTGGCTTCAATAACAAATTGAACTTCTTCTCGTTGCAATGCTTCTGGAACTTGCAAACGAACTCGTAATGTCAAGGGAGCTCCTGGATGGGGTGCCGGCAATGTCAATTCTAGATTCTCATCACCATCACCTTGTAACCATTCATTATTTCCAAATCCAAATGGTTGGACTTCGATTCGTACGTCATGCTCGGCATTACTGGCAGGAATAATACGTTGCCACATGATCACTTCGGTAGGGTCCAATTCAACAAAACATTTGAGCCACGAGGCATAACCCGCTGAAACATCAAGAGAGGAAAGGAATAACAATGCCGCCAAACATAATGGCGATGAAAATAACATGGTGGTATCGGATGTGTCTTTTCTCCTCTTTGGAGTGTCTGGGGGTGAATCTATTCGAATGTAAAGTATAAAAACAAAATGATAAGGGTAATAGAAAGCAATGGTCATTGTTCCGACGAGAAACTCAACCGGTCTTCGCCCGATAACGCCGCCAAGGTTCGGTTCGCATTGATCGGCATCTGGAGTTGCGACACGGTCTGTCTGTCACTCATCCAAGATGGACTCATTTGAATCCCCACATTCGGCTACGCCAGCTCCATCGCGCCGGCCAGCCACTCCCGGAATTCGAAATCGAGCTGCTCGGGACCCAAAACATTCATGTCAATCACGTGCAACTCTCGAGCCGATTTCCCCCACGCGCATCATCATCATCATCGCGATGTGCACAAAAACGAACGCAGTCGTCGTCATTCACGAACAACGAACGACACAAGAAGTAGTGGTTGCTATTGCAGGGTGTATACTTGTGTGCCTTGTCATTTCACTACATTACATTTCAATTCATTTCATTGATTCATTTCTTGATCGATCGAAACGATGAGATTTTCCGCGATGCATTTGTCATTGCTCCTACTGCTGCCGTTATCATGTCTGTTTGAATCGGGCGAAGCGGCCTTGTGGTTTCGAAAGGACGATCCGCGCCAACCTTCTTCGCGTCCCCGTCGTCGCTTGACTGACATTCCACAAGAACATGTCGATGTCGATGCTGCTACGGGTACTGTCAAACGAGTCCTCACAGAGGAACAACGCGAACGAGCCGAGCAAGCCAAGACATGTGATGGACAACTCGCCCAAGCGTTGGTGGCGGCCAATGACGCGGAACTCAAAGCTCAGCAAGAACGTGATGAAGCACGAGAGGCCAAGGATGTGGCCATGAAACAAATTGCGCAGTTGCAAGTCACTATTCAAACTTTGGAGAAGCAAGTAGAAGACCTCAAGGCACAAGTCAAAGCGGCCGTACAACAGGGAGAAGCGGAACAAAGCGCGTTAAAGACTCGCTTGCAAACGGCCGAAGCGGACAAGGTAGCGGCCGTGGCGGCTGCGGAAAAAGCCAAGGATGAAATGATTGCTAGTTTGAAAAAGAAGCTGGATGCTACCAAAGATGATGTTCAATTGCAAATGGAAGCACAGTTGGAGGAAGCCAATGCCAATGCACAAGCTGCCATTGCCGCATTGACAGCCAAGCTGGAGAAGCAAAAGCAAGAAGCTGAGGAACTCGTCAAGACTACCAAGGAAGAATCCAAGCGCGTTTTGGTGGAGCATGTTGCGTCCATCAAGGAACAATCCAATGCGGCTCTTTTGCAAAAAGATGAAACCATCACGCAACTCCAGGCAGAAAACAAACGCATCTCGGCATCGACTCAAGAGTATGAAAAGGTATGTATGGGGATTGTCATTGGATTTTGTCGCGTTGCACTGCATCGAGATCGGTTCGTCTGACACATTCGATTGCCCCTTCCACCCAGGAAATTGAGCACTGGCGAAGCACCTTCGCCAATCGCACTTATTGCAACATGACGCAAATCAGTGATGATATCTACGAGATCACCATGAACGCCTATAGCCATGCAGCCCAAGCTGCTAGTGTCGCTGCTACTAAAACGGCACACGCCACAACTCTTGCCGCTACTAAAACGGCACACGCCGCATCTCTTGCCGCCACAAATATCAATGTTCATGGACAACGCCTAGCCAAAGAACTCGTCGTTAAGGCAGAGTATGGTTACAAGAAGTCCATTCAAATCTACAATGAACAGTACAACAAGCACTGGCCTACGATTAAGCCTCACTATGATCAGCATGTGGCACCGTTGGTGGACAAGTTTCTTGTGTTCAAGGCCAAGGAAATTGATCCCAAGCTCAACTCGTTGAAGAAGGAATACCTCAAAATCAAAACTCATCAGATTGATCCCCGTCTCGAGCAATTCAACACGGAACGCGAGAGACGATTTGAACAGTTGGTGACCGTGTTTGAGGCGCACTGTAACGATGCTTACCAACTCTCTCGGCAGCTTGCCAAAGATCATAATCAGATGGACAAGTTCCGAGAGTATGGTCCAATGCTGAAGGAGACCTGTGACGACCCCGAACATTCCGTCACTATCGGACTCCGAATCATGGTTGCGTTCCTTTTGTTACCTTTTGTGGGACTTATTTTTGGCTTGGCGTGGGGTATTGTACGATTGGTTTGGAACATTTTCTTGACTGTCACCTTGATTCGATTCTTTTTGCCACGACGCAGTACAACTAGCACGACTAAGAAGCAAGCTATCAAGGTCAAAAAGGAAAAAAGCGTTGGAGGAGGCAGTCCGGTCAAGAACAATGATCGATCGAAAAAGATTCCTGGGCAATAAAAAATGATACGTTGGGTCGGGGGATAGGAGTAGTAAAAGTCACAAACAACAACAACAACAACAACAACAACACTCGAGTTTAATCTAACTTTTTAGGAACGAATGTGAAATGACTTTTTATTAGTACACCAGTTGGGCATGGCTATCTCAGTGTTGTTGTAGTTGCAATCCGATTCATTGCATTAAAGGCAAAAGGTGGCGAAATCTCTCACGTCAACTATTTCTACAATACTCGTCTTTGTGTTCCTGGGGTTGAGACCAGAGCCGTAGCTCTTTAGGTTTCCTGCAATGTAGGCAAATACTAGCCAATAGTAGAATAGAGACTACCCTCATTCTGGCACAGTATATCTAGCAGCTGCGGACTAACTTCTGATAGCTTCAGGAAGCGAACGGTAGTTTGTTTTTTTACCGGTAGTAAGGTTGCTTGACAGGCGTGGTTTGACTCTTTGGAGTAAACCACAATGACTTGTCGCCGTCGACACAAAATGACCATCGCGCGATGCCTTGCGCGTCTTTGCTTCCAACGGTTGTGAACATGGATGGAAGGCCGCCGAAAGAGAGAGCGCACCGCATGCCGATGGGACGATGGCATGCATGCGTGTCCTCCAATGCCTCTCTCATCATCTCTTTAACAGCTAGCTACAGTGTTGCTTCTCACTACAGTTAGTCTGTTTGTTGAGTCGCTCTTGTTGTTAATCAAGAATCAAGCAATCAATCAAGCAACACGCTTTCATTTGAAAAATGCAAGAAGGTGCTTGGGACGTGACTCAATTGGAGGAAATCTCCGGTTGCCGATTGAGCTTTCATTGCTGGCCTTCGAGCCGCTTGGAAGCCACTCGGTGTGTTGCCCCACTGGGAGCTCTTTACACTCCTCTCCGCAAGTTGCCTCCTTCGTGTGCTCCCCCACAGGCCTTGCCGTATGATCCCGTGCGTTGTTCCAGTGCGACTTGCCACGCCGTATTGAATCCGTATTGTCAAGTGGACTTTCGTAGTAAATTGTGGACTTGTCCCTTTTGTTTGACGCGCAATCACTTTCCGCCGCATTATGCGGAAGCGATTACCGAAACAAATCTGCCCGCCGAGCTCATTCCGCAGTATACTACTTGCGAGTATGAGTTGCAGACCGTACCCGATCAAGGCCCGCCTTGTTTCGTCTTTGTCATTGATACTTGTAGCAATGCCAAGGAGGAACTCTCCGAGTTGGCGGATTCCTTGACACAAGCCTTGAATCTCATGCCACCCGAGTCTCGTGTGGGGCTCATTACGTTTGGGACAAACGTGTCAGTCTATGATTTGAGCTCCGAGTCGATTAGTAAATCCTACATTTTAAGAGGCAATCGCGAGTACGCTCCCGGACGTGTGGGGGAACTCTTGGGCTGTACGGGACGTCAAATCCAACAAGCTCAACAAGGACAAGCTCCTCAAATGGGAGGTCCTGGACAAGAAGTATTGGAGCGCTTTTTGTTGCCCGTCAGCGAGTGTAGTTTTGTAGTCGAATCCATTCTGGAAGACTTGCGCAAAGATCCCTGGCCCGTGCCGAGTGACAAGCGTCCGGCTCGCTGTACGGGATGTGCCTTGAGTGTGGCGACCTCGCTGTTGCACTTGGCGATTCCTCGGACTGGATCTCGAATCATGTTGTTTGCGAGTGGACCTTGCACTTCAGGACCGGGAAATGTCGTCTCGCGTCTCAAGGAAGAAGACATGCGTTCCCATGCAGATCTGGCAAAGAAGGCAGAGCCTCTCTTTGCCCCGGCTTGTGAATTTTATTCCAATCTAGCCAATCCAGCTGCCCATGTATCTGTGGATCCAAAGAAAAAAGGAAAAAAAGAAAAACCGGCTCCGTCTGCCACGGCAGCTTACCATGTCGTAGATATCTTTGCGTGTTCTTTGGATCAAGTGGGTCTACTGGAAATGAGTCGTCTCGTCGAGGCAACGGGTGGTCTCATGGTGCTGGGAGACTCCTTTGGACAATCCGTCTTTAAAGAATCTCTGCGTCGCATCTTTGAACGCTTCCCTGACGATGTGCCACAAGATGGAGGCCAGATGACCATGGCCTTTGGTACTAGTCTGGAAGTCTTTACATCTCGCGAATTCAAGGTCTCGGGTGCTATTGGGCCTGTTACATCCTTGAACAAGCATGGACCGAATGTTTCAGATCTGGAAATTGGAAAGGGTGGAACCAGCGCCTGGGGTATAGGAGGGGCAGATCCCAATACAACCATTGCCATTTATTTTGATGTCACGAATCCTGGCAACACCCCACTCAGTGAAACCAAGCGCCGCTACATACAGTTCTTGACCAAATATCAGCACGCCAGCGGTCGAACTCGTTTGCGAGCTACAACATTGTGCGGGCCCTGGTACAATCCACCTGCCCCACCCAAGGACGGCGCCCCTTCCAATTTTGATGTCCATCAATCGCCCGTTCGCTCGTCGTTTGATCAAGAAGCTGCCGCCGTCCTGACTGCCCGCATGGCCGTTCACCAGACGGAAACCGACGAAGTGGCGGATGTTCTGCGATGGGTGGATCGAAGCTTGATTCGATTGTGCGCCAAGTTTGCAGAATATCGAGTCGACGATCCCAGTTCGTTCCGATTGTCGGCAGAATTCTCCCTGTACCCGCAGTTCATGTTCCACTTGCGTCGGTCCCAGTTCTTACAACTCTTCAATAGTAGTCCAGACGAGGCGGCCTACTATCGTTACATTTTGACAAAGGAGAATACTACCAACTCTTTGGTCATGATTCAGCCGACGTTGTTGTCGTATTCCTTCAATGGGCCTCCGCAAGCGGCACTCTTGGATTCTGAAAGTGTCCGGCCCGATACCATTTTGCTCTTGGATACTTTCTTCCATGTCGTTGTCTTTCACGGCGAAACCATTGCCGCATGGCGTGAACAAGGTTATCACGAACAAGAAGAACATGCCGCCTTCCGGGCTCTGTTGGAAGCCCCCCAGTCAGATGCGCAATTGATCATGGATGCACGTTTCCCCGTGCCACGTTATATTGTGTGTGATCAACACAAGTCGGAAGCTCGCTTTTTGATGGCCAAGTTGAATCCTAGTCAAACGCACAACTCCAACTTGGATGGGGCCGGCATGGGTGGGGCTCAAGTCAATACGGACGATGTTTCGTTGCGAGTCTTTATGGAGCATTGTAAGTTCAATGATGGTTTGTTACGATTTATGCGAGCGAGGCTAAGAAAAACGAGTTGTCTGACACCCTTTTCCTTCTTTCAACTACAGTGATGAAGCTTGCCGTTCAACAATAGACTTTTGATGACTTGACGCGGCAGCGGCGAGTTCACCGGCGAGGAAGATCCGACCGAGTCACCGAGTACACACTATCGCGCGACGAAACTGAAACGATAAGAGGATCCATAAGAAATAAATATCTACTAGAATCGAAACATTCTCGGCACCCTTCCGTTATCATAGTTGCAATAGGATTTTTCGGCGTCCGCTATGTCTCGGTTGCTGTAAGGTATGCATCATTCATACGTGCATTCAACATTGTTTACTTCTGCGGAGCAACGACCTTGAGGACATAGCCCCCCGCGATGATGGTCCCCAAAGTACCGATGGTAGCCCAAAACACCGGCAAAGCCGCTCCATAGTCTCCCGCGTTGAAAATGTTACCGTAGGTCTTGATACCCAGCTGAACTTGATACCAGGAGAATCCCAAAATACCAATGCCCATACCCTTGTGCAGAAGCTCCCACATCTTGCGATAGATACTCTTGGGTTTGGGTGCTTCTTCGGGCGTGCCATTTTCTTCATCGGAAGCCTTGTTCGGGTTGGAAGGTAGATGGGGGCGTAAAATACCTCCCAGTGCTTGCATCAGCGCCAAAATAAAAATGATCAATCCGAAAAGACGGTGTCCATTCGCAAATTCACTAGAAAAGTGGTTCGCGGCAGCACCGTCGGGGGTATCTTGGTTAAGAGCAACAACGGCAATGATGAAGCCCACGACAGTGAACAATACGACTGACACATTCAATCCACGGTGGAACTGGAACCAAAGACCATCTCCAGGGAAGAATCGGCGCAAGACGCTAGAGGCAATCGCCATAGGACACAAAATACCCCAAGCGATTGCCATCAACCAGCCATGAGCTTTCCACAAACTCTGCTTCCTGGTCACAAGGGCTTCACCAGACAACAAGTAGGAGCCACGGGCAGCGTGGACGCCAAGCGTATTACTGAAGCCCCAAGAAGAAAGGAAGGTGTTGTCTCCAACAATATTGATGGGGATTTCTCCCTCTTCAACAAGAATCTTGGTAAATCTCAATATCGTCGTGCCATCTTCTTGGGTAATACTAGCGTCGATCAAAGTCTGCTTGGCATCTTCGACGGGCTGCACACCATTGACAGATTGCGCTTCGAGTCTGTACTTGAGCACCTCACCGGTGTCCGGGAGTCCAATCACGGCTTCACTGCCGACC